>CM041806.1:37598006-37893006 GCA_023376895.1 Aspiorhynchus laticeps | reverse complement strand
TTCACAGACTGCCTCCATAGCCGTGACGGGACAGGCAGAGTGTTCACAGGTGGATACCACTGACACCTCTGGAGGTTCTGCAGGGGATGCGCCACCTCTGGAGGTTCTACAGCAGTAGCATCAAGAGTTTCAACAAACACAGAAAATTCCGAGACAGCGCTTGCAGTCTTGACAGAAGCAACAGGAAACAGGGAGAATTCCTTGACATTCTCCTTGACAGGGTAGATACGGAGTTCAGTAACGGTCTCTTCGACCACGACATGACAGGCTGAAAGTGCATTGCTGGGCGCCACCACCACACAAGGGGCTGAAGCGAGCACCACCACCTCTGTAGAAACTGCAGCGGGCACCATCACCTCGGGGAAGACAGCAGCGAGCACCACTACCTCAGGAGGTTCTGCGGCGTCAGCTGCCACCTCTGGAGAAATCATAGTGGACACCACCACCTTGGGAGGTTCTGTACTCTGGACGATCAGCTGTGAAGTGACGAGACTCTGGACGATCAGCGGTGACTTGACTCAGGAAGATCAGCGGTGACTTGACTTGACTCTGAGATGACAGCTGTGACATGATGAGACTCTGGATGATCAGCTGTGAAGTGACGAGACTCTGGACTCTGAGACTCTTTATGGTGTGTATGCAGCCCAAACACACCATAAAGCAATCCCCATCATGGGAAGCGCTTCAGACAGAGGAATCAGTTCAGGAACAGGAGGGCTAGAGTGAGTGGGTTTGGGCATACCAGTTGCGCCTGCTGACACCAGTGGTGAATCCTCCACGCTGGATGCCAGTCTGGGATACTGACGAACTGACTTTGGAAATCTGGGTACAACAGACAGGAAGTGTCCAGACTCTGGAAGATCAGCTGTGACGTGACGAGACTCTGGACAATCAGCTGTGACGTGATGAGACTCTGGACGATCAGCTGTGATGTGACTCTGGATGATCAGCTGTGAAGTGACGAGACTCTGGACGATCAGCTGTGACATGACGAGACTTTGGACGATCAGCTGTGACGTGACGAGACTCTGGACGATCAGCTGTGATGAGACTCTGGACGATCAGCTGTGAAGTGACGAGACTCTGGACGATCAGCTGTGACTTGACTCTGGAAGATCAGCTGTGAAGTGACGAGACTCTGGACAATCAGCTGTGACATGACGAGACTTTGGACGATCAGCTGTGACGTGACGAGACTCTGGACGATCAGCTGTGAAGTGACGAGACTTTGGACGATCAGCTGTGACGTGACGAGACTCTGGACGATCAGCTGTGACGTGACGAGACTCTGGACGATCAGCTGTGACGTGACGAGACTCTGGACGATCAGCTGTGACGTGACGAGACTCTGGACGATCAGCTGTGACGTGACGAGACTCTGGACGATCAGCTGTGACGTGACGAGACTCTGGACGATCAGCTGTGAAGTGACGAGACTCTGGACGATCAGCTGTGAAGTGACGAGACTCTGGATGATCAGCGGTGACTTGACTCAGGAAGATCAGCGGTGACTTGACTCTGAGATGACAGCTGTGACATGATGAGACTCTGGAATGGCAGCCATGACAGGACGAGACTCTGGGCTGGCAGCCATCTTATGAAAAGTCCCTGTGTTGGCAGCCATATTGTGATAAGTCTCTGTGATGGTAGACATTTTGTGAACAGTCTCTGGGTTGGCAGCCATTTTGTGAAGAGGTTCTGACTCTCCCACAGTGAATGGAGAACCACATAACAAAAGACCATACATTTACATTTAGCAGACGCTTTTATCCAAAGCGACTTACATTGCATTCAAGTTACAGTTTTACATTTGATCAGCTCTTGCTTTCCCTGGGAATCGAACCCATGATCTTGGCGTTGCTAGCGCCATGCTCTACTATTTGAGCTACAGGAAAGCATTTCCATAGTCCATTAAGTCTCTCAAACTACAATTAAATTCCCCTCCAGGTAACCATGATCTTGTTGGCTGATTGAGTCCATAACGGAAAATGTCTTTTAACATGATTTCATCAAATGCACAAGATAGGAAAACTCACAGAATTGGTGAACATATTCCTCAAGGGAGAGGTCCTTTTGCTGAAGGTGAAGTAGCTGGTCAATTGTGTCCATGGTAGGCCTGGAATGCTCAAAAATCCGCTGGATCCGGGTGTGGCTGGTGATTCTGCTTAGGGGGGAGGCGTTGTGACGACGGAGTGGGGATCCAATTGCAGGCTTTATTGAAAGAGCATGGTCAAAACAGGCAGGGTCAAAACACCAGCAAACAGAAACATCCAAGGCTCAAGCAAAAGAGTAATCCACAGAACAGACAATGGTCAGGGCAGGCAGCAAACAATCAGGAAACCAGGTAAACAGTCCAAGATACAAAAACACGGCAAGGCAAAACAAGGAAACACCGTCAGCAAGGCAAAACAAGGAAACACCGTCAGGAACACAAAACTAGAAAACATACAGGCTAACATTCAATCACCAGCAAAGTCAGAGAGTGTGAGTGCTACTTTTAAAGTCCTTCTAATGTGAGACAGCTGTGAACTGATGATGAGATCTGATGAGAGACAGGTGATTGCAATTGATGATGTGTCCAGGCAGAGGATTATGGAAAATGGAGTCCGGGGTGAGTGGTAAAGGGTACAGGATGGGGTGCCCTCTAGCGGAGCTCGTGGGCACTGCAGTTAGAGATTGTGACAGGTTGCATGAACTGTTTAGACTAGTCTTAAAAAGTTAGTTATCTATTTTTTTTTCTTCAAGACTGGTCATAACTTTTTAATTCAGTTGTGAAAAGGAAGGTTGGTCTTATATGTATTGGAAAAGTAAGACTGATTACCCCTTGGTCACTGCTAGTTGGTCAAACTAGTTCTTAAGACACAGTCTTAACATGGTGGCAGTTTATGCAACTGGCCCCAGGTTTCACAAACTGAGCTTTAGCCAGGATTAGGCCATAGTTCAATTAGGAAATATAAGTAATTTTTATAATTGTGCCTTAGAAAAAAAAAACATCACTGGTGTCCATCTTGAGACAAAACAAAGGCATTGATATATTTTAAGATCAGTCAGAGCAAGTTTCTTTCAGTTGAAACAGCTCAGACTTATATTTTAGTCTGGGACTAGTCTTAAGCCTTGTCTGTGAAACCGGGGGTGTATGTATAACCTTAAATTTAAACCCAGCTGCAAAATTTTAGCTTCTGATCTACATTCATTATTGTCATCACTTCAAAAAGTCTCCTCCAATAAAAAAGCTCTGAAGACATCTCGTATTATAGAATGTTTTTTTAAGTAAATTGTAATTTTATATTATATTATATTATATTATAATATTTATTTTTGTTTTCTTTTTCTGTCTCCTCTGTATTCCCCCATATGTTATATGTTATATGTTTTTTGTTCTGTGTTATTTGTTTCTTTTGTATTGAACTATATTTCTGCAATAAAAAAAAGATCTGACATGAATTTTCACACAGAATCTTCTGAATCATTTCTCTGAATCTGGGCACAGTGAAGTCAAACCCGTCTATGACAGGACTGATCATAAGACCTGCTTTCAGTCATAACTTAATTTTGACAAAATAGATAACTGCTTTTTGCCTTTGTGTTATTGACTCATTGTTTACATGCATTCATGACATACTGTCAGAATCATTACCGTCAGCCCATTTGTTCCATGATTTGCCTCAGCAATGGCAGTGTTTAATTGACGTAATACACAATGTGTGTGTGTTGTGTGTGTGTGTTTATGTGGTGTATGAGGACACAAATTTATATAATGACATGGGTATGACATAACATGAAGGTGATTTATGAGGACACAGAAATTCAAAAGGCTTATAAATCATACAAAATTAGTTCTGTTTTTAAATCTAAAAATGCAGAAAGTTTTCTGTGAGGGGTAGGTTTAGGTGTAGGGTTGGTGTGGGGCGATATAAAATACAGTTTGTACAGTATAAAAACCATTACGCCTATGGAATGAACCCATAAAACATGGAAACACAACGTGTGTGTGTGTGTGTGTGTGTGTGTGAGCAGGGCGGGGGTGGACAGACGTGACCCTCTCTGTCCAGCTGGTATCTGAATGCAGGCCATGCAGCAGCTGGGAAACGTAAGGCAAGGTTTCTAATTGCTGCCATTAGCAGAACGCATCAGCGATGAGTCTATTCAGTGTAAGGGACGGGTCTCTCACAGCTGGGTGTCTGTAATGATGAAGTGTGTAACCATATGACAGAGAATGGTGTGTTTCATTTAGGCATAAAGTTATCTATGTACTGAAACAAACCCCAGCCTTAAAGGGATAGTGTCACCATTTCCTCATCCTCTGTATGAATTTCTTTCTTCTGATGAACACAAATGAAGATATTTTGTTACCAAATAGTTTCTGGTCCCCATTTACTTCCATTCATTTTTTCCATACTATGGAAGTCAATGGGGCCCAACAAATGTTTGGTTACTGACATTCTTTAAAATATCTTCTTCTGTGCTCAGCAGACGACAGAAACTCATACAGGTTTGGAACGAACTGAGGGTGAGTAAATGATGACAGAGTTTTCATGGGTTTTTTGGTGAACTATCCCTTTAAGTATAGTAACTCGTCCTGCACTGTTTCTGCTACAGACATGAACGATTCCTCAAATAGTGCTTTTCTGAGCAATTCACATCAGATCACAGCAACACCCTGGGTTATGTGTCACTAAAACGTTTGAAAGTTTAAAAAACAGTAACATTGTGAAATATTTGTTTTTCTGCTTTCTATGTGAATATACAGTACATTAAAATGTAATTTATTTCTGTGATGCGCAGCTGTATTTTCAGCATCATTTCTCCAGTCTTCAGTGTCACATGATCTTCAGAAATCATAATAATATGCTGATTTGCTGCTCAAGAAACATTTCTGATTATTATCAATGTTGAATACAGTACAATATTTTGTGTAAACCGAGATGCATTTTATTTTTCAGGATTCACAGATGAATAAAAAGTTGAAAAAGAACAGCATCTATTTGAATTAGAAACCTTTTATAACATTATAACTGTGTTTGCTGTCAATTTTGATTCATGTAAAGCATCCTTGCTAAATGAAAGTATCAATTTCTTTTAAATAAATCTCACTGACCCCACTCAGTATTTGTACTTTATGTCTGTATACATGTTTGTCTGTGTGATCTTCTTCTCTCTTTGTTTTCTGCGTTCTGCAGTAGTTTGCTGCTATTTGTGGCTGAACTGAACAACGCCTTTCTGCTGATTTGAGTGTCCGGCAGACAGGAAGAGGACTGCATTACTGCGTCCTCCGTGGAGAAGAACAGAGACGTCAGTCACACGAGGAGCGAGCTCGGATTGAGTCCAGACAGTCAGGCTGGATGCTTGGCTTGCCTTCTTTTTTTGTCTATGTTTGGAAAGGGGATTTTTAAAGTACATTTCCATCAGACAGAGAATCTTTAATTCTTTAAATGATAATGAATTTAATTGCTCCTCGTTCCTCCTAACAAATATGTTAGGGGCATGAATGCATCAAAACAAATTATGAATGTTACAGTAAATACATGTCAATTAATATATATATATATATATATATATATATGAAGAGTTTATTAGCAAAAACAGATAATTTTTTTAAATTTTCAAAAATCATGTTTTTTATTATGTCATCATGTTTTTATTGTGTTTTATTGTGTTAGTTAGCTGTTTTTTTTACCTAGTCAAAATAACCCAACTGCAGTTTGACTGAGATTAATTGGAAAGCACACTGAAAAAACATGATTTCTGAGAATTGTTAAAAACAGAGTTATCTGTTTTTGCAAATTAACTCTTCATATATATGCTGTGTGTATAATATATATATATATACAGTCAAACCAAAATGTATTCAGACACCTTCAACATATATATTATAACTTACCATTTTCCATTTTTTCAGTGTAGATATATCTGTATTCAAATATAAATGTTTGTGTGTGTGTTTTAGTCATTAGTACTAGAACTGTCACGTGTCATAATCTCTTCTTCTGACTGCAGCTGAATGAATGTGTCACATTAAAGCATCAGACACTCATTAGGAAGAGCAGATGGTACGTCCCATCAGTCAGAGAGCAGGTGTGTACCGTTACCATGGAAACCTTTGTCTTCACCGAGGAGGAGGAGGAGAGGCGACGCTATGATTGGTCCTCTGTGAATGAGTGAGGGGGCGGAGCTCAGACCGGAAACAGCAGAGGAGAGGAGAGGAGAGAACAGAAGAGGCCTCCACTGGGAAAGATAATGGGAAGAAAAACCTCATGTTAGGCCACGGAATAAAACATAGAAATACACTGATCTTTCTGTTATAGTTTCACTGATCTTTCTGCTGAGGGTTACAGTGTTTTTGTTTTGTTGTTATGATGATCATATATGGGTTGATAATATACATGTTTTGAAAAGAAAATTCATAAATATATATGCCTATATATGTTATACTTTACCCACTAGACTAAGATTTCTTAACAGTAATATTGTGAAATATTTTTACAATTTCAAATATGATTTAAATATTAAAATATAATTTATTTCTGTGATGCAAAGCTGTATTTTCAGCATCATTACTCCAGTCTTCAGTGTCACATGATCTTCAGAAATCATAATAATATGCTGATTTGCTGCTCAACAAACATTTCTGATTATTATCAATGTTGAAAACAGATGAGCTGCTCAATATTTTGGTAGAAACTGAAATATTTTATTTTTCATGATTCTTTGATGAATAGAAAGTTCAAAAGAACAGCATTTATTTGAAATATAAATCTTTTGTAATATTATAAATGTCTGTACCGTCACCTTTGATTAAATTAATGCGTCTTTAATTACCCCAAACTTTTCAATGGTAGTGTATCACGGTATCCACAATAATATTAATATTAATAACAGGTACAATGTACTGTTTTATTGTGGTATAGTTAGGGGGTGGTGGAAGAGTCAGTGCAATTATAGATGTAATAACAGAAATTAATCAGATGTAATTACATGCAAGTTTTTGAATATTAGCAAAATGTAAAAACGTATGTACACAATAGTGCATTGTATCAAATTATTAATTTAAATGTTAGTAATAGGTAAAGACACTTAAGTGGGTCCAATTATTTTATAAAAAAATACATATTCCATATAGTCTCTCAAATAATAAGTGCTCCTAATAATAACATTTACTCAAAACATGTAATATTTTGAAGTACCAGGCATGATGCTGCTTGAAATGTAACGTCCAGCACACATTTCCTGACTCATAAGTGATTATTTCTGGGAAATAAAGCGTCTGATAACAGTGACTATGCATTGGCATTTCGTTTATTTTTATATACAGCAATGTATATCTGTGATTTGAAAAGAAAAGACAATGAGCCGTTGATGATCAATGCGTTTTCAAAAGCACAATGTACAAAATTGCACCGAATATACAACATTATAAAAAATTCAAGACAAAACACATGATGTATTTCAGGAACTATTCGAAATGAAAAACAATGACGTGGAGCTTAAGACTTTATTTATGCACAATACAGTATAATAGCTACAAACATATTTCCCAATCCTGTTTAGTTCAGTTTATGAGATGTAGTCATTTCCCAATCGATCTAAAAGACATTTTATCCTGTGAGACACTTGATAATTCAAATGCTGATGCATGATGCATCCGTCCTGACCAATATCAGTTACTAAATGATCTGTATTGGTCTGATTCATCTGATAATGGAAGCAGATATTTGATCCGTTTCAAAGCCAGGCCGCAGAAGCACTGAACTGATATTTATCTTTCCCATCATTCATATTGGAGGTTTGACTGATTCTGAACACTGTTTTTAAAACAACATAACTGTATATTACCAGACATTGTCTTGGTAAGTTGCTTCCCTAATTCTGAGAGAAGCTGAAGCTGTGTTTTAAGTGTTTTAAAGCACAGGACGGATGGTAATATATCCTGCCAGCAGCTAAACAACTGACATGAAACATGAACGCTTCAAATAAACAGACACTTAAATATGCTTTACATATACAGTGAGGTCCAAAAGATGAAACATTTCAGACTGAGCACTATTTCTATGTGACTAATGAGTGTCACTGATCAGATGGCCAGATGTTCTTCTTCCAGGAGGGTTTTGGATCTCAAATCATGCTGGAGACACTTTTTCACTCATTTTGTCATGCTGATAATAGACTCAGGGAAGAAACCTCACTAGTCGACTTTTGGATCCCACCATAATAAATGATGAAAAACCCATTGATATCATGAATTCTTTCTAATAATCATCGTGCACTGATGAGACGTGGGGCTTTTCTGGCATTAGGACAGCAATGTAAAAAAGGCAGACATAAAATAATGTGCCAAACTTAAAGGTATAGTTCACCAAAACTGAAAACTCTGTCATCATTTACTCTCCTCAACCAGCTATTGACTTCCATTTAGGGCTGCATGATAAATCGTGATAAATCACAGTCGATATCAAGCAAAAGCTGCAATATTCATGCGCATCTTGTCAGTGAAGCACGGTTCTGTGATCAGTAGTAAATCTCCATCTGAAGACAGAAGATTTCAACGTGACTAATAAACACACGACTACGACAATATATGGTTTAACTGGAGTTCTTCTTCTTATAATTTTCCTTGTAATAAAGTATATAATAATGCAATGCCTTTATCACTGCTTGGAATACTATGAAATATTGCGTGCCTTATTCTGTGTACGAAGATCATCATCTCACAGAAGGATTTATTTCAAACACTCGACTGACGTCATGAAGTGAGTTTGGAGTAGAAACATGTTATTAAATGTGGTATTTTCACGTGCTTTCAGTGCGTTTACTACACAGAGCCGTAGTTCACAAAAGCTTCGTTCAGACTGTCAGCCCAAATCCGATTTTGTGCATATCCAGATGGAATCGGATTTGAATAACTGACTGTCCACACAGCATATCGCAACTGTTCATATCCGATTTGTGTGTCCATACGCTTTTTACTGAATGTGCATTGGTTTCTATGGTAATGCCGTTGCGTTGTTATGCCTAAGCTAAAATCAACAGTAACAGCAATACAGATGTTGTCTTACCGTCGCGGTTGCGCTGCAATATTATATTCGTCTTGTGAGGCAGCGGCAGAAACGCAGGAAGCTTGAATGTGTGGCTTTATTCCGTGCTGCCGACCTCCGCTACTTTTCCCTTTTTTTTTTTTTTTTGTTGCCTCCGCTACTTTTAAAACACAAAGAGGTGCATATACTAGCGGTATATTGTTTTATTCCGCTTGACTTGCACTTCGCAACGACACAAGCTTGTTTCTGCAGAGATGTTCAGCATGTTTTCTGCAAAAACGTCTGACGTATTTACGTTTTACTTGGCGTGAGAATGTGAAAAAGCTAGGCTAAATCCGATCTGACCGTCCAGACTAAATCGGATTTACAGAAATGCGATTTGAATAGGATTACAAACCACATACGAATGTAGCTCGAAACGGATTTGCACAAATCAGTTTTCATGTAGTTTGTTGCCGTTCAGACTATCTAAATATGATCGGATTTCAATCGGATCTGCACAAAAATCGGATTTGGGCTGACAGTCTGAACGAGGCATGAGAAGCTACGCAAACAGCTGTCATTATCGCAGTGCGATATCATAATATCGATGTATAATATCAATAATATCATCTTTGATTTGTCTGCGTAGCTTGTCAGTGAACTATGGCTCTGTGCAGTAAATGCCGCTCCATCTGAAAGCAGGTGATGGAGATTTACTACTAATCACAGAACCAGCTTTACTGACAAGATGCGCATGAATATCGCACGCGATTTATCGTGCAGCCCTACTTCCATAGTATTTTTGTCAATAGCTACCGTCAATTGTTTGGTTACTAACATTCTTCAAAATATCTTCTTTTTTGTTTAACATAAGAAAGAAACTCGTACAGGTTTGGAACAACTTGAGGGTGAGTAAATGATTTTTGGGTGAACTGTCTCTTTAAGGAGGACAGTAGGGAAAGATATTGTTCAGTCTCTCTACATCTAGGCTCATTTCTCTCTCTCTGCAGTCATACTGTTTGTTGGTAACCATTAGAGATTGACTGCAGGCGAGCGAACAGCTCCTGACCTTTAACCTGTCAGCCGTTTTAATCACGCTTCGCTCTGCCCTTCCTCTTTCTCCTGCCGCTCTCGGCCGCTGCCGGTTTCTCGTCCGTCTTGCCGGCGGTTCCGTTCCTGGAGGTCAGGGATCCATTGGAGGCTCCGTTATGAAGGGCTTTGCCGGGTTTGGCTGCGGTCTCGCGGCGGGGCTGGCGGCGGTACGTCTGGTAATAGAAATTCCCAAAGAGGATGATGAAGGTGAGGGCGTATCCGATCAGACACCAGTGCATCCACTTCGGGAACGGGCAGTCGGAGTACAGCGACAGAGCCGTGTGGCCGATGGTGACGTGAAACTGGACCTGCGGGAGAAAATACAACATAACTGATGAGCTCTCAGAGGTTGAGCTGGAAAAATGAAACTTATTCAACATACACTACCATTCAAAATATTGGGGATGGTATGTTTTTAATGCTCATCTATTGATCAAAAATACAGTAAAAACAATAACAGTAAAATTGTGAATTATTATTATTATTACAATATAAAACAGCTGTTTTCTATATGAATATACTGTAAACTGTAGTTTATTTTTGTGATCAAAGCTGTATTTTCAGCATCATTACTCCAGTCTTCAGTGTCACATGATCTTCAGAAATCATAATAATATGCTGATTTGCTGCTCAAGACACATTTCTGATTATTGTCAATGTTGAAAACAGTTGTGCTGCACAATATTTTTATGCAAACTGTCATACTTTTTTTTCAGGATTCTTTAATGAATAGAAAGTTCAGCATTTATTTGAAAAATATATTTTTTGTAACATTATAAATGTCTTTATTATCATTTTTGGTAAATGTAATGCATCCTTGCTGAATTAAAGTATTAATTTCTTCAACAAATCTTACTGACCCCAAATTTTTGAATAATAATAATAATAAGTTTAATTTGTATAGCGCCTTTCCCAAGCTCAAGGGCACTTCACAATGACAAAACAATATAAACAGTCAGTAAATACATAGATGGACAGTAGACACTTGCCACGTCCAGGACAAGCAATTGCAGTTGCAAACCATAGTAATAATACAGATAGTCAAGTACAGCAAACAATCAGACACAGCATTAAACCGTAGCAGTTTAAGAAGAAACAGGTAATGACCGATAATATTGGTTAAACAGATACGTTTTGAGTTTGGACTTAAATTTGTGTAGTGTGGTTATTGACCGGAGACACAAGGGCAATGAGTTCCAAACTTTAGGAGCCATAACAGAGAAAGATCTCCCTCCCATAGATGAAAGGTAAGATCTAGGAACACAAAGAAGTTCCCCTCCAGATGATCGAAGTAAACGAGAAGGAGTATATGGAGAAAGTAGGTCAGAGAGATAAGTAGGTGCAAGACTGTGAAGTGACTTAAAAGTAAGCAGAAGAATTTTATAAATGATACGAGAGGACACGGGTAGCCAGTGGGGGTTAAAAAGAATAGGAGTGATATGAGCAGACCGTTTGGTGTACGTTAACATTCTTGCAGCAGAGTTTTGAATATATTGCAAACGGGAGATGGAGCGTGCTGGTAATCCAGAAAAAAGAGCGTTACAGTAGTCAAGGCGAGATGTGATAAATGCATGTACTAGTGATTCAGCGTCTTTTGGGCTCATGAAGGAACGGAGTTTGGCAATACGTCGAAGTTGAAAGAATGCAGCTTTGGAGAGTTTGCTAATATAAGCATCTAGATTTAGTGAGGAGTCAAGAATGATACCTAAGTTTTTGACGGTGGCAGTTGGAAAAATTGATGTAGTGAATGGTAGAGTATGTACAAGTAAATATTATATTAAATAAAATATTATTTCTGAATGAATGATTAGTAACATGTCAAACATGATAAAGCTACTAAGGTTAAATTTAATTACATTTCTGATGTTTAAACTAAATTGTTTTTGGGAAAACTGAATTGTTGCATAAAATTCTTTATAGTATGATGGTAATGACAGCAGTATTGAAGACAGCAGTTTTTTTATTACTATAAATTGTATGCATACTCTAAATACCAAATAAATGGAAAATGTGTTTTTTATGTTGTGCAAAGAAGAACACTTTTTTTATAAATTTTACAAAAGTATAAGTTATCTGTTGGCAGAAAATCAAAAAATAGAGAAATTCTTGAAGTTGATAAAGTAGAAATTTTGATATAATTGATATAATATAATAATTGATATTTACATTTACATTTAGTCATTTGGCAGACGCTTTTATCCAAAGCGACTTACATGATATAATACTTTGATATAAAAAGTTACTATAATCTGTACTTTAAAACTTGAATCATATATATTTCTAAAGCTCCCCTATCTGAAGAATCACCCTTAAATTCCACATCATTCTCAAATTTGCTGTGTTTTTTTCTTCACAAATGCTTGGAACATCAGCATTTACCATTTGGATGATGGTCAGATACTTCTTCCACCACAGATACTTCTGTATTTTTGGACCGAATGCGGCCAGCCCATAATACAAGTACATCAGGACATGGATGGCTGCATTCATATGAGCCCCGAAGAACGCTGTGAAAGAGAGAAATACACATTCAGTGGAAGATTCTCAGCAGACATTACATTTGATCTGTTAATCACACATTTGTTGTACGAGAACTGACTCATACAGTATGATGATGATGATGCATGACAGATGTGATTTGTATTAGAATTGTTGTTGTGTGGAAAACAGATACTACCTCATTTGCATACAATGTACAGTATGTTTTTGTAACAATCTGAGGGGTAGTATGACAGAATGATCATTTGTTCCATTCCTGTGTATTTGACACTTACACTGTCCACCGGCGACCCACTTGATGCCGATCCACCACAGAGTGAACATGGTGCAGTGGTGATAGACGTGCAGGAAGCTGATCTGGTTGAACTTCTTGCGTAAGATGAAGAACACAGTGTCGAGGTACTCCACACCTTTAGAAATAAAGTACCACCACAGAGCTGCTGCCACCTGCATGACAAGAGAAGAGACGTCAGGAACTGCAGCGCTGATAAACGCTCTTTATTCCACTGTGCTTTAGAGTAACTTTGAGATTCTTTACACCTTTGATACTTTAAACTTCAAATTATTACAACCAAATGTAGTTTTTCTAAAATAAAAAAAATAAAAAATAAATGTTAATAAAAATTTATAAAAAAATTCTAGGATTTTACATTTGACAGAATTTCATTAATTGAAAGCAAAGAAATCGAGTTTAGAAGAGAAACACAATTTTGTTGTGTAGATCACAAATAATGATTAATCAGACAATAAATCAGTCAATAGACAATTTTCCCATTTTTTAGCATAATTTTGTTTTAAACCCAAGCCATAATGTCACTTAATGTAAGTCAAGATTATATATATACTGTACATACACACACACTTAATTTCACAATAAATAAAAGCTAAATTAACTATACAATGGAAGTAGTATTTTCACCTGAAATAAATCTCATTGTCTGATTTAGTTAACTTACTATAAATAAAGACAACTATGAAACACCGTAACAGTTTATTTTGATGTCTTTTTAAAATATGCATCATATTTTCTGTTATATACTAACAAAGCAATAACAATAATACATTAATAAAAGCCACACTATTTTTTCTTCCTATGCGGAGTGATATTTGCTATTAGACAAGGATTAAACTGAAAAACATGATTTTTAAATTAGACTGATATAAAAATGCACTTTACAGCGGTCATGAACTGCATTTATTATTGTTATTTTTGTATTATTTCATAATGTTTACTGTGGTGCACTTATAATGTTAGTATGATTTTTCCATCAAAAATGGTCAAATAAATAACTAAAAGCTGTTTTTGGATTAATGAGGAGGTTTTGAGCTCAGAAACTTACAGGATGTTTTTATAGCAAAATGACCTCTTACATGTCAAAAGATCAATAAATAAGATTTCTCAAGTCATGACCCCTTTAAATAAATGACAGTCATTTGACTCTTCTCAGTGCATATGGCTAAAGATTCAGCTGTTTTCAATCTTCACACAATTATGACTTAATATTTGCACATTGAAAATCATAGCTGGACAAAATCAGAATAAGAACTGGCTCCCTCTCAGTTCATGAATGTGTTTAAAAGGCCACAGGATGATGAATAGGAATGACAGCAAGAATCCAAAGAAATGACTCAATTGTGGTATCAAACAAAAAAAAAATTATAACATAAAAAATGAAAATTGTAATCTTAAAAACTACTTCAAATTCAAATGACAATTCTGCATCCTAATTGACCTCAAATTCAGTTCAATGGTGCTGTAATGAATCCACGAGTGTGTGAGTGTGAAAGCCAGATGGTGTGTGAGTGTGTTAATGTGACGTCACAGAGTGAAACTGAACTCGCAGGTTTTCCCGCTCCAATAACACACTTTGTGCCAGTAACCGGAGAGCAGAATTCTGCGTCTGGTTTCAGCACACCGTCTGTGATCAGCACACTCACCCTCACTTCATTGGGATCGTCTGAGTAGTCCACAGGCTGGCAGATGTAGCTGTAGTTGGCCGCTCGTGCTGCGAGGAAGAGCTGAAATACAACAGACGTTTGGACTACTTTATAAAGGACAATTCCTCATCATTAGCTACTTCATCTTATGCATTAAACAGACAGCAACTCTAGCAAGGTTACCATCACTAATGAAATCCACTGCCATATGAAAAGACAAAGACTATCACTGAAAAAAGAGGTATGTTGAAGGAATGGTTCACTGAAAAATGAAAATTTGCTGACAATGTCCTCACTCTCAGGTCATCCAAGATTAGGATGAGTTTGTTTCTTCATCAGATTTGTAGAAATGTGTCTCTGCATCAGTGTCTCAGCAATGGATGCTCTGCAGTGAATGGGTGCCGTCAGAATGAGAGTACAAACAACTGATAAAAACATCACAATAATCCACACCACTCCAGTCCATCAGTTAACATCTGGAGAAGACAAAAGCTGAAACAAATCCATCAAGACGTTTTAACTTCAAACTGTTGCTTTCCACTAAAATATGAGTCCATAATCCATAATAACACTTCCTCCAGTGAAAAAGTGCATCTCCTGTTGTCTCTCACATAAAATCCACCCACATATTTGTTCAGAGCTGTTTTGGCTTATAAACGGTGCTTGATCTGTGCAGATTTCTCTAATTATTTAGACAAGATGACTGTTTCATTGGAAGAAGCGTTATTATGAAGTATGGACTTGTATTTATCAACAGTTTGAAGATAAAAACATCTTGATGGATTTGTTTCAGCTTTTGTCTTCTCCAGATGTTAACTGATGGACTGGAGTGGTGTGGATTATTGTGATGTTTTTATCAGCTGTTTGGACTCTCATTCTGACGGCACCCATTCACTGGAGAGCATCTACTGCTGAGACACTGATGCAGAGATACATTTCTCCAAATATCCAAACTCATCTACACTGCCTTCCAATAGTTTGGAAACGCCCTAGAAAAATGGGTTTTGGACAATATTGGCATGAATCCTTTTTAATTTGTGATAATTTTGCAGTGATAAGGGACAACACAAACTACAAAAACATATTTTATTACATAAACAGTTTATACATAGAAAAAACTTAAATTTTCGATTCATCAAAATATCCCCCATTAGCAGCTATAACAGCTCTGCATAATCTGGGCATCCGAGCTGTCAGTTTATTCAAACATTGACTTGATATATTACTCCAAGCCTCCTGAAGGATTGCACAAAGATGATTCACACTGGTTGGACACTTCTTACGGACATCACGGTCCAGTTCCTAGTAGCTCAGTTGGGTTGAGGTCGGGTGATTGTGGAGGCCATTCCATGACCTACATGATGCCAGCTGACTGTTTCCTCTCCAAATTGGATTTGCACAGCTTGGAAGTGTGATATCGTCCAAAACCACACTTTTCTAGGGCGTTTCCAAACTTTTGGAGGGCAGTGTACATCTTGGAAGGATGAATACATTTTCAGCAAATTATCATTTTTGGGTGAACTACTCCTTTAATGAAAATAAAAAAATGACTTTTCAAAAGAATGAGCAAGAAACCAAAGCTATGAATGTGCATTACAATAAAAAGTAAGATTAAATCAGAAAATGATGTTATTTTTCTCATTTCAATCTATGTTGGCTGGTCTGATTTCATTCATTTCTCAATTCTGACTTCTGTCCATCAGTGTTTCTGTCCAAATGAAGTCGATGTTGCTGAATCATAAATACCTAGAGTGACGGTTGCTACAATATACAGCTAAATATAGCAGCAGTGGTCCATTTATAGCACATTTAATGGACAGCACTGTGCTGCAGTTATCTGGTGTGGATCAATATGTAGTTTCTACTAAACACGAGTGTTTTGATTATAGGCAGATATAGGAGATGAAAACTTACAGGCTACACTGAAAAAAATAGTAACATCTAAATGAACTGGTTTTATTTATATTATTTTATATTGCTGAATCAATCGAAATACATTAATTTATACCACCAAAAGTACTTTCTATGGGTTAAACCAGGTAGAAATATTTATTTAAAGTAATGATTGCAGGCTATCACTTATTGCTGTGTGCTGAAATATAATTAGAAGGCTAAATTATCATTTTCAAAAATGATAAAATAAATAACTTAAATATTTATATGAGGTACAAAAACTAAGAAAACCAAAGCTGAAATGTTAAAATACAAGCAGTGTTATTTTGTGGGACTCTGTCAGTTTGTGTGAGCTCACCTCTTTGAATATGAAGACGTTAAGGATGACCATGCTGAAGTTGTAGAGGATGAGGGTCTTCCTCAGCTGGAAGGGCTCTCGGCCCTGCATGTACTTCGGCCCCAGCCAGAGGAACAGCAGGTACGAGGAGCTGATGGCCAGCGTGGGGAGCGGAGAGTCCATCAGCGGCCATTTCTCCACACGCTTGTCTACACACACACACACACACACACACACACACATCAAACCCCATCATCACGCTTTCATCTGCCATCTACAAACACCCATTAATTGCACTGGCTTCAGTATTTCCTGTTTCCTGGCAGAACATTGCAGATTATTTTTTTTCAAGTAAGGATAAAACCAACACAATTCTTGTTAAATTTACAAGTTAATTTTTCAAATGGATAAAATGCATAAGTTTTCTAAAATGTCACCCTTTCCCACCATGACGATGGAAGGAATAGTGGAGCATTTAAGTTCACAAGCATTGTGAAGAATGTCTTTTCCACCCATCCTAAAGGGTCGTTCACACCAAGGATGATAGTGATAGCCTTATAAAGTTTTAATAATCTTTCTAATTCTATGAAAATAGTGAAGTTAACATCAGAACTAAAACAATAACCACACAGAAGAGCGATATCGGAGGAATCACTTTCAGAATGTTTTTTTGTCCAGTTGAAGAATGATAAAAACACTGACAGCCAATCAGAATCCATCCTGCTTTAAAGAGCTTGAGCATTTACTGCGGCAGACAACAAAACTGCAGCTCGTATCTCCACACTAGTTCACAAATCAGGGGTTAAAGCAAAAGAAAATCCTGAGCCTGAACTTTTTTCCTGGGTGGGGGTTTGGTTGCGGGGGTGGACACATACGCGCACATAAATACTAGGAAATTAATATAAAATAGGAACTATACAAAGACAATTTACTACTGAAAACTACAGTTTAGTTCAGTTCAATTAATAACAACAAAATGCTCCTAGAACTGGAAACTTAAACAGGGTTCGTGCAGATACTGCAAAATGAAATTTCAGGACTTTCAAGGACTTCAAGCACTACTCTTTGGTTTTCAAGGACTAAAATCAGAGATTCATTATTATCTTTCAAATTCTAATTAATAAACTAATACAGCAAAATGGTGCAAATAAAGTGCAGCACATGCAAAGAATGCAATGACTGTGACAACTTTAACATTTGAAAGGATACTATGGCAAGGTTTTCACTTTCCTTATTACTTATGATTGACCTGAAGAATGAAAGCTATATCATACACTCGGAAAATGATGAGCTATATCACTGCTTATTGACACAAGGGGTGTGACAATGCACTTAGCTCACGAGATGAGACAAAATACAGTTGGTTCACAATATTTTAATACTATTTTAAAGAAATTTTCAATGACAGAATCACAAAAAGAAAAACAATGAAGTTGTATTTTGAAATATTTTAACTAATCTAGGGCTGTAACTTGATTAGGGCTGTAATCAAGTGATCTACTGATTATTTTGACAATTGAGTAATCTGATATTGTTTAGTAATACAAATAGACCTAAGTGAAAACGAGGCTTTAATATGACTATATTTACATATTAACTAACAAATAGGCAATAATAATTGGCTTAAATAAAGTATCAAAACCAAGTAATTACATGGTTTTATTGAACCACACACCTATAATATGAACATAACCAACTTAAGTAGACCTACATTATGTCTATTAAAACAAATATTCTACCAATATTAGTGCACATACACAACCAAAATGAAAATCAATTCTATTAAGACAACCAATCTAAAAACAGTGTCTTCAGTCTTATAAGAAAACCAACACTGGATATAATCAATATATAGTTTTTGTTATCATCCTTAGTGTGAACCTGCCTCAAGACTTTAAAAAAGATTTTAAAAACAGCAAAAAAAAATTAAAAATATGTATTGTTGGCTTTACATAATAATTACAAATAAATACATAATAACTGAAAAAGCCACTTTTGTACAAATAGAGCATTGAGTTTCCCAATAATGTCTTTAAACACATTAAACCGCACAACTTGTGTGGTGTCATTGATTGAGACGATGGATGATAAACAGCAACCAGATATTGGTCACTTTATTTGATCTAACTATTAACTACAGCTTTTGCCTAAATAAACACCTAATTATTGTTTATTACTGTAGTTGTTAAGTTTAGGTATTGGGTTTAAGGATCTAAAATATGGTCATGCAGAATAAAGGGTCATGAAACCCTAAAACACATGTTTTGAGATGTTAATAAATATGAACAGGTTGCACATCAGTGAAAACAGCAGTAGCACTCATTATGTCTATATTATTAAGGGAAAAGTGGTTATTTTTTCCTTTTTCGGAGCCATTTTGTTCATGTTCTAAAAGCAAAGTTGAACCGATGTCACAAAAAGTGCTCTATGAGTACTAATAAACAGCCCATATGTTAATATACGTAAGGAATAATTGACTTCGGTCCGTTGAATTATTAGAAAAATAATGCACACCCGAGGTGGTGATGCGGTCACGACGCGAAGCGGAGTTACACCTCGGGTGTGCATTATTTTTCTAATAATTCAACGGACCGAAGTCAATTATTCCGCTTATACTACGGTTGCCACACCTCAAGACATCGATCAGATGATATATTTCGAGGCATTTGTCTGTTTTTCTACTTAAATCACTATTGTGAGTAGGATTATTTCTTCCGCATCTCATCCAACGCCTCTGTTGCTAATTCCACAACCTCATTTTAAACCGTAACGGAGGCTTGAGCCGTTCACAGCAGACTAATGCAGTTAATACAGTTAATAACTAAGTTATGAGAGGAGAGAGAGAGATATTACCTCTGTGAATATGTGTGTCAGGGCCGTTGCTAGTGGGGTGAAAGGTGGTGACAATTCTAGGGGCCCCCACCGCCCAGGGGGCCCCACAAAATCCAGGAATTATACTATATAGGCCCATGTTCTGTGAATAATTCTAATATTTTATTAGTTGTATAACTGAGATATTATGAAAACCACAAAAAAGCATGCAATTTGGTTCCATGCTTGTATATTGTACAGTATATGATATGTGTGTGTGTGGGGGGGGACCACATCAATATTTTTTCAGGGGGCCCCCAATCCTCTAGCTACGGCCCTGATGTGCGTCTCTCAATAGTGTTCGGCAGCAATGTCTCTAGTTATAGTGAAACTTCAAGTTCATTTTCGTCACGAACAGTGCTGTTACCTCGCTTGTGAGAGGTCATGTAGTTTTTAAGTTGTTAAACTATGTTACTGATTAAACCGTCAGAGTAGCGACTAACAACATTAGCGCTTATGTTAACGTGTGTGCAAACTGTGCGTCTGTGAGGGAGAGAGAGAGTATGTGCTTTCCGTACATAATAAAATGTAATTTTGTGGCAAAATCATGGATATGATCTGTCGTTTGTATCATCTGTTTACTATATTTATTTGTTTGGCCAGTGTCGTTGTGGGTTTTGGTTCGTTTGCTGTAAGGACCTTTGAAATAACGCAAATCATTTGGCGAAGTGATATGGACATGTAATGCGGCGCCTGGAACTACGTTCGCCTGCGTTTCCCTGAAAATAATTGCACACCTTAGATTAGAACGTTCCTCAGCCAATCAGATTCAAGCATTCAACGGCCCCGTAGTATACTAGTAAACTAAAGTGTTACTCAATCAGTGTCAGTGAACAGTTTGTAAAATAATCATTTTTTTTTGTTCTTAGTGTGAAGAACAAAGTCTAAAGAACCTTTTTCCACTAATAAAGAACGTTTTGTGGAATGGAAAGGATGTTAAATGTTCTTCATGGAAGCATTAATGATAATAACGAACCTTTATCTTTAAGTCAATGGAAAATGGCCAGTGTTGTATATTTTCAAACATTTATATTGGTTTGCTCTTGTTCAGGGCCGTAGCTAGAGGATTGGGGCCCCCTGAAAAAATATTGATGTGGCCCCCCACACACACACACATATCATATACTGTACAATATACAAGCATGGAACCAAACTGCATGCTTTTTTGTGGTTTTCATATCTCAGTAGAATTATTCACAGAACATGGGCCTATATAGTATAATTCCTGGATTTTGTGGGGCCCCCTGAGTGGTGGGGGCCCCTAGAATTGTCACCTAGCAACGGCCCTGCTCTTGTTCACCAGAAGCAGTATCTGTCTCATCGTGGGGAAATCTAATAACACACCAGAGCTGGACTCTTCTGCTCCCGGTTTATTTAATCAGAGCGCTGGTCACAGGGTCGAGAGCAGTTACCTGCGATATTGAGACTCCATTTGTAGAATTCGACCGTGTCGTTGATTATATGCTTTATTATATCCATCGCTGAGACTCAAATCCTAATAGTCTGAGAAGAAGAGAGAAAAGAGGTCAAAGACGGCATGTGCTGATGCTGTAATGATGGTGGGGATGGGAAGGGTTAATGAAGATGGGGAGGTGGAGAGTAATTCAGCACAAAGACCAGAACAGCATCTGCTCAGCAGCATCTGAATTATAATGGTAATCGCCATATTATTGATAAAGGGTGCACTTGCATCACTTCAATTGAAGCATATGAAAGATTCGGTCAAATATATCGTTGAATATCAAACATACATTGGCAGACCCCCATCACAGCCTCTCCCAAACCCACCATTAGAAGACGCAAACAAGAGATGCGATGCAACAATCAGAGATCAATCGCGCAAAACACCCCTAAACACACATCATCCCGCCAGCATCACAGATGTAGCGTTAAACTGACATTTAGTGTCTCACAAGGACGATTCCGTTCTTACCGTTGCGCGATTAAAACCCGTTTCTAATGACATTCAGCGCAAGGTCGCGGGATCCCGTTATTCCGTGCTGAGGAAAACAGATTTAACCGGATCCGCTTATAGGCCCGGGGCTGAAACAGACGGTAATGAACCCATCCGTGTATGGAGCATCCTAGAGCTTCACTGGCATCACTGCGGCTGTCGGGTCGCTCCCCTCGACTCCGCGATCTACTGCGCATGCGCCAGAACAGGTGCATTCCTCATCTCTGCGCAGGACGTGAAGCTTTAATAAATACTGTATCTTTTCTTGACTGTCATTCTTAATTTTTATTATTTTATATTTTCATATATATATATTTGTTGCTACTTAGCAAACACTACTTTGGATCTGTGTTTGATCCTACATTAAATATCACATTTTATTAAATACTACATTTTCAGAAGAAGCAGGAAAGTCGATTCATAATTGTGTTTTCATACTTGACAAAAGTACAACATATCCACACTCACACAAAACATGAAGTTACTAATGATGAGTTATTTATTTTTCGTTTTTAAAAACATTTTTAAAATAATGATTTATTTTTCTACTATTTATAATCATACTAACTCTTGAATACTAATTATTTGAGACCATAATTTTCGTTAGAAGCCAATTTGATTGTAATAGTCCACCCTACCACAAGTTGTTTTTGTTTTTTTATGGACATTATACTTTAAAAATCACTTTTCCAAAATGTAAACGGTACCTTGTTCATTAACTTTTCATTTGTTTCATTCAATAATTTGCAGTGCATCAGTTTATTTAAGATGAAAATGAGTTGTTAGCAAGGCTGTAACCACATATTTTAATGATTAATCCATAGGCCTATTATATCATTACTTCATTAGTGAGTTCAAGGAAGTATTTTTCTTTCTGTTGTTTCTGTAAAGAGGAGTAAGAAACAATTTAACACATATTTTCAGTTATGCCCACCATCATTTTGTAACCAAAAAAAGAAAGAAAACTCAAAAACAAACATTTGTTTTTGAGTTTTCTTTCTTTTTTGGTTACAAAATTGTTCAGATAACTAATACAATTGTTTGTTTATGGATACTGTGATAGGAGGATGACTATACAATTAAAATTGATACTTTATTTGGAAAATATCATGCATAAAGTAATGTAAAATACATGTAGCCTAGGCCATAAACTAAGAAGTCTAAGACGTCATCTCTGCTATTAAAAAAAATAAAAGATAGGCTAACATATGACATATGTATGTTTTTTATTGTAAGATGTGAGATGAATATATGAGAATACACATAGGATAGGCTATGGATGTATTATGTTTTTTAACTGTTGCTGGAACCTCAATAAAAACGGATTGAGGAACAAATGAATGCATTAAAGGGATAGTTCACTTTGAAATTAAAATGTGGTATCTATCAGCTTACCCCAAGGGCATCCAAGATGTAGGTGTCTTTTTTTCTTCAGTAGATCCAATTTTGATGTTTTTAGGTCAAACCGTTCTAGTCTGTCAGTCATATAATGGCAGGTATAGGTCACTGTCTCTATAAGAGGGAAAAAGAACATGCACAGAGAAATCCAAATGAAACAATTCCCCATCGTAACTACACATTGATGGCCTAAGACACGAAACGAGCGGTTTGTGTGAGAAAACGAACAGTATTTATATCGTTTTTTACCTCTTGTACACAACCATGTCCAAGTGATCTGAGTGCCACACACATCCGGTGTGTGACGTGTGTGTGCGCGCGCTCTGGCTCGTCGGCGTCAACGCTTGACGGAGGGCGTGTCTGAAGCGTGGTGCTGACGCGCTGTCATAGTTACAACAACCAATCACATGCTTCTCTGGTGTTGCATGAAGGGATTGGGTATTTGCATGAGGCGATCTGATTGGCTGACGCCTCCGTTGGCGCTTGAAAAGTTGCGTCAGCACCACGCTTCAGACACGCCCTCCGTCAAGCGTTGACGCCGACGCCCCGTGTGAATGCAGCGTGAGCCAGAGCGCGCGCACACACACGTCACACACCGGATGTGTGTGTGCACTCAGATCACTTGGACATGGTTGTGTACAAGAGGTAAAAAACTATATAAATACTGTTCGTTTTCTCACACAAACCGCTCGTTTCGTGTCTTAGGCCATCAATGTGTAGTTACGATGGGGAATTGTTTCATTTGGATTTCTCTGTGCATGTTCTTTTTCCCTCTTATAGAGACAGTGACCTATACCTGCCATTATATGACTGACAGACTAGAACGGTTTGACCTAAAAACATCAAAATTGGATCTACTGAAGAAAAAAAGACACCTACATCTTGGATGCCCTTGGGGTAAGCTGATAGATACCAAATTTTAATTTCAAAGTGAACTATCCCTTTAAGACTCCAAGACTGAATCTGAATATTCAAAACGTTAGGTAATGTAATGCTTTGTTTCTTTAAGTGTCAAAATAACGTAATATGAACGTCGGGCACATTCTGTTTGTGAAACAATAACCTCAGTAAAAACAGTAAAACACTTTCTAACATTAAAACCAGTCTGTACGGAAGTTCTAAGCGGCCATGCATTATTTTTTTTTCCTTCTTGTTTTCTCGTGATCGTGACTTATTTTTCTCGTAATCTCTTCATAACAAAAGTGGTTATTTTAAACAATGATTGTTTGATTTTTAAAACAATGCACCATGAGTCTACTGTTGCTATAGTAACGAACCTTGACAGGAACATTCTAAAATGCTTAACCTTTATCTTGTTCAGCAAATATGTTGCTTCACTTAGAAATAACGTATACACAATTGTATTTGTGTAATTAACATGTTTAAATGGTCTAACAACAAGCATTAACACCGCAAGTCGCAGGCGGAGCGCCTTAGAAGCAAAGAAGAGCTAGCCTTATTCTAAAAATCGTTACAATGCTTGAGTTAAACTCATTTATTTTTCTCATCGTTTTGAATAAAATATATGTAATAATATATTAATAATTTGTTTGTGGTTTTATTAGTCAGGCTGTGATTCATGTGCCTTAAGCGTGGATGCTGTTATTGTGTGTTGGAATGCAAAAATACATAAAAAATAGGCTACAACACTGTATAAATCATTGACTAAAATATACACATGTAAATCACATTGTTATTAATATCATTTATTATCGTAAAATAAAAAATAAGATGCACATTACAAACACGTCGTTGTAGCCTAAAATGAGAAACTTGAGTCGTGCAGCAGTAATAACTTAAGATAACAGATACAATTTCAAGCAAAATGATTATTTTATTCAAGCATTTAAAATGTTATTAGTTAATTAAATGTCAGTTATTGAACTCAAAACATTATTAGAGATCACAAAATAGTTCCTTGTCCAAAAGCGTCAGTATAGTGAGATATACAGTATAAACTCCCCATCATTAGTTCATATAACTGAATCACCTGGTGGCGCAGTTGTGTAACTTAGAGAACAAACTTTGTGAGTCACGAGAAAAATAAGTCAGTGATAACGAGAAAACAAGTATTGAAAAAATAATAATGCATGGCCGCTTAGAACTTCCGTAAGTCTGAGCATCCGGTGTCAAAAGGACTTGAATTGGATATGTGATGATCTCTGCTCAAGTTTAAAATATTTTCACCCTTTTAGACAGTAATGTTTACAAAGCTGTCAGAGAATATAATAAATATTCTTATATTCTGACCGTGGCGGGGGCAGCACTGGCGGCGGACGGCGTCGTGACGCGCAGAAGAAGACTCTCCGAGGCGTCATTTCCGGTTTAGAAAGAGCCTCTGGACTACAAAATGGAAGGAAAAAACAATGTAGATGAGCTGGACGCTCGCCTTCAACTTCTCGAAAAACGCGTTTATGGCGAAAGAGGAGGAAAACCCAATAAGCCAGTGAAGGTGATTCTCCTCAATCGCGTTAAACCCTTGAGTCGCGCTCTGATGTGTGATTGTGTGTAAATAGTGTGTGTGGTTAACGTGTTGTGGTTAAATGTGTGTGTGTGTGTCAGCTGCTGGGTTTATTGATGTTGATTTGACAGATGATATTCAGATCATAATATCAGTCAGTCGTGTTGATGATTCTGCTGTTAGTCGTGTCAGGAGCTGGATGCTGGTGTTGTGATGCAAAATAGTTATGAGTCTCAACACCAGCGGCGTGGCAGCAGGACTCAACAGGGTGGATTCGTGATTCCTGTCATCTAGTTAGTACACTTACTAGTGCACATTAAACGCGTTTGAGTTCCCTTAAAAGCGCTCTATCAATCACATGTATTTGTATACACGTGCAGTTCGCATGACATGCCATTATGTCCTCCAAGAAAAACACTGTCATTAGTTATTGAGTCTCAAAACCAGTTATTGAGTCTCAAAATAAAATCAGTTATTGAGTCTCAAAATCAGTTATTGAGTCTCAAAACCAGTTATTGAGTCTCAAAACCAGTTATTGAGTCTCAAAACCAGTTATTGAGTCTCAAAATAAAACCAGTTATTGAGTCTCAAAACCAGTTATTGAGTCTCAAAACTAGTTATTGAGTCTCAAAATTAGTTATTGAGTCTCAAAACCAGTTATTGAGTCTCAAAATCAGTTATTGAGTCTCAAAATTAGTTATTGAGTCTCAAAACCAGTTATTGAGTCTCAAAACCAGTTATTGAGTCTCAAAATAAAACCAGTTATTGAGTCTCAAAACCAGTTATTGAGTCTCAAAACTAGTTATTGAGTCTCAAAATTAGTTATTGAGTCTCAAAACCAGTTATTGAGTCTCAAAACCAGTTATTGAGTCTCAAAATCAGTTATTGAGTCTCAAAATCAGTTATTGAGTCTCAAAATAAAATCAGTTATTGAGTCTCAAAATCCAGTTATTGAGTCTCAAAATCAGTTATTGAAATTGATCTCAAAATTAGTTATTGAGTCTCAAAACCAGTTATTGAGTCTCAAAATCAGTTATTGAGTCTCAAAATTAAAATCAGTTATTGAGTCTCAAAATCAGTTATTGAGTCTCAAAATTAGTTATTGAGTCTCAAAATCAGTTATTGAGTCTCAAAATCAGTTATTGAGTCTCAAAATCAGTTATTGAGTCTCAAAATCAGTTATTGAGTCTCAAAATCAGTTATTGAGTCTCAAAACAGTTATTGAGTGGTTCAAAACAAGACATTTGCAAACTTGTAAACTGAATTTAGCCTATTTAAATTGCAATTGTAAAGATTGTAGTAGATTGTAGTACTTATTTGTGTGAATGAATGCCTGATGGAAACAATAAGTCTAAATAGAATCACTAACATAAATAGAATACTTGCTAATTATAAATATATATTTTAATATGAATTACAAAATAATCATAAATTGTGAATTATAACTGCATCCACAATCATTTTTATGAGTTCAATCTAATTCAGAGATCACATGGAATTTTTGTGCTTTAAAGTGGTGTACTCTGTAATGAACAGATCAGACGTATCATTTTCTGTATAACATTTCTTCCAAACTCTTTATGTTAGCAGTGTGTGCATGTTTTGCTGGATTTCTCATCTTCTTTCCTTCCGTCAGTGTGCTGAATCACTCACAAGGATCAGTGCTGCTCTGGCAAACACAGCCAACAAGAGAGAGCGTGTCAAGATCCTTCACAAGAAAAGTGAGAACCTCTGTTAACATTTGCAATCAAAATACTGTTGATGTTTTAATGTTTCATCATCATTTTTTCAATGTGTCTTTTCTGTCAGTTGAAGATTTGCTGAAGTATTTGGACCCCCAGTTCACAGACTTCATTGCTGTGCCAGATGCAATGAAACTAGAGTTCATTCTAGCAGGTTAGTGCTCTGATTTTCACATGATCCAATCACTCCTTAAGATCAAACCCTGACATTTAATAGTAGTACTACGAACTGTACAGGCCCAACAATATGCATACTTATTAACATGACATAGGATGAATAAGTGTTTTGATTTTCTGTTGTGTCATGCACTCAGTCTGCAATAATCCACTGCACAAAACATGTTATATTTGGCACAAACTATGTTCATAATCATTGCAGGTGAACCTTTATTTAGTCTGAATTGCATGTTGTTTTAACCTCGTGTAGTTTTGTTCATGGTTTGTAAGAATAAGATCAAATGCTGGCTAATTTGACTAACGTCTACCAAGTAACAGATGAATCTGCTCAAAAATACGATTGCAACTTTTACCTCACAATTCTGACTTTTTCTTGCAATTGTAAGTTATAATTGTGAGTTTACATTTCACAGTTCAGTTCACAATTCACTTTTTGTTGTTTCTGTCACAGTCTAAAGGTATTCTGACTTAAGAGTTGTGAGATATAGGCCCGGTTTCACAGACGGGGCTTAGTTTAAGCCAGGACTAGGCCTTAGTTAAATTAAGACATTTAAGCAGCTTTTATAAAAAATCCTTAGAAGAAAACGTTACAGATGTGCATCTTGAGACAGAACAATGTGACTGGCATGTTTTAAAGATATGTCAGAGCAAGATATTTGTAGTTGAGACAGCTCAAACATGCGTTTTAGTCTAGGATTAGCCTTAAGCCTTGTCTGTGAAACCGGGGGATAAACTCAGAATTGCAAGAAAATAAATCAGAATTGTGAGATAAATAGTCAAACATATCAGAAAAAAAGCTTCTATAGTAAAGAACTGCATGCAACCCATTATTTTTATGTTTATTTTTTGCTGAGTTGTGGTTCACCAGTTGAGAAGCACTAAAACATATCATATTTTTGAATGGACTGATCTAAACAGTGTATAAAGCTGCTCATTCTCTATCTACAGAGGAAGAGTTTTTGCGGTCTCAGGCCACATTATTGGAGCAGGTGCACAATCTGCAGCCTCTTCTGGACAGCAACCACATTAAAGGTGAAACACTGACTCAAGCTAAATGTTTGTCAGATATGTAAATGAGCCTTTTCTTTAAGTATGACTACAGTTATCTGGTTGTATTTATAACAACACTGTTTTTTTCTTTCCTTTAAAATATTTTCCCTCATATCATGGTATCACAGCGGTTCCAGAGCTGACCACCAAAGTGCAGCGATTGTCACAAATGCACATTCAACAGCAGGTAACAAAAAATAAAGAGGTCTAAAAAAATATATATATATTTTCCATCTTTATTAGCAGGCTCTCACTTAATGAGAACATGTCCTGAAGCATTCTGATTAAACTTGTATTAATTCTGATTGACTTCCACAGGACCGTAATGAAGAACTATCTGCTGAAGTGAAGAAGCTGTTTGAAGAATACAACAAAATGGTATCCTTACTTGCGGTGAAAGACTCATATTTAATTATTGCACTGCTTGTCATGTGTTGAGAAGTCCCTGCAGCTAAAAACAGCACACAATAAGCTCATTCTTGAACATCTGAATGAATTCACATCAATGCCTTACTATCCTTAACTTCTTCCACAGATGTTTCTTTTATCAAAACAGTTTTCACAGTGGGATGAAACCCTCCGGAAGCTGGAAGGACCCAAGCAAGGCCAGCAGATAGACTAGGATGCTACATCTTAGATTGGTGGTTCATTGTAAAATGTTGCATTTTTCGCACTTCATCGCAGATATGATTAATAAAACAGCACTGTCATTCCTAAACATACCTTGTTAATAAGTAAGTGTTGTTTAAGGTCTTTGATCTACCCTTAATCTAAATTTTGAGTCATTAATATGTTCATCTTACTGTATTATAAGTAATTATATGCTCATTACATTTGTGTTTACAGAAACATTTCTCTGCTTGGAAAATGCATTCAATTCTCCTCTAAATAAACTCATTTTGCTTTTTAATTTATTTATTCCAGCAATTGTAAGGAATGTGTATGAGTTTTTTTTTTTTTTTTACCGCCTTTAGAAAAGTTTCACTACCTGAGATAATCATTAATAAAGAAAGTGCCGCTGTATGTTGTATTTTTTTTCTTTTTTTTACAGAAATGCATCTAGATTTTGCATTTTTACGATTGACTGCTAAACATAACCACACCTTCTTTAACAATATTGCAGTAATACAGTAACAATATTACTGGAGATATCTTTCAAGTTGTTAACAATGAAACCAGTTAATGTACAATAGTGTAATATATTGAACTTCTAACACTAGATTAAATATTAAGTCATTCTGTACACTTGAGTCAAATTGATTTTTCCATGAAAGTTAACAGCTGGGCGATGTTTTATACAACTTGCATTTATTGACAACAAAAATTGTAATTTGCAGTAAACTAAATGGATCTTTTTGTGATTATGTTGCAGAAACTTTTTGCTTTTAAAAACACTAAAGAAATGCTGTGTTTGTTATGAACAACATTTCTACCAAGATTTTATGGTAAACAAATACACATTTATTTTATCAGTGGTTAAAAACTACATTTAAATGCATTGAATCAATTGAATTGTATGTGTGTGGAACTCTGCATAATAATAATAATGATAATAATAATTGTATAAAACATGCTTTATATTGCACATCTCATTTAAATTGAAATACAGCCTGTCATTATATCATTGTTTATTTCCTATCCTACATGCCTTTACATCTACATTGGAAGTATTTAACTAATAGTCTAAAAACATTCTAGTTTATAGTTTACAGGATGAATTCTATTCTTTTATATGACACGTTTTGTTATGTTATTATCCGCGCTTCTCCAAATCTCTCCAGAAGAAGGAGAAGGTCCTCACTGCAGAACACAAGATCCAGGGGGCGGAGTTGGATCTAGATCCAACTCCTCCCAACTTACATAGACCTAAACCTACCCGTCTCCACCCCCTGATCCACTAAACCCACCAATCTCCACCCCTAAACCTACCCATCTCCACCCCTAAACCCACCAATCTCCACCCCTAAACCCACCAATCTCCACCCCTAAACCCACCAATCTCCACCCCTAAACCTACCAATCTCCACCCCTGACCCCTAAACCCACCAATCTCCACCCCTAAACCCACCAATCTCCACCCCTAAACCACCACTCTCCACCCCTAAACCCACCAATCTCCACCCCTAAACCACCAATCTCCACCCCTAAACCCACCAATCTCCACCCCTAAACCCACCAATCTCCACCCCTAAACCACCAATCTCCACCCCTAAACCTACCAATCTCCACCCCTAAACCACCAATCTCCACCCCTAACCCACCAATCTCCACCCTAAACCCACCAATCTCCACCCCTAAACCCACCAATCTCCACCCCTAAACCTACCAATCTCCACCCCTAAACCCACCAATCTCCACCCCTAAACCCACCCCTGAACCCACCAATCTCCACCCCTGAACCCACCAATCTCCACCCCTAAACCCACCAATCTCCACCCCTAAACCACCAATCTCCACCCCTAACCCACCAATCTCCACCCCTAAACCCACCAATCTCCACCCCTAAACCTACCAATCTCCACCCCTAAACCCACCAATCTCCACCCCTAAACCCACCAATCTCCACCCCTAAACCCACCAATCTCCACCCCTAAACCCACCAATCTCCACCCCTAAACCCACCAATCTCCACCCCTAAACCCACCAATCTCCACCCCTAAACCCACCAATCTCCACCCCTAAACCTACCAATCTCCACCCCTAAACCCACCAATCTCCACCCCTAAACCCACCAATCTCCACCCCTAAACCCACCAATCTCCACCCCTAAACCCACCAATCTCCACCCCTAAACCCACCAATCTCCACCCCCTGGATGTGGATCCAACCCCGCCCCCTGGATCTTTGTTCTGCAGTGAGGGGCTACTGAGAAGAAGCAGCAGGGAAGCCCCGCCCCTCGAATGCGAAGTGGTCACGTGAAGTACAAATAGACCAATAGGAGCGCGCGTTTCTGTAGCAGTCGCGGATTTTGAAACGGTTTTTCAGCAAAACACTCGATCAGTCCCTCCTGCTTCCTCCGTCTCACTGTAAGTATACTGCTTTAAAATACTCTATAACATCGTCCAAAATGCAAACAGTGCGATTTAGTGCGTCAAGGTGTAGATTGGCAATAATGAAATCAATAATACACGATTGTGTATTCTGTTGTAAAGTGAGTTTAGCCGGATGGCTAAGTTAGTTAGCATCAGGCCACGGGCTAATAATCACAGCAAACAATTCTGTCAAATAATACATTTGATGTGAGTTAAGATCTAGTTAGGTAGATAAAGAACTAGCTCCGATGCTCAAAGGGCCTCAAACATGGATGACGAACTTTATATTTAACGTGTAATATCATCAAAACAAGCTTTGAATGTTGTCTTGCCGAAGCCTGGGCCTAACGTGAGTTATTTAGGTTTGTGCACTTTGAATACTTTAAGATCTATTAATAATCAAGGGTTTGGTGAGACATGTTTAGAATGACAGACATGCAGAGAGACAGACACATGCAGTCAGACAGACTGAAGCATGCTGTCATCTTAACAGAGATGTCATTGCAGTACAGTAGTGTGTGTACTGATGTGTTTTGTGTTGTTTAGTGTGCAGAGATGGATGAAGAAGAGAGCACAGAGCGACAGATGCAGATCGCCATGCTGTGTCAACGGCTGGCCAAGATGAAGAAGTTATACAATGATGGTAATAAATATGCTAACTCATATCCCACACATTAAAACATGGATAAATCAGGGAATTCCAGGCCTGGGAATGTTACGGACATGAATACAATCTTGTAAAGTCACGAACATTCCTGTAGTTCCAATATAAATGTTTGTTGTTATGCTAGGCTCTGAAATATTCCTCTTCCAGTAATCAATCTCTGAAAGGTTTATTAAAGGGATAGTTCACTTTGAAATTAAAATTTGGTATCTATCAGCTTACCCCAAGGGCATCCAAGATGTAGGTGTCTTTTTTTCTTCAGTAGATCCAATTTTGATGTTTTTAGGTCAAACCGTTCTAGTCTGTCAGTCATATAATGGCAGGTATAGGTCACTGTCTCTATAAGAGGGAAAAAGAACATGCACAGAGAAATCCAAATGAAACAATTCCCCATCGTAACTACACATTGATGGCCTAAGACACGAAACGAGCGGTTTGTGTGAGAAAACGAACAGTATTTATATCGTTTTTTAACCTCTTGTACACAACCATGTCCAAGTGATCTGAGTGCGCACACACATCCGGTGTGTGACGTGTGTGTGCGCGCGCTCTGGCTCACGCTGCATTCACACGGGGCAATAATTTGAAGCTTTTGTAGGGCAGTATGACTGGGCAAGAGAGGAGGTCAGGACGACGACAGACATGATGGCAGTGTGTGTTCATCCCAGATGGTGTGTGTGTGTGAGATGGAGACGCTCTGGTGGAGCTCAGCTGTATCCGGTGTGTGACGTGTGTGTGCTCACGCTGCATTCACGCGGGGCGTCGGCGTCAACGCTTGATGGAGGGTGTGTCTGAAGCGTGGTGCTGACGCAACTTTTCAAGCGCCAACGGAGGCGTCAGCCAATCAGATCGCCTCATGCAAATACCCAATCCAGTTCATGCAACACCAGAGAAGTATGTGATTGGTTGTTGTAACTATGACGGCGCGTCAGCACCATGCTTCAGACACGCCCTCCGTCAAGCGTTGACGCCGACGCCCCGTGTGAATGCAGAGTGAGCCAGAGCGCGCGCGCACACACACGTCACACACCGGATGTGTGCGCACTCAGATCACTTGGACATGGTTGTGTACAAGAGGTAAAAAACGATATAAATACTGTTCGTTTTCTCACACAAACCGCTCGTTTCGTGTCTTAGGTCATCAATGTGTAGTTACGATGGGGAATTGTTTAATTTGGATTTCTCTGTGCATGTTCTTTTTCCCTCTTATAGAGACAGTGACCTATACCTGCCATTATATGACTGACAGACTAGAACGGTTTGACCTAAAAACATCAAAATTGGATCTACTGAAGAAAAAAAGACACCTACATCTTGGATGCCCTTGGGGTAAGCTGATAGATACCAAATTTTAATTTCAAAGTGAACTATCCCTTTAACAATCCTGATCAAGTAATGATGAAAGAATGCAAAAGGCAAGGAAATTCATTGGCCAGAGCTAGAATCCTGGGTTGTAGTCGAGCAGAACATCTTCAGCTTTTCTTCTGTACAGATGACACCGATTACATCAACCAGGCCATCAGCTCAAACTCACCCGACACCTGCCGGACGCTTCTGACCAATCTGGAGAGGAAAGGCAATCCTCAAACGGATCCCAGCCTGCTCACTAAACTCATCGACTGTTACACGCGAGTCTTTTCCAGCATGCCGCTGGGCAAGTACAGTCAGGTCGAGAGCTACGCCAAGATGCTGGTCAGATTTGCAGAGTTAAAAGCGTAAGACTGTGATTTGAAATGATTTATAACATCCTTTCATTATGGAAATTCTGTACGTAATGATCTGTACAGAATAGATCACCCAGATAAGTTAATACTATTAAATACTACTTTTTTTATCCATTATTTAATATGCTTTGAAATGTTGTGAGGGTGAGAAAATAAGACAGATTTGTAGTTTTAGGTGAACAGTTTTTTTCTTTTCTTAAGTCAACAACCGCTTTCAACTGCCAAATATTTTAATGCATTATTTAATTTAGTCTCTCTTCATCAACAGCATCCAAGATGTAAATGATGCGCAGGCTAGTTTTGACATAGCGAGATCCCACTGTAAGGATTTTGCCTTTGTTCACATTGCTTATGCTCAGTTTGAGCTTTTGCAAGGTAAGGAGACTGAAAAATAGAAGGCATGTAGTGAGCTTTTGTTTGCTGATTGAGAAGAACACAAGGTCATTAATTGCTTTCGTTCTCTCCAGGCAACATTAAGAAATGCACTTTGATTCTTCAGAAGGCTTTTGAAATGAATGCTAAACCCAGGCGTGTTCTGGAGGCTGCCGTGAGGAATCTAAACGCAGGCAAACGCCAGCTCCTCTCGCTTGAAGATAAGGAGAACTTCACAGGTTAGTTCATCATGTCGACTACTTTTACTGTGGTGTTGTATGGAAGCCTGTTTCAGATATAGAATATAAAAAAAAATATCAGCTATGCTGAGAAACAAAGCCAGAATTGCAAATTAAAAACTTGCACCTATGATTAAAAAATTGTGAGATAAAATCACTTTTTTTATTTTTATCAACTTCTGTGGCGGAAGCAGGCTGCCATACTTTTGTGTCCAGTTGTAAATCCAGTGAAAAAATTACCAGTGCATTATTAAAAAAAATTACGGTAGAAAAGTCAGTAACAGAAGTTGGAACTTGGAACAACATGAGGGTGCATAAATCATAATTTGTTTAAAAAAAAAAAGTCAAGATTTGCTGTTAATATTTTCGTTATTTTATTTAAATCCTGTAATGTATACTTTAGCTTTTTATGAATTAAACATGTCTTGTGAAATCTCTGCAGTGTCTGCACATGACGATGCACACGAGTCTGTGAGAAGCAGCTCCAGAAGATCCGATGGAACATGTGACCTGCCGAGCAGCAGCACTTTTCACCACGGGTATGATGAGCTCTGTCCTTTCATGGGAAATTCAACACGTTTGCAGGGCATATCAAATCAAGCAATAAATAACCACATATAGTTCAAAACTTATCACATGATGATACCACATATTGTTCAAAAAATATTGTTCCAAGGTCAATAGATTTTTTTTTTTTTTTTCAGAAATTATGCATTAAATTGATCAAAAGTAACATTTATAATGTTACAAAAGATTTCTATTTCAAATAAATTTGAATTTCAAACAGTTTCTACAAAATATGAAGCAGCATGACCGTTTTCAGCATTGATAATCAGGAATGTTTCTTAAGCAGCAAATCAGCAATTAATTTGCTTTATGCTCACATAGAAGTTATTTTAAATTGTATTTCACAATATTACTAATTTTATTGTATTTTTGAACAAGTAAACCCAGGCTTGGTGAGCAGAAAAGTGATGATAAAATCTTACCGACTTCAAACTTTAAACCATTTTTTTAAATAGCCCTAATGCACAATATTTCCAGTTTACAGCCTGTTGTGACCGAGGAATATATGTCCCATGACAGAATGTTTTTATTTTTTCCCATGAAAGAATTGATGTTAACAAACAGTCTGCGTTCCAGGAGTGATCAGAAGTTCAGTCCACCAGAGTACATGAACATGCCTGTGTGGAGAGCAGGGTCACAACAAAGAAGAACAGCCATGGTAAGATGAGAGAGGACTCAGCCCATCAGCAAAGCACACTTGAAAGTGGAAGTTCATGTGTTTGCTTGTTCCTTCCTATAGGCAGAAAGAGTTCCCATGGTGCCTCTCTCTATCCCTGAAAACGAGAGTGACTGTGACGGTGTTCAGAAACCAGAAGCTCCAGCTGCACACGGCTTTGGTTTCTCCAGGTGAGAGACGTGGATCTGTGCAGGGGTGGCGATATGACCCAAAATAAATATCAGTAATTTGAGTACTGTAATTCAGTTAGTCAAGTACTCCAGGGATGTCATTGTTCCGTATTTTTATGGATTTCCATATTTTCCTACAAGAAGCATGACTCACGTGAATTGCGTAAATACAAGAGAAAAAATTGTTAGGTTTACAAATACTTTTAATATGTATTTTTCAAGTACAATTGTATTTTACACTACAATATTATTATTGCAACAGTAATACTTTGATTTAATTTTGATCATTTAAATCATAATTTAAACATTCTTTTCATTGATAACAATAATAATAATGTAAAAGTGTTAAACGGTCTCATTTGATAGTCACACTGTTTTAAATGTCTTTATCGAGCTTTAGTGTTATATTCTCTTCAGGCAAACAAGTGGTTCAAATGTCCACTCCACGTTCTCCACGTGTTCCTCAAAGAAAGGCACTCCAGATGAGGACTCCTACAGTTTATTAAACCTGAAGGTATAAGAGTCTTCCGGCCTTAAAATAAACCCACCCACTCAGTGCTGAGAGTTATGAGTCAAAGCAACAACATTCAGAAAGTAAACGTTTAGTATGTCTATCTAATACTGAAAGTGTTGTTGTTTTGTTCAGCTTCCTGTGATTAGTCCAGATCATCTGAGGGAAGACATTGAAGAGGGCGGCACCATCACAGCACTCCTACAAAGAGCAGAAAGAAAAGAAACTGCTCGAATGGAAGGTCATTCTTACATAATATTATATCAATTATATTTTGACCCATTGTTGACCCAGAATACTTTCATTTTAGTCTGTTGTTTTGTTTTTTAGGATGTTGGGTTTGCTCAAGCAACTATTTGTTGCAGTGCACTCTTTTCTGATATTTCGTTCTTTCATAGAAACCACTGACATAAACCAGCTCATCGGCACAAACTCTCCTGAAAGTTGTCAGATCTTCCTGAAAAACCTGGAAAAGAGAGGAGACTCTCGTTCAGACTCGGCGTTTCTCTCCAAACTCCTGGAATGCTACTCTAAAGTGTTCGCCAGGTTTCCTTTGGTAAAGCATTGCAAAACTGAAAGCTATGCTCAAATGCTGGTGCGATATGCAGAGCTGAAAGGGTGAGTCAGTGCTGGATTGAGACGCATGAAGTCTCATGTTAGCAGCTGATAATCTTGAGTAATTTGTTCTTTGCCACCTCTACAGGATTGAAGATCCAGAAGACGCTCAAGATCATTTCAGTATTGCCAGATCGCACAGTAAAGCTTTTGCTTTTGTGCACATCGCACATGCTCAGTTTGAGCTCTCACAAGGTAAAACATGACATTTCTTGGTTTAGTTTAATTTAATTTAACCCAAGAAATCAAAAATGGACTTCTGTGGCTTTTTGTCCAGCTTTGAGTTCAGATATTTGCAAGTTTTCTCTTAGAATAATTACTTTCTGTAGGAAACTGATAAATTTAGCATCGGAAAAGATGGACCAAATATATTGATGACTTCTATAATTGCATTTATGCGTTTACCTAAAATCTTATTCAGTCAAATGCTGTCTGTTCTTTCCATACACAAAACATATGAATCTGACATGCTCATAATCACCTCAGAGGTGGGAAGTAAGATCTGTTGACATGCTAGGGTGAAAACGGTGTCATTTCTTTGGCTCTTTAACAGTGAAGGTGCATGGTATTGCAGTATGTTTAAAGCCTGTTTAATTTCATGTTCTTAAAATCTCTCAGGCAATTCTAGGAAGAGTAATTTGATTCTTCAGAAAGCGCTGAGCTCAAACGCACGGCCGGTTGAACTGCTGCAGACCGCCATCAGAAATCTGAACTCTGGTAAAACTCATCTGCTTCCTGCGGAGCATGAAGAGAACGCTGCAGGTTAGTCTCATACTCTTCTGTTAAAGGAGACATTGTTTCCCCCTCTGAGGTGCTGCTGTGTATTTGCAAGTGTTTTCACACTGTAATCGCTCTTGCTGGACATCTGTCACTGATCTACAGTCCACAGCAGTCCAGGTGTCTGTTTGTTTGAGGTGGACTTCAGTGTTGTTCACACAAGACTCATATTTGTGTTCTGTCATGAAGGGTCCATAGAAATCTGTGAGCTCCAAAATACTTAAAGATCATTTTTACATTGAAAACATATTTGTCAAGTTGCAGGACTGAATGTATTGCTGTTGAGTTAAAATGAAGAGACAGCATAATTTGTGTTTTTTAATATAATGCATAGAATAATACTTCTGTAATTCATTGAAATCATACTATATTGTTATAATATGGCCATTGTATTACCATATTGTCTACATGAGCCATTGGTGCTTGGACCCTTACATCTGATCAGTGTCTTATACCTGATTTTTATTTCTGTAATAACTTTTTTTTTTCTTGTTGAAAAAGTTGAAACACATTTTGGTCTTCACATTTGTGTCTTAAATCCAATGGGAATGATTTTTATTAAGCTTTTTTTATATAAAGTTAAGGATGATTGTTACATAGTAATGCAACCCTAGCCCTACACCTAATGAGACATTTAGCATTTTTACAATAAAAACAAACAAACATTGATTTCCTTTGAGTGTGTTCTAGGGTTAATGTGAAAAATGGTTGTACAAAAGAGTGATACTGATGTTTGGTTTTGCAGAAAATGTGGAAGCACTAAGTAACAGAAAGGAAGAAGAAAATCCAGCGAAGGCTCCTGAGGAGCAGGAAAAGCCTCTTGCCAAGGAAACTTCATCAGAATGGAAGATCCCTACTCTCATCAACAAACATGCGTCTCCGGAGGTCTGGTTACAACTTAAAGGATTAGTTCACTTTCAAATGAAAATTTCCTGATAATTTACTCACCCCCATGTCTTCCAAGATGTTTATGTATTTCTTTCTTCAGTCGAAAAGAAATTAAGGTTTTTGATGAAAACATTCCAGGAATCTTCTTCATATAGTGCAGGTCAATGGACTCCAAACGGTTGAAGGTCAAAATTACAGTTTCAGTGCATCTTCAAAGGGCTATAACCATACCCGACGATGAATAAGGGTCTTATCTAGCCAAACGATCGGTCATTTAAAAAAAAAAAAAAAAATGTATATGCTTTATAAACACAAATGCTCGCCTGTTCTGCGATGCACATTCGTGACGTCACGTACGTTGAAAAGGTCACGCTTGACGTAGGCTCCATCTCATCTTCAAGTTCAAAATCGTTCGACATCGTTGTTTTACTTTGTAAACGGCGTTTGACTTAGTATTTACACGTTCAACTAATGAACGTGACCTTTTCAACGTCATTACGTCACGAACGCGCATCGCAGAACAGGTGAGCATTTGTTTATAAAATATATATATATAAAAATCATATATAGAACGATTAGAGAACGATTAGAGTGGACTCAGCTGGGATTGGTTCATGATCAATCTGTTTTGTGGCTCCATTCAGGATCGTAAAGCTCCCGCAGTCCCTGTTTCCACTTCATCCTCACTTCATGCTTTGAGAACACCTGTGCCTCCCAGATCACACCCCTCTCTCAGCTGTCAGACTCCCAACTACAAAGACCCGAATGCAAACAGGTAAAACACAGCAGAACTCGTGGATCAGACGTGGCCTTCATGTATTAAGCTCAACCATGCTTTCCGTCTGTTCTTCTATAGTTTTGTGACTCCTGTGGTGAAGCAGCGGACAGTGGTTGTGTCTGTTCCAACGACGGCTCAGAAGATGGGTCACACTCAGCTGCCCTGCACCCCTCAGAGCCGGGTGTCCTGCGTCCCGCAACCGTCACAGGTGAAGAGATCACGTACATCAGGAACATGAGACAGACAGAGAAAAGCATGAGAGAGAGAAACTTAAAGGTGCTGTATGTAGGATTGACATACAATCGGCTGAACTAGGTATTGCAGTCCAAATTCAAAATATTGGAGACTGTTTTTTTCACCAGCCCCTCCTCCCAGATTTGACGCACGCGCAGGATGCCAGATTAACGACACCAACAGGAAAGAGTCCACATGACGATGAATTAAATTAAATATGCTGTGTTTTCCGCCAACTGGCAACCCGGGGTGCCGAAATACAATTGGGTAAACTGGCAGTGGGAGGGTTTCACAAACCATAACAAACACAGACATTCCGGGCCGGACGCACATTTTCAAAGGAGAATAACTGACTGTAGCATTGTTTTTCAGATAAACAAGTATGTTAACATAGCATGTTTCCTAAATGTCTGCAAGCATATTATGGTATTTTTATGCTTTAGTCGAGTCAAAATCCTACATACAGCACCTTTTAATTCTTCTATTTGGATGGAAAAATGCAGAGTAGTTTAGGGAGTATTTTATGTTTGTTTCTTTATGTATGTGACCATTCAATTTATTATTATTTTTTATCAAAACAGGGTTATTGTTGTTAACTACAACCATAAAAAACATTTTTATAAACATTTTCCATTAAAAATAAAAATGAATTGAAATAATATTAAAAATGTAATATTAAAAACAGAATTCCTCATTTGTTAAATTTAAGTTGATGTACTAAAAAAACTAAAACTAAGTAAACTAACTTACTAAAAGAAATCCAATCAAAATGACAAAAACAGAAAAAATACTAAAACTAACTGAAATTACAAGAAAACAGAAAAAATAAGAAATGAAAATCTAATTCAAAATATTAAGAAAAGCTAGGCTAGTAGTTTATCAGAGATGCTAAAATAACACTTTCTTAAAATCAATGTGATATGCCATGAGTAAATAATTACATTTCTTTGTGAGCTGCTCTTTTAAGAGACCTCAAAATCTGTTTCCCCACTGCATCTACTAACATTTTGAGATTTATGATTCGTATATTGCTTGCATTTTTTTTCCTAATGCACTTTGACATGATATTCAATGTAGACACAAGTATGCTTTTAATTGTGTATTTATGACTCTTACAAACAGGGGATCCCGATGCATCTGAACCTGGACCTTCTTGATTTTACTTTTGAATGAAACTGATAGTTCAATTAGAATAAAATGCAAGTTGAGACGAGACCCATGGCTAGCTGTTTAAACTTTACAGATTTTGCAGAATATGAATGATGGATATCTGGAATTCAGTTTTTATTACTTAAAATGATAATTCTTAATAGCAGAAATAAAAATGTTGCTAGTAACAACGGTAATACTTGATTACAGTTCTTTATACCAAAAATGACATCAGCATTCAGCACTATTAAAACCGTTATACTTGATATCTGTAATTACATTTTGCAATGATTTTGCAATGATGTCATACCTTTTGTAAGCTGATTTTAAATTTGCATTTCCTGTTTGTCTGGACATTAATTTTTACTATCAACAACAATTCAGTTTTCACTTGTTAAAAATGGCTAATTCTTGATATCAGAAATAGATGTTTTTCTCATAATTTTTACTTGCATGGATACAATGCCCTTATTAATAGTAACAGCAACAATGACAGATATCAGAAATTGATCTAGTCACTAGTGACAACTGAATTATTAAAAAATGAGAATTCTTTCTCATTAATAATCTCTAATAATTCAGTTGTTCATGTCAAGAATATGTGAAACTGAAATTTTAACTAGTAAGAAATTATTGATATCTGTAATTGGAGTGGCAAAGCATTGTGATATTTAACTAGCGGAAATGCAGTTACATATGTCAAGAATGACACTTTACTGTTGTAAATTCAGTTCTTGATATTAAGAATTCATATTTCTGAAAGTGATTGATATTTGCTATTTTTGATATCAATAATCCACATTTTTAGTAGTGGAAATGCAAGTTATGATCATATAAAAAAAAAAAAAAGAAACAATGTTTTTAAGTAAAAAATCCATTCCTGATATCAAGAATTAAGATACAAAAAAATCTTATACTGGGAATGATTAAAAATCCAATCTGACTTGATCCATCAATAATTGATTGGATCATGAAAAGTGGCTGCTACATAGCAGTATGGAGTCAGGTGGATAAAGAGCTTCGTTTCTGCCTCTTTGTGTGAAATGTTAATTAAATGAACAATCTGCAATCTTTCTGTCTCAGACCCCTGCCTCCGCTTTCTCAAACGAATCCATCACAATCAAGGGCAAACAGTTCTTCATTTTCAAGATGATCGGCCGTGGCGGCTCCAGTAAGGTATGAAATAAGACGTGTTCTCTGTATCATGTTGCCTTTCCTTTGATCCAGTGTGTGTAACAGAAATAATTCTGTTTGTATTCAGGTCTATCAGGTGTTTGACCATAAGAAGCACGCGTATGCTTTGAAATATGTGAACCTTGAGGAGGCCGATGCCCAGGCCGTGGAAAGCTACAAGAATGAGATCGAGCACTTGAATCATCTTCAACAGTACAGCGATCAGATCATTAAACTCTATGACTAGTAAGTGTGTTGTGCTTGGAAACTGTGTACTAGCTGTTCTAGTGTGCTCCTGATCACATGACTTCCTGTTCGCTCGCAGTGAGATCACCAGCAGCTACATCTACATGCTGATGGAGTGCGGTCACCTGGATCTCAACACCTGGCTGCGCAACCGCAAGTCCGTCAACCCTCTGGACAGGAAGTGCTACTGGAGGAACATGCTGGAGGCTGTGCACACCATCCACAAACACGGTGACTCTTACTATTCATCATACATTTGAACAAAGCATCCAGGTCGTTCACACAGAAAGCGATCTTGCGTTTAAAAAAAAGCATGAGATATAGGACTAAGGAACTGAAAAGCACACAGGATCTTGGGAAGATCTTTAACTTGACACGCCATCTAAACGTGCATGGTCAAAGATGTTTACATAGTGGAATGAAAAACAACTATTTCTAGAGTAGAGACAGTAGAGCTTTGAGTTTATAACAGGAGTGATTTACAGGTGCATCTCAATAAATTAGAATGTCGTGAAAAAGTAAATTTTTTCTTGTAAGTTATTTCAAAAAGTGAAACTTTCATATATTTTAGATTCATTACATGTAAAGTAAAACATTTCAAAAGTTTTTTTTTTTTTTAATTTTGATGATTAGAGCTTACAGCTCATGAAAGTCAAAAATCATATCTCAAAATATTTGAATATTTACATTTGAGTTTCAATTAATGACCATCCCTACAGTATAAATTCCGGGTATCTCTTGTTCTTTGAAACCACAATAATGGGGAAGACTGCTGACTTGGCAATGATCCAGAAGACGAACATTCATGCCCTCCACAAAGAGGGTAAGTCACAGAAGGTCATTACTGAAAGGTGTGGCTGTTTACAGAGTGCTGTATCAAAGCATATTAAATGCAAAGTTGACTGGAAGGAAGAATTTGGGTAGGAAAGGTGCACAAGCAACAGGGATGACTGCAAGCTTGAGAATACAGTCAAGCAAAGCTGATTCAAACACTTGGGAGAGCTTCACAAGGAGTGGACTGAAGCTGGAGTCAGTGCATCAAGAGTCACCACGCTCAGACGTCTTCAGGAAAAGGGCTGCCAGGCCACTTCTGAACCAGAGACAACGTCAGAAGCATCTTACCTGGGCTGTGGAGAAAAAGAACTGCACTGTTGCTCAGTGGTCCAAAGTCCTCTTTTCATATGAAAGTAAATTTTGCATTTCATTTGGAAATCAAGGTCCCAGAGTCTGGAGGAAGAGTGGAGAGGCACAGAATCCATGTTGCTTGAAGTCCAGTGTGAAGTTTCCACAGTCAGTGATGATTTGGGCTGCCATGTCATCTGCTGGTGTTGGTCCACTGTGTTTTCTGAAGTCCACAGTCAACGCAGCCATCTACCAGGAAATTTTAGAGCACTTCATGCTTCCTTCTGCTGACAAGCTTTATGGAGATGCTGATTTCATTTTCCAGCAGGACTTGGCACCTGCCCACACTGCCAAAGGTACCAAAAGCTGGTTCAATGACCACGGTGTTACTGTGCTTGATTGGCCAGCAAACTCGCCTGACCTGAACCCAATAGAGAATCTATGAGGTATTGTCAAGAGGAAGATGAGAGACACCAGACCCAACAATGCAGATGATCTGAAGGCCACTGTCAAAGAAACCTGGGCTTCCATACCACCTCAGCAGTGCCACAAACTGATCACCTCCATGCCACGCCGAATTGAGGCAGTAATTAAAGCAAAAGGAGCCCCTACCAAGTATTGAGTACATATACAGTAAATTAACATTCTTTCCAGAAGGCCAACAATTCACTAAAAATGTTTTTTTTATTGGTCTTATGAAGTATTCTAATTTGTTGAGATAGTGAATTGGTGGGTTTTTGTTAAATGTGAGCCTAAATCATCACAATTAAAAGAACCAAAGACTTAAACTACTTCAGTCTGTGTGCATTGAATTTATTTAATACACGAGTTTCACAATTTGAGTTGAATTACTGAAATAAATGAACTTTTCCACGACATTCTAATTCATTGAGATGCACCTGTATATTTGTGTGAACTAGTTTTTCTGCCAGACTTTGTTGTTTGATAATGTCTAAACTAGACACTTGCAGGTGGCCCAAATGACTTGACTGCAGTTCTTTATTTTATTTATTTGTTTTTGTCTTGTTTTCCAGTACAAATATCTAAAACTTCTTAAGTCAAGATACATTTACTTGAGAAGCAAAATTACTTAAGATATGAAGTCTTGTTTTCTGACAAGAGAAATATCAAAATAAAGTGAGTTTATGCTTAAAACAAGAAAAAAATGTCTGCCATTTTATTCTTATCCCACGGACATATTTTCTTTTCTTGTTTTAAGCATGAACTCACTTTTGAAACATTTTAAATTTTGAACAAGAAAAATGTTTAGATGTTTATACCAGAAATCAGAAGACAAACATTGTAAGAATGTCATTAAATTATTTTCTAAAATATAATTTTGTTTATTTTCTTACAAATTTTCTTTACCAGTAAAATTATCTAAATATTCTTAAATCAAGATGTTCACTTTTGAAGCAAAATAACATGTTGCTTCGTGTTTTCTGAAACCTATCAAAATTGAGTTCATGCTTTAAGAAGAATAAACTTGTTTTCCATTTGATTTATTTATATGTATTTTTCATACCTCACTTAATTTTGAATTTTATTTTTTAATTTTTTGGGGTCTCATGTAAGAAATAGAAATGTTTAGATATCTGTACTGTATTTGTACTTTTATTACTATTATTGACCAGTTTATTTATATACGTCTCTGTTTAATTGCTGAATTTCTTTGTATTTTTCATTTGAAGGTATCATCCACAGTGATTTAAAGCCAGCTAATTTTGTGATTGTGGATGCTTCACTGAAACTGATAGACTTTGGAATCGCTAACCGTATTCAGCCTGACGTGACCAGCATCATGAAGGACTCGCAGGTCAGTACAGGACTGATCTAGTATTATAGAAGTTATGTTTCTAGACTGTTCTGCGTTGATTTACTCGTTCTTATAACATCCGTCAGGTGGGGACTCTAAACTATATGCCACCAGAGGCCATTAAAGACACCTCCTCCAATGGGAAGCCAGGTTCAAAGGTGAGAAGACTTCCTAATTTAGTGCCTCAAGTATTATCGGATCTCCTGTTAATATACTCCTGTCAGGAAGCGTGTATAACAGTAGATTGCACCGAGTGATCCCATCATTCTCTGCTCTGCTGTCTTCAGATCAGTGCTAAAGGCGACGTGTGGTCTCTGGGATGTATCCTGTACTGCATGACTTACGGAAAGACTCCGTTCCAGAACATCACCAATCAGATCAGCAAAATCCATGCCATCATAGACCCGTCCCACGAGATCGACTTCCCCGATATTCCAGAGAAGGACCTGCTTGACGTGCTGAAGGTGAGCAGGATGTTTGGCTGTGCTGATCAGTCGTATAATAACCCCTACAGTTACATGTTTAGTGCTCACCGTCTGTCTGTTGTCTGTTTCAGAGGTGTTTAGTTCGCAATCCTAGAGAGAGGATTTCAATAGCAGAGCTCCTCGATCATCCGTACCTGCAGCTGCAACCACAACCTGCACCTGAGCCAGGTACTAACAACAGTCACAAATCTAAAGGTGTATGAAACTGGCTTTGTTTTGCCTTGAACCAATTTGAGGCACAATTTAAATCAGGGCAGAAAATCCTAAATATATAAAGTCATGGCATTAAATGCATTGCAAACAATGAACACCTTCCTCAGCATTATAGGTTATTATAGTTAACTAAAACCAAAAAATCTGTCATTGAAAATAAAATAAAAATAAAATGTAAAAAATTTGAACTTTTTAAAATTTGATCTACTTTGCATTAAAACATTTCTCATTTTAATTTAGTTTAACCTGATGTACTAAAATAACTAATGCAAATAAAATTAACACATTTAATTAAAAATGAATACATTCAAGACATTTTAAAAACAAAAGTTTTAAAATAACAAAACACCAAAATTACAAAAAAAATCAAATCCATTTAAAATGAAAACAAAATATAAAAATAAAGTTAAAATATTAGTAAAACCATAATAGCATCAACCATAATAGCATCGTCCTCAGTATTTTTGTTTTACAAATAGTTAAACATTCTCAAATCAAGATACATTTAGTTGAGATGCAAAAGTCATGTTTTCTGAGAAATGTAACAAAATTAAGTGATTTATGCTTAAAACAAGAACAAATACTGTCAGTGGGGAAGTGAAAATTAGTTTTCCCTTTGAATGACATTGATTTTTTTCTAAATATCTGTTCTTGTTTTATTCATAAACACAATTCATTTTAATCAGTTTCACAGAAAACAAGACTCTTTATCATATGTCTGAAGTTAATGCATCTTGATTTAAGAATCTTGAGACATTTGCACAAGAAAACAAGACAAAAACACTGCAGTCATTTTTTGCAGTCTGATCAGAAGGTACAGTAAAGTTACTTTCATTTTCTAGTGGTTGTGAGTAGAGATTATATTATTATTTTTTTTAATATTCAAAAGTAATGGAGATCTGTTGGAAGTTGTATTTTAAAAGGTGTTTATAACTACTAATACAAGACAGTATGCTCCCTAGATATTTACATTAGGACACTATATAGACACATGTTAAAGTCTTACATTTTCCTTCATAAAACCTGCAGAAACCCTGTAATATGATAATTAAATATTTGTGATTTTGTTGCTTACAAGATTTTTATTTTTTTGCACGTTAATAATTTCTAACATATTTCCTAAGAATGCTATTATTTCTTTATATGTAAAACTTTTGACTGTTAAATATTGCTTGGTGTATCTTAAAACATCACTTTAAAAAACAACAACAATGTTATACACTTACCCTTTGACTAATTTCTTTAAAGGAATAGAAAACAACAGCTCTAAAGCAAGTTCTGTCTGTTTTAATATGATGATGTTATATCACGTCACTTCCAGCAGAACCGTGTGCCGGTGATTTGAAGAGGATCCTCAATGAACTGGCGGCTCTTAAGTCTCCCAACAGCATCGCCAGAGCTACTAGTGTAAGTGATGATCATCAATACTCAGCAGATACTAATTACATATAGACAGAGAGTTTTGTGAGTTTACCAAACTGGGGTTTTTGACTTGATGAAACGCTAATTATTAATAAATAAAAATGTGAAGTTAAAGTAATTTTAAAATAAAAGCAATCAAATTAAAAGACAAATTAGAAGTATAGCAGATTTCTTGCATAAAATTATATAAAAATCACTTGTCATTCTATATTTCAGGGCTCCAGACTTGCGACCATTTTTTTTCTGCCAGTGCGACTACATTTTTTGAGCGGTCGCACTGGCGCGACCACCGTGTTGCCCAATTAATAAGCGCTGTTATTTTGCATATGAGAAACATCAAACGAAAGAAAAGCGTAACTAAACTAAACTAAACTACTCGTTTGAGCTGCACAGCGCGGACCGTTTAGCAGCTCGGATCAATAATTGAGTGCAGCACAAGCAAACTGGTCCGAGCTCAGAACAGCTTTACTAGGGAACCAGTGTTGATTTGGTGACACTAACAGCACAGCGCTGTGAGAAGCGTTTGAATTCACCGCAGAGCGATCTAATCTACTGAGAAGCATTCAAATTCTGCACAGAAAGACCAAAATATTCCTTGTGGTAAACAAACACTTATGTAAAATTAAAAAACACATCAAATCACCACTATAACCAGTACATGGCAGCAGAGGAGGACTTATTTGTTGATTAGTCATTCATTTCTATGTTTTGCTTTATATTTTGAAATTATAAAATCACTATTATAAAACATCAAATCATCAATAAATTGTCAATTTTGCAGAAAACTAACTTTTCTTCAATTTGCGACTGAATCACACAAAGAGCAATCCATTTATAATTACTGAAGTTGTCGTTAAGATCTGTATAATACAGAAGAATAATGCTATTCATTTAATAAAAGTAGAGGTTCAATAATAGAATATACATGTTCCATATGAAATTACATTTTGCAAGTTACCATGTACATTTTGAATGCTTCCCAACTCAAGCTCAGGGCTTTACTGTCAAGTGTGCAAAATAGTCATTTTATATCTTTATTTTTAATACCCCATCACCACCCCCAGCGCTATCAAATCTGATCTGCTCCTGGCGCCACCATCTGTAGAACTTAGTGCCGCTTTTGCCACCGCTCTCAATTAACCGCGTATTTCCAGTAATATGTCTTAGTAAGTTGATATTTAAATGATAGTTTGATGATCAAAACATAATGCACTGCAATACAATGATTGAGATGAACAAATAAATGTTCCTCAAAAGCCTGATGATCAGATTTGAGTCCAGTAAGTGTTCATCTGGAAATATTACTAATATAAAAGTTATTCTTACATTTACTTCATAATAATCAGTAAAGATTTGATGGCAAACAGACACGTGAAGCACCAGCTGAAGGTGGACGTTTGTAAAAAAAAAAAAAAAAAAAAAAAAGAAAAATAGACCTTTCACTTGATTTAAAAAAAAAAAAGTCTAAACCATCAATCAAATTATAGAAGGCATTAAGTAGATTGTGTGCAACAGGTTTAACGGCAAAGTTTTGATCATGCAAAAATATTATTCAAATGTTCTTTAACATCTTTCTCTACCACCGCTGCAGAACCTGGCCAAGATGTGCAACAGCGGGAGGAAGTTAGATGTTTCTGAATGTGTGAAAACATCCAATCAGACGCTGTGGAAATGATGAGGATGGAGATGATGAAGCCTGCAGGACTCAAAACCACTGTTTCACGACGCTCAGGAGCCACAGAGACACACGTCTCTCAGTTTAAACAAGTTGTCAGTCAAACAGCTTCCACTAGCTGCCATCGTGCTTCAAGAGACCGTTCACCCAAAACTGAGAATCCTGTCATCTACTCTCCCTCAAGTAGATCCAAACCTGTATGAATGTGTTTGTTCTGCTGAACACAAAGGAAGATATTCTGAAGAAAGTTTGTAACCAGGCTGTTTTGGGGCACCATTGACTTCCATAGTAGGACAAAAAATACTATAGAAGTCAATGGTGCCCCAAAACAGCCTGGTTACAAACTTATGTTACAAATATCTTCCTTTGTGTTCAGCAGAACAAACACATTCATACAGGTTTGGATCTACTTGCGGGTGAGTAGATGACAGGATTTTCAGTTTTGGGTGAACTATCCCTTTAACTCTTCCTTCTAGATGCTTTAATAAATGTGTTTGTTGTCCATTTTTTCCTGTTTCTGATTTTATTTGACTACATGATGCAATTTAAGAAAGTGTACATGACAAATAAACATACCTTGTCAGGGATATTCCAAATGTGCTGTTCTTTTCTAACATATAATGCTGTTTTCTTGGAAGTATCTCTAATTTTGCAATATGATAAATGTTTTCACAGCTATCTGATTATTCAGAGCATTTATTGTCTTGATAAAATTTCGTCAGAATGCATGATTATTTTTTTTGTTGAATGAAGAATTTATATACTTTATTGTGTATTCTAACAAAGGCTTTACAATCATGGAGTCTCTCCTCAACCACCAATGTGCAGCATCCACTTGGATGATGCGACCAGCCACAGGACAAAGCACAGTGCTCTCACCACACACCAGCTACAGGTGGAGAGGAGAGAGAGATAGAGACAATCAAGTGGATGGATTATTAGGAGGCCAAGATTGATAAGGACCAGTGGAGGGAATTTGGCCAGGACACTACTCTTTACGATGAGTGTCATGGATTTAATGACCACAGAGAGTCAGGACCTCGGTTTAAGTCTCATCTGAAAGACGGTGCTCTTTTGACAGTTATGTGATCACTATCATGCGTTAGGACCCACACAGACCACAGGGTGAGCACCCCCTGCTGGCCTGATCCATTCTTCATCAATGGATTCAAATACTTTCTACGGTTTGCATTTATAAGATATTCTCCTGGAATATTCCCCCAAAATAATGTCCCTTCCTGTGTGATGTAATCAAGGAAAGGGGAATGTGGGCACCAAAACCATATTGACTAAAACGATACTCTCTCTGTTTGAAACATTGTAGTTTGTGATATTATGATTAAAGAAAACAAATATGTTTGCTTGTATAGTTTTATAATATATTAGTGCATATGCATTAGTTTACCCAAAAATGTAATTCTGTCATTGTTTACCCACCCTCCACTTATTCCAAACCTGTGAGGCTCTTTCTTCAAAATACCTTATTTTGTGTTCAACAGAAGAAAGAAAATCATAACAAGTGCAGGGTGGGCAAATAATGACAGATTTATTTATTTTAGGTGAACTATCCCTTTAAAGGGTTAAAAAGTACTTAATAGCACGAATGTCGTAATTTTTAGTTAAAGTCAAATATTCTGTATTTATTTGTCAAGTAATTTCGTGTAATATTCCAAGCTCAAATTATGTTTAATTATCTGTTACGATAAACCAAACTAAAACGATTAGTATTATGGTCGTGTCTCAAAACCTAGTGAGAGGCCTAGCTAGACAGCATTTCTGTGCTAAAAGATTCCATAGCTTTTTTTTCATGTCCCAAAAAGCAGAAACACGGCCCGCATGTTACGTACTTGACGTACGGTGTCAATCAAAACTCCTCCCACGCGTCCAGCCAATCAGAGCAGCGCTAGCAGCTCCGTTCCTGCTTGGTTTCCAGCGCAATGGCGGCGACGCGGCTCTTCTTGAGACCTTCAGTCGTTAAGTCCTCGTTAACCGGGTTAACCGGTGGCGTGCGCAGCAGTTTGGGGCTAACTCTACTTAAACTGTCCCCTGACTGCACAGCCAAGCCGACAGCTCAGAGGAGACATGCAACGCACTTCACCTATCACCCGGACCCTGTGCCTACTCAGCACGGTATGCCCTTGTTTACACTTCACAATGCAGCTGGGAGATATTCATATGATTCATCTATAGAGCTCTCATTCTTAAATACTGTTCATAATGCGTAAGCTAGCTTTGCTGTGGTGTTTTGCAAACAAAAGTACATCTAAAAATATAATGCAAACATGACATCTTTCAATCTTGTTTATAGTTGTAGGTATGATGACAGCATGTTCAAACACCCCTAAGCTCAACATGGATCACATGACTAGACAGAGCTGAAAATCCCCTTTACGACGACACCTGGATTGTGAAAATCAGTTGAGGATTGCGAAAGTTATGATATTTATAATAACGGGGAATATATTAAAATACTATACATTAATTACAATAGAAGTCATGTGACCGAAAATGCTTATTATTCACACATTTTTGCTTGCAACTTCCTCATTTTATAAGATATTTGCATGAAATTTGACTAGAAGGTATAATTTTGTTAGTTCTTTCAAATGAAATCATGAACATTTACTGTTTTAGCTGGATTGGGCATCAGACCCATGGTACCTCACTGAAAACAATTATAATTAATAAGCGTTCATTCATATTCATAAACATTTATTTTCAGAATACAAGAGAAAACAACAATACACATCACTATTAATTGTTAATTCATATTCATACAAGTACACAACAAATTCATTGTCATTCACAAAAGTACAACTAACAGACATTCAGGTTTTTTTTGTTTGTTTTTTAGAACGAGGCCTGGAGTCATCTCACACAGGGCGTTCTCTAATCTACCCGCCACAAATGTGACTACCCAATTTCCGCGATATAGTAAAATACCTTCTCCTCTATGGATTTCGATGGAATTTCGTCAGTACCAAGATAAAAGCTATGTATTTATGTCCACCTAACTTTCAGTATTGTCCAAAGCTTCTCGACCGGTTGAAAGCCACGCAAATCTTCCGAAAGTCACGGTGACCTGAAAACACCTCAGGGCTGAAATCCCGAAGTGTCCAACGCTGCAGGGGTTTGCACTCGACGTAGTTACCATCGTATTCAGGAAAAACATACTCCACCAGGCTGGCAGGAGTAGATATTGAATGACACACACATTAACAATACCACGCCGTTTGGAACACATTGTTGAGACAGAATGTTCGCCGCGAGTGGTTGCTATGTCATCATACCTAATAGTTGCTTGAAGACTTGCTCTCAAATACACTGAGACTGAATTATGTTATTATGAACATATGAATAATGCTGTGTTAGGAATCATCAAAATGTCTTTTAATTCAGACTAAATGACGAACTCACACAGAAGGGTGATGCCAGGTAAAATGAGCCAGATAAAATATGACAACAAAATTAATATCATAATTTTAACAAAAGTACTTGCCAGTGTATGAGTTGATTTGGTTAGTTTGCTAAGGTGGAATGAGCGCATAATGTCATAGAGGCTGGATGGGGAAAAATAAATAATTAAAATAAGGTTTATATATTCATAACTATTGAACGTCTATGTAAGGTATCATGAAGGGTCTGTATAAGAAAAGCTGATAAAAATTAATAGCTTAACAAATAAAGCTATCATGGATGGCCTGTGTAATAAAAGCTGATGCAAATTAATAACTTAAATAAAAATAAGCTGCTTTATGAAAAGTATATTTAGTTGCCTTAAAAGTTATTCAGAAGTCTTTATAGTAAAAAAAAAAAACTTTTTAATAAAGGAAAGTATCAAAAAATATCTAAAATGTCATTTATCTGCCTCCGTCAGTTACAATTTTACTTTATGAACTGATTTTTTAAGACATTTTAATAATTCCTTGTTACAATACACAATTAAAATAATACTGAAATACTCGTATTCATAAAAAGAAAAAATCATATTTGCATGCCATTTTTTTTTATGAGTGCAGTATCCATAACTGTGCACATACATGCATAATCACTGCACATCAATATAATACTTTTTTATTGCTGTTTACTTGAACGGAAAGTGCTACAGTTAAACATGCTTCAATTTTTCATTTAATCAAGTAATGCATAGTCAGCATACGCATGTTTATATATTATGCTATTTAAAAACAGATATTGACTCCACAGAAAGAAAAAATCTCAGTGGTTGGTAATTGTTAGACCTTTTTGTTAAACGATTATTTATTTAGTCTGGTCATAACCTGCCTTTTAAGTTTCATTGAGGTTCACTTACAATGTTAATATTTTTTTAGTATGGTATGGGTGTGAACTGACAATATCTGTAATAACAATGCATCTTAAAAAAACAAACCTCTGACATTTACCAGCAGCAAAATATAAGTGTCTATAGCTGTTATGAATCATGAGACACTACTGCAGGGGTACATTCATTTTGTGGCCCGCGTCATGCTGAAGATTAATGTATTTTTATTACAGTTTGTGCTCAAAATATTAGGCAGTTTTATTTTTTTATTTTTTTATTAAATGTAGCCTATACAGGGCTTGACTCGTACCTTTTTCCCAAGCAGCACATGTGCTCCTAAGTTGAAAAATTTAGGAGCGCATTAAAAAAAATTTAGGGGCGCAATGCAAATTTTTCAAATGAGGTGTTTTAGCTTAATAAGGGGATCTAAAGAGACATTTATAAGCACAATTATTTAATTGATCAGAATACAGAAAGTACACAAGGTTTTTAAATAATTTAGCTTCAGACTCTATTTAATAGGCTAATTATGTAATTATAATTAGTTATAGTCCTATTAAACTGTATGTACATTAGGTATGTGACAGTATCAAATTTTCACAATAGTCATTGAAGCTTTTGTCAACGTATGTGTTTTTTTATCACAATATATAATTTCGAATTGAAAAAAGTGTTGTCCTCCTAAGTTAAATGACTTTAAAGATCATTTACTAAAGAAAGACTTTAATAAAAAATACACAAAAATATAATTAAACAAGTGTTTCAAGATTAGAGTGCAAAAGATTGTTCAAATGAACGAAAGAACAATAACACTTTACAATAAGGTCCCATTTGTTAACATTAGTTAAAGCAGGTTAACATTAATGTGCAATAGCTAATTGTTGCAGTAGTTAATATTCTTTGTTAATGTTGATTAATAAAAATACAAACTAGTTAATGTTAGCTCCATCGAATAATATTAGCAGACACAACTTTTGATTTTATAATGTATTATTAAAAGTTGAAATTAAGATGAACATGATTAATAAATGCAGTCATTGTTTTTTCATGTTAACTAAAGGAACTTAAGTGTTACTGAACAATAATAACGAATCAGTGCATATATAGATAGTTCCTCTGTTCTCTGTTATAGATCAGTGGATAGGCCATGTTTTAGGTTCGATTTTTTTTTAATTTTTTTTTTATAAATAGCTCATTAAGTTTGAAAATAAATAGCTCATTAAGTCTTTAAGTATTAATTATTTGGTGCTATTGTGAAGACTAAAGCGAATATAAATATCTAAATCACAAACATTTACACAGTTATGGAAGTAGCTCAGCTGCTTTGTTTACAGGGCTACCGGGGTAACGGCAGCGTCAGCGCCCTCTAGTGGCGAATGATGCTGCGTCCGAAATCGCATACTGTTTTTCACATACTATATAGTAGGGAAGTATGTGATTTCGGACGCACCTTGAGTGCGTTTCATTCAGCGCGTCTCCTTTCACTCGCTCCGCCTTTCTTCTCATCTGTGCTCATTTAAATTAAACCGTTGCCTTTTTAAAGTTCAGTAATCATGAGGCTGTATGCTATTTTTCATAAATAAACTGAAGAAATTAATACGTTTGTTATAGGCTACTGTATAAGTTAGGCTGTTTTGTATTTTGTATTGTATTCGCACTCATGCTCCTAAATATATTTTCTAGTTCGCACACATCTATTTTTAGTCGCAAATGCGAGTGAAATGCTCGCACTGTCGAGCCCTGCTATACAATCGCAGTAGTAAAAGCTGCTGGATGTCTGCAAGCGCTGTAACTAACCACGCGCGGCACGCCACAAACTTAAAAGAGAAGCGCTGTCCAACAAAAGAGGACATTGTACTCCACAACATCAGTCGAGTGTTTGACATAACTTCGTTTTGTGAGCTGATGTGCAGTTTTTGTCACAGAACGAGGCTATACGGTGAAGGCAATGTCGATTATCATTGGATTATAAATATACTTCATTATTATGAAAATACCAGAGATGACTTGAAGAACACAGCTAAACCATATATTGTCGCGTCGTATGTTTGTCGTATACTGTTGGATATTTAAAATAAATCGCGAACAGATTCAATCACCCACACAATCTTGTTCATAAATGACAGGATTCATATGTCACAATGACAGGATTCATTAAATCACAATGTAACGTTCAAATCTGCGTTCGCGCTGCTGCTGATCCAGAGAGTGCAGTTTAGCTATATGAAACATATTTACAAAATCTTTTGTATCGTTATTTCTGTTACAAGCATTCAAATAATCGCAGAAGTACTGGAATAAAAGTTTATAGTTCATATATAAACACTGCTGTCTACAGAAGCGATCAAAATAGAATAAATCACCTTTTTGAAAGTGACTATGCTTCAAATAAAGATTGTATCAATTACAACGTAACGCCAGCAGGTGGAGACAAGTGACTTAAACTGAGATTCATTCAGAAAACATTGATTCATTCAGGAATGAAACAAGTGAAGTCTCTATGAACAAGTCATGAATCATTTGTTTAACTTTTTTATCAATTCGTTGAATATTGTATTTTTTGTTCCAGATTTTTACTCTTTAAAAAAAAAAATATATATATATTTTCATGCTTAGTCTTATTTTAAATAGGATAAGGACAAGCAAGACTTAGATAAGTAATAAACTGTATTTCTAAATCAGTAAATCAGATATTGTCTTAAATAAAGTCTGATGATGCAAATTGTAATTTGTGGCCCTTCACATCGTATGTAGTTTAAATGCGGCCCGCTTGGCCTCTGAACTGGAGTACCCCTGCACTACTGTATGATTGACTTGAGTGTCTCTGCAGGCCCCACACAGAAGATGAATTTATTCCAGTCTGTGACCAGTGCCTTGGACAACACGCTCGCCAGTGATCCCACGGCAGGTACGAGTGCAGCTTGACCTCTCGGTTCATCTGAAGGCCTTGAGTGCTTCAGCTGGTGTGATACTAACACGTCTGTCTCCTGCAGTGATTTTCGGTGAGGACGTGGCGTTTGGTGGGGTGTTTCGATGCACAGTCGGCCTCAGAGATAAATACGGTGAGTTCTCATGCTCAGAGGTCACATGAGGTGAAGTGTGCTCGTCTGTGTGTGGTGTGCGCTCACACTAGATGGCAGCACCGTTCTAGAATGAAATACCTGCTTTCTATTCACTGTGTACTGCATACTTCACAAATAAGCAGTACACGGTAAATAGCAAGAAAATAAGTGTGAGTGGTGTCAGTTATCAGCTGGGAAATATAAATGTCAAATGTTTTGAAATTTAATTTTGAAATTTGAAATCAGTTTTGTGTAAAAATGTAAAATTTTCGTGAGAATTATCAAATAATGAGTCCAAAAAGAGATGTAAAAAATGTGCCTGAAATAGGGTTAATTAGTAAATAAAACTACAAATCAAACCACAAACAGCATATTCATTACCTGAAATAAAATGTAAAAAACATTTCTCATTTTAGTTTAGTTTATATTTGAAGTACTAAGATAATAAGAATTAATAAAACAATATTAGAAACTATACATAGACATATTTTTAAATAAGCTAAAAAAAATGATAAACAAAATTACTAAACCTTTAATTAAAATGTGTGACCCTGGACCACAAAATCAGTCATAAGGCTCAATTTTTTGAAATTGAGATTTATACAACACATGAAAGCTGAATAAATCATCTTTCCATATGATAGGACAATATTTGGCTGAGATGCAACTATTTGAAAATCTGGAATCTGAGGATGCAAAAAAATCTAAATATTGAGAAAATCATCTTTAAAGTTGTTCAAATGAAGTTCTTAGCAATGCATATTACTAATCAAAAATTAAGTTTTGATATATTTACAGTAGGAAATGTACAAAACATCTTCATGGAACATGATCTTTACTTAATATCATAATGATTTTTGGCATAAAAGACAAATGGATAATTTTGACCCATACAATGTATTGCTACAAATATACCCGTGCTACTTATGACTGCTTTTGTGCTCCAGAGTCACATTTGACAACAGAAAATCAAAAAATATAATCTATCAACAAAAGCTATAATCGTACATCAATGACGCTAAAATAACAGAGACTTTATAACTGTGTTCATCACACTTGAACTGGAAGGTCTGGTTGAGTGCACTGCATTGTGGGATGCATTGTGTCTGTTGTATTCGGCACATTTGTCCATTTAGTGTCTGTCTAGATGGTAGTTATTTGCTTTTATGTTAATTGGTCATATTAAGAGGTGTTCAGTGTGTTCACATTTGCAACTAAATGTTAAAGCTGCATAAATCAGCATAAACTTAACATACATTGAGGTCAAATCTTCATTTAAGTCCTGTATCTAAATAAAGGAACTAAATTAAACAAATATCACAAAACTTGTCTATTTTTTATGCCTGTTTGTGAAGCAGAATCAGCCTAGGTTGAGGGTCTGCTGGGAAAAGCATGTGACTCATATTTTGTGACTAAGTTGAATTATTGAGCACAAATAACTGTAGATCAGTCCAGAACATTAGCTTTGTTTGACCCAGTCTTCCTCAGACAAGATTCAGCTCAGTGGTGCTTTCTTCAGGTGTTTCTACAGCTTTTCTATTTGGTTTGACTTCGCCATTAATCATTACATTTCTTCTGCTTTAACCATTCACGTTCAGAGTCTTGCTGCAGGACTCAGTTAAAGATTTATTATTATTATTATTTATTATGATTTTTTGATAGAGATTAAGACTTTTATTCAGCAAGGATGTTAAATTGATCTACAGTACCAGTAAAGACATGCTATGAAAGATTTCTATTTCAAATAAATGCTGTTCTTTTGAACTTTCTTTTCATCTGTGAATCCTGAAAAATTAAATGTATCACAGTTTCCACAAAAATACAAAGCAGCACAAGTGTTTTCAACATTGATAATAATCAGAAATGTTTCTTGAGCAGCAAATCAGTATATTATTATGATTTCTGAAGATCATGTGACACTGAAGACTGGAGTAATGATGCTGAAAATACAGCTTTGATCACAGAAATAAATTACAGTTTAAGAAGTAATTTGAAAATGGTAAAATATGTAAAAAAAAAAAAAAAAAAGTTGTAAAATGTTCAGATAGAAAAGTTATTTTAAACTGTAATAATATTTCAAAATATTACTGTTTTAATACATTTTAATAAATGTTGTCTTCCAAAAATGTAAAAAAAGAATAAAAATGACCAAACAAAACACCTTTTGAACATTAGTGTAAATTCAAAATGACATTAGTTGTACTTGAAGGATGTGCAACTCTCAAAAGATGCATCATTAAAAAAAACACACACAGTTAATGATTACATTCTTGTTTCACTTTATCACTATATTCATCAAAGGGTTAATGAGGTTCTGATAACACATCTAATACATTGTGTTTACTGTATATACTACTTAAATATTAAGTTGTTGTCTTGAAACATGTCAGTTTTGATGTCAGTCTTGTTTAATATAGAAACACCACTGAAACAGGTCATTTTCATTGTTGTTAGCACCTTTTCTAATCCGTTGTGATATGCATTTGACATTTTGATTATTTGTTTTCCTCTAAACATTCATGAATGAATTGCTCTGTTAAAGCTGCTCTAAACCACATTTAAAATGCGCTTTCAGTAGAACATCATAATGTTTGTGCATTTGAGCTCATTGTCATTCATTTTGTTGCACTTCATCAATTATGCAAGAGTAAATGAAGAAGATTCAGATTGAACAGAACACGCTCTACAGGTTTCGCAAGCCATAAATAGTTAAATTATGCCGCGGAGAGGGAGGAAAGAGGTGGAAAACAGACATTATGGTAATGATTAAAAAAAACATGTTTGCCACTCGTTATGGACAGAAGCGCTATATATAGAGGCACTCTGTGATGTTTTGAAATAAACACAGATCCACGACTCCAATATGTCTCCCGCCGCGTGGGTGCCTTTTGTTTGTTATTGACGTCAGAGGTGTTGACCTTTGAGAGGGATCATTATTTTCTGTGCCGTCTCGTTAGATGGGAACGGGGTTTTCATGCCACTCATTTGAGAGAGTCTCTGCCCTCTTTCCTGCGCGGTGCTGATAAACGCTCGCAGGTCAAAGACGTGTGAAAGACTGACGCACACGCGGCCGTAATGCAGTGCCACCGCTGACCGTCTGAACACGCGGCTCCTTCTGTCTGCTTTAAATTGCTTTCTGTGAAGTGGATTACGGACTGCGGCCAGTAAACACTGTATTATCTCTGAAATGCCCATCCGCAGCCTGTTGAATGCATGCCGTATTCAACAAAGACGCTTTTTCATTTCAAGGACAGTGAATGATTTCTGAGTCGATGGAAACTTTTTGAAATAACCAGCATTGAAATTTTGCATTATTTCTTAAGCCGTCGTTTCATGTTTATGGACTGTGTCGAATACCACTCAGACTCATTTTGACTTGTTTGTAGAAGTGCTTGCACTGGAGGTTTGTGGGTCAAAGCACCTCATGCTTAATGTATGCAATCTCATAGTTTGAAGCGTCTGTTGTAGGAAATCAACACATGCTGTTGAGAATGATTAAGCAAAGTGTTTTCTTATAGGAAAATAACACAGTCTCATGAATAATTATACTAATGTGTCATTGAAATACTGTAGTCGTTTGCCACGTCACAAATTCTGACGGCAACATGATGTAGATTTTAAACCTGGAAGATGAAAACAGTGCAGAAAGACTCAAAATTGGTGAGCTTGTTTTCAAGGGTCTTTTCTCTATAGACATCACCATGGACATTTTTATTAAATATCTTTACCCTTAGCTGTATTTTTAGTGTTAGCTCACCCAAAAATCATAAAAATCATCACTTACTTCTTCCAAACCCATAATATTTTCATTCATCTTGGAAACACAAATGAAGATATTTTTAAATAAACCTGAGAGATTCCTGTCCATCCACTGAAAAACTATCACACCAGAGCTTTTAAAGTTCATGAAGACATTGTAAAAGTAATCCACATGAATCGAGAGGTTTAATCCACATCTCTTCAGGAGATTATCTCTTTGTGATGTTGCAGAATTAATTTAGGCTTTTATTCACATATAAACATTGATCAGCGCACTTGCACAGAGCACAAGCAAGCATTATAGGACACAGTCTCGTGAATAATTATACCAATGTGTCATTGAAATATTATAAATTCACAAATTCATTAAATTCTGATGGCAACATGATGTAGATTTAAACATGCAAGACGAAAACAGTGCAAAATGGCTCAAAATTATCCTGTTTTCTCCTTCAGTTAAAATTAACGGATGCCAACATTGTCTTGATGTGCAACACAAACACCTCTGTTAAAATCTCAGATAAAGTAGTTTGGTGTCTCTCTTTAAGTTAATACCTTGACAGTTTGTACGATAAATTGATATCTAGCCACAAAAGTTTCAGAATAAACACACACGTCTGTCAGTAAGTGGGTTTTTGTGTATTACATTTATACTGCATTTCAAATGGCAGAAATTCTCTTAAGCATTTGGAAAGGAAAATACTGAAGTACCAGTGTCAAGCAAAGCGTACTTTTCTCACAGTGCATATCCTGTGCAAAGAAACCCGCCATTGCCCTTGTATTTCCCTTCAACCTTAAAACCTTCTGCAGGTTTATATACTTATTCAGTGTTGTGTGCTTGTGTGTGATTGGCAGCAAGCAGAAAACGGCTGTTTCTAGTGCACACAAGAGCCATTGCACCTATGCAGAAAGAAACAAGGTCAGAATGGATCTCGCTGGAGAGAGAATTGCATTGAAGTCATCCTGTATTTGCGTTCTCAAGTTCAAGATGGCAGTCCAAAACAGTGAATCTAATCACCATACATGCTAAAGTTAATTTCAAGAATAAACAAAGTGGCGTTTATGAATTTAAGTTTAGGTGTTTAAAAAAAAAAACAGTGAAAATAAAGAAAATTTGCAATTTATATTATTGTTTTTATATGAAGCATAGACTTTATTCAAGCCAACAAGAGACACGTGCTGAAAAATGTCTGGGTCATTATGTACATTAAAGGAAAACCATGTGAGTGGCGCAGCGCTTCTCGTCCAGTATAAGACACCTTCTAGAGGAGTGTGAAACTGCCAGAACGTGGACTAAGATTCATCACAAAGTCCATTAACTCACTGAAAATGTTACACTATATCAAAGACTCACAAGTTTATCCTACGACAAATGAAATATTTAGGAACTCTTAGTTCACACAGAACAGGTTTTTCCATTCCAATGCACTACTTTTTTATTGTTTTTAAACACGTTAGACTGCAGTGTATAGCCGTGCCACATTTTTAAGACGCCTTGTCAAGATAAAATAATTTCAACTTTTACTCACAAAGGACCAATCAGAAGACTTGCAAAAGTTGCACGGCAAAATTGCTCAATTTCCCCCCCGTGTATCATCAGCCTGCGTCTCGCGTTTTTAATTTCTGCGAGATGTTGAGCCTCCAGGAGCAGGATTGGACACCACTGTCTTAAAAATATTTTTTTTTCTTATTGCGAAGAGCATTTTAAAAATCTAAAGAAGTTGTTTTCCAATGTAAACAACCTTTTGTGGAATTGAAAGTTTCCATGAGCAGTGTTGGGGAAAGTTACTTTTAAAAGTAATGCATTACAATATTGCGTTACTCCCTAAAAAAGTAACTAATTATGTTACTTAGTTACTTTTTATGGAAAGTAATGCATTGTTACTTTTGCGTTACTTTCGCATTACTTTTTAAATATGAGCAGGGCTTGATTGTTTTTAATACAAGTTCTATTTATAGCAAATGTAAAAGCCCTTTCACACCAAAAAGTGTAATGAATAAACCTCAGGCTGAAGGAAAAGTAAATTCACGTGTGAAGAGTAGAGCGCAGGAGAAGAAGTTCAACACTCTTCAGCAATAAAAAAAACAATGAAGCACAATTGTAAGTTTTTCTAAAGTCATTTTTGCTTATTAGTATGATTGAACTGGATCATCAAAGGTCAGCAGCAAAGACATTGGTTAATAAAATGGGATTAGATACATTTGTGTTATTTAACATATTTAATTATTGCAGGTTTGCGTCATATTCTGAGTTTGCATTTCACTGTTTTAATTCATTTTGATGAATACTAAATCTGTTTTTTTTTTGCAAGTGAGATGAATTAATGCACTCACATTTAGTATAAAACTACAGTAACATCATATTCACACAGCGCACGCAACACCTCTGTACTTCTGATTTCTCCCAACATGGGGACAGGAGACTTGTGAGTCAATACATGGGAAAACAAAGTAACTGGCATTACTTTTTTGAAAAAGTAACTCAGATATTTTCTTGTAAATTTAAAAGTAATGTGTTACTTTACTAGTTACTTGAAAAAGTAATCTGATTATGTAACTCGCGTTACTTGTAATGCGTTACCCCCAACACTGTCCATGAATGTTAAAGGTTCTTCATGGAACCATTAATGGCAATAAACCATTTTTTTAAGTGTGAAGGATCCTCAAAATTTGTCTCAGGCAAAATCGTACAGTGTGCATTGAATCACTTTGCCACTTTGACATTGTAGCTTTATTACCGTGAAACCCAATTTGTGCTTGTTTTCGTAAACTGAGAAAGGAGTCAGTGGTTTTGTGGTAATCAGCAGCATGTGTCCATAGACATGAACTTGAACTGAACCCAGAACAGTCCGTTAAAGGCTTTCACTCTGTGTTGTGTAGAAACGGTTTCATGCGTGATTTCATCACATCTTCAGTTATGTCTCATGGAAGAGCTGTTGTTCATGTGCTCTGGTATGAATGAAAATAACTTTCCGCTCTGAATGCAGGGACTATTTCATGTGGTTCTTTACTGCATTAAAGGGGAGGCGGAAAACAGGCCTTGTATTTGTGTTTCCCTGATGTTGTGTATGTTTATCCTGATTTGTTTTGTAATATAATTCAATCATGAAGGGGGGGAAATAACTTTTTTTGCAGCAGATTTAATGGTTTGAGGTTAATACTTCCTGCTTTATACTACATAACATAACCATAAAATATCTATATATTAAAAGCACACGGTCTGTTGAAGCACCCTGGCAGTCATCCAGACTTCATCTGCTGCTGCATCAGGTCTATGTTTGCGTTTGTTCCTGACATCTTGTAACATATGCCCTTGTTTCGGATGAACATATCAGAGTTTGTACCTGTTGTGAAGATGCTGATTAAAACCACACTCATTTAGACTGATCTGAGTGTGGAGTAGGTTGATATTTAGTGCTTTTCTCCTCAGGTAAGGACCGTGTATTTAACACCCCGCTGTGTGAGCAAGGCATCGTGGGTTTTGGGATCGGCGCAGCTGCTGCAGGAGCCACCGCTATTGCAGAGATTCAGTTTGCCGACTACATTTACCCAGCGTTTGATCAGGTGAGCTTGTTTTCAGGGGGCTTTTCTTTATAAACATCACCATGGACATTTTTTTTTATAAAATGTTTACACTTAGCTATTAGTGTTTTAGTGTTAGTTCACCCAGAAATAAAGAAAATCATCACTTACTTGTTCCAAAGCATGCATTTCCCAACCCATAATATTTTCATCCATCTTGGAAACACAAAAGGCCTATACATGGAGTTTCGCGCTGAAGTTCACAGAGACCGAGACGGCAGAAAGTGCATCCTGTTTGCTTTCATTATTTTTCAAAAGTGCAATGTTTTGTTGTTATTCTGAGTGCACACAAATAAACATAGAGTCTTTACCGATTCGAAACATGTATTACTCTGTATGAGCAGAAATGAGGGAGTATTTTAAGAGCAAGAGAGCACACCGGTGCCTCCATCTGTCCTGCAGTGAGCTACTGTTCAGCTTACTCCACACACACTACAATAGTGCACATTTCTCTAGGTTAACATTAGATTGAGCAGCCATGTAAAGTTGCTGCTACTAGCATATTTCAGATGATAAGTCATATTTGAGGTTGATTAAATGATGAATGAATTTTTGGATGTCCTGCCAGAGTACCGTATTACCACATAGATCAGCCCTGAACGATCTGTCCATCTCGGACTGCGTGATTTCGCCTGTGGATTATTTTAATTTTTTTGTGACTAATAAAATATTGGCCGACCAAGCCTCTTCTGGTCAACTAACGGTTAGTCGACTGTTAGGGGGCAGCCCAACTGTTAGTAAATCTGGTTCTAAATGTATATTTTTGGACTGGAGAAACTTGTTCATGCCTTTATCACCAGCAGGGAGGATTATTGTAATGGTCTCCTCACCGGCCATCCAAAGAAGACCATTAGACAGCTGCAGCTCATCCAGAACACTGCTGCCAGGATTCTGACTAGAACCAGAAAATCTGAGCATATCACACCAGTCCTCAGGTCCTTACACTGGCTTCCAGTTACATTTAGGATTGATTTTAAAGTACTTTTACTCGTTTATAAATCTCTCAATGGCCTAGGACCTAAATACATTGCAGATATGCTCACTGAATATAAACCTAACAGACCACTCAGATCATTAGGATCGAGTCAGTTAGAAATACCAAGGGTTCACACAAAACAAGAGGAGTCCGCTTTTAGCTATTATGCCGCCCGCAGCTGGAACCAGCTTCCAGAAGAGATCAGATGTGCTAAAACATTAGACACATTTAAATCCAGACTCAAAACTCATCTGTTTAGCTGTGCATTTGTTGAATGAACACTGTGCTACGTCCGAACTGACTGCACTGTATTTTATGTATAATCCTTTTCTATTCTTAACTGTTTTAAATTCATTTTAAATCAATTTCTATATAATTTTAAAATTCCTTGTTTTTATTATTTTTAATTCCTTATTTTTTAATGAGTATTTCGCTTTCTTTTATGTAAAGCACTTTGAATTACCACTGTGTATGAAATGTGCTATATAAATAAACTTGCCTTGCCTTGCCATGGGGAGGAAATTTTGCTGTATGACTTACATGATATGTATCCAGTTGAAATATTCCTCTATTTAATGCATTTTCATATCAAGATACAGTGATGTCAGTAACAGTATGAGGGCAGCGTGAGGACTTTCAGGTTTCTCACTCTGTAGTTTTGGGGTGTTTGTGAGACGCTGCCTGACTTTAAGATGTAGGACAAAGCGTCCAGCTTCTGTCTTTCTGTCGGTCCGGCGCTGTTGTTCTCCACGTGTCCTCGTCTCGCTGAAGATGGATGAGTTTCCCTCCATCGTCAAGGCAACCGAATACCAGAGACGGTAATAGGGGAATATTTTACAGGAACAGTTTGCACCATTATGAGTCACCCTGTCACTCTCTACTACCAAAAACTGACCCTCCGGTGAGCAGAGGATTTGAGTCTGGACAGTCTCTGATATTTCTGGAAGCTTTTTTTGCTTCATTCTCTTCATTATCATGTAATTATGTCGCAGTCAGTGTCCATAAAACCCCAATTTACATTGTCCCTTCCAAGCAGTTGTTGTCAAGCATTGTAAGAGAGTTTCCTGGCTCCACGCTTTGTTTATTTTAAAAAGATTGGCATAAGTGTTAGGAAAAATTGCCTTTTAAACTAAAAAGCGTTTTATGAGAGGAGTTTTGGACATGACTGCGTTAGCATTGCGGAGTCCATCTTTTCTTGCACACAGATGTGAGTTGTAAATGTAAAGTCCTGTTTCTATTTCTCTGTTTCTATTATATCTTTTGATGCTGTTGAAGATCGTAAACGAAGCGGCCAAGTACCGGTACCGCTCCGGGAACATGTTTGACTGCGGGAAGCTGACCATCAGAGCTCCGTGGGGCTGCGTGGGTCACGGCTCGCTCTATCACTCACAGAGTCCAGAGGCCTTCTTCGCACACTGTCCTGGAATTAAGGTGAATATCACTGTTTAACTCACTTTTTAAAGAAAACTGTGACCTTTGCCTCAACAAACTCCTAATTTGCTGCTTATTAATAGTTAGTAAGGTAGTTGGTAAGGGATCTAAAATATAGTCATGCAGAATCAGACATTAATATGAGCTTTAAAATTCTCTTTATATGATTTTAGACATTGGACATTTATATTTTTAATGAAGGAAAGTCTAAACCAAACCACTAAAATTCTTGTATTCAGTCTGTAAATGGCTTCATCTATCAAAAGCACCATGCAAATAGATTTTTTTGTGTGTTTTTGTATTAAGTCAAAAATGCAGTCAAAACTGTAAAATGTTATTACAATTTAAAATAGTCGATTTCTGTGTGAATATATTTTAAAATATAATTTATTATTTTTACTTTTTTATTTCTTATTTATTTATTCCTTTTTTATAATTTATTTCTGTGATCAAAGCTGATCCCATTCTGTGATGGGAGTGTTTGAAAGCCACATTTATCAGCAGATCCGTCTATGTGCAGATATATTAGAGATCCGCTGACGGTTCCTCTGTGTCGTTATCGTCTTCCCATTTCTCATTAAATTAGATGGATTTAATACTTTTATTGTCATAGTTATTGTCATTAGGGATGCGCGGTATACCGGTAATGGAAAAATACCGGTATCTAGTATATTTCAAACGGTACGATATCATAATTTTGCTCATTTCGGTATTTCATACGCTGCTGTTCCGAAGTAGGTGGCAGTGCTTCCCAAATTGCTGCGAGCCCGGTAAACCTGACAACAGAACAACGTGATGGATCAAACAGATTAAACTCTATCAACGCACCTGAAATTAATAAATAAAGAGAACAGCAGAAGTGAAATATGGCATTACTTTTCATACAAAACAGATGATAAAGGTGAACGAACTGACCACAGGAGGCAACACATCAAATCTTGCTAAGCATTTGTCGCTTGCTCATCCTGATCTTTTCCGAAAATTAAAAGATCGACAGGTTAGTAAGTGCATCATTCATAAATTCAGACTTAATTTTAACTTTTATTCACAACTGATCAACGCACACACATAAGATATGATGCAGTAAACACGAAAGCTCACACATGTGACGCTAGAACCAGTGACGTTTTGGTCACATAATATTTGCACTTGCATTTCAAACAATCAGATATTCATTTAAATTGAATGAAACAACAGTTTTGCTATATTAATTTTAGTATCAATAATATGAAGGGAATGTTTCTGCCGCGCTGCTGACCGCTATATGAAGCAGTCGAGAGATAGATATTTATATTTAAAGCCTTTTCTTTGGCTATCTGAGTCTGAAACCTGAAAACAATCTGAGGGAGAGAAATAATAACGTGATTTTGAATATTACTTTGACTGTTAGAATAACACTTTAAAGAAACATTTGTTATAATTCATTAATAGCATTACAGCACTTATTAATGTGGTCAATAATTATTTATAAATGATAAATGTAGGCTACTAATACATGTTTAGTATGTTAACATTACTTTATGCATTAAACACATACCTAACATTAACCATGATTAATAAGTACTGTATATGATGATCATTCACTTTGTTTAATTTTTTTTTTTTCCAGTTCACTTATTTTTTTAGGCTGGTTATTTGTCACCTATGGTATCGATTTAGTATCGATACCGAGGTATTATATTCTGGTATCGTACCGAAGCCAAAATTATGGTATCGAGCCATCCCTAATTGTCATTGGTGTTAACGGGCCTTATAATCTGGATATCAGGCACCAGAAAGGCACCGATAATGTGGTCGCGGATGCATTGTCCAGGGTAATGTGTGAAGAACAATAAATGTGTTTCAAGAAGGGGAATATAGGAAAAATTTATTGGTGAGGGTGTTACGTCTAATGACGTATTCATTTTGTTTTTATTTATATAAAGAGTGTTTATATAAATAAATATATAACTATATAACTAACATTATATAACTAACATCTACTGATGCTCTGACTCACAACATCAGAACCAATCAGATCACTGCACAAATCAAACAGAGTTACATCACTCATTGGCAAACCCAAACTCAACAACAGAGTAAAATGCAATGCTATCTGTCCCTAAAGAGAGAGTACAGTATGGCAGAGTATCTGTACACAGTGTCAGATAAGAAACTGAGAAGCACGTTGACCAGATACAGACTCAGCGGACACAAGCTGATGATAGAGACGGGCAGACACAGACAAACATGGCTGCCCCCCGAGCAGAGATTGTGTTCACACTGTGATCTGAATCAGACGGAAACAGAACTGCACTTCCTAACTCCCACATGTTTAAATCCCACATTTCAAACTCTTCCAGACCAGGAGAAACTAGCGTATCTGCTCGGAGAACACAAGAGCTGCTGTGTGTTTGCTGCTCAATATGTGTCTCTCTGTCACCACAGAAGAGAAGACGCTCCACCTGCCCTGAGCTGATGCTCCCAGCACATCTATTATATTAAACCATATTACTCTGTTATATTACTTACATGTACATTTTGCTTCTGTAAATCTAATCCCTTATTTTAATTTTTTTCTAGTTTATATACTTGCATACATTAGTAATTCATTTTGCACTACTTGCTTAATACTTTTATATATTATTATTATTACAATTATTATTCTTTTTCTTTCTGTTAATACATATATGCACTATTTGTGAGCAGCCCAGCTGCAATTGCTTTGACAATACAAATGTATAGTTTTTGTCATGCCAATAAAGCACACTTAAATTGAAAATTTAATTGAAAATTGAGTGTTATTGGTGGTTGTATTGTTGTTCTCTTTCACTTCTCTTTTCTAGTGTGTTTGTGCCTAATAGGTTAATGATGATCATCTGCGCTGATCATGCCCTGATTGCTGGATTCAGCATAAGAATGGCAGAGAACGTGTGGGGAAGGAGAGAGACATCGCTGCGTTTGAGGTTGTTCCGCTCTCCAAGCCCATAAGCGCTTATTGTGCTGGTTGCACTCTTTGATGAGTTACTTTGATGTTTTCTTTAATTAGTTGTTGAGTTTTTTTTGGGTAGTGTAGGGTGGAGGATACCCATTCGTACCCATTCGTTTTCTCCTGTTTATTTGTTAGTTAGGGAGTGAGGGAAGTTATATGTTGTTTTGTTTATTTACTTTTAAGTATAGGTAAGTTAATAGGTATTTTTCCATTTAGGTAGAGGTATTTTTGGGTTATTTTGGTTCGGGCCCTCCTCCCCAGGTAATATTTTCTTTGTATATATTCTTGTTACTTCCTTTTGAACTTCTTGAGTTAAAATAAAAGGCATTTCAGCCAGTTTAAAATTCAAACTTGTGGTTGGTTGTGATTTTCTTGGCCTGGGGAGCTGGAGATCCTCAAAGTCTCTCCATTGTTTATTGTTCGTCGTTCCCGATACCCCTAGACTGAAAGGGGAGGACGTAACAATTGGGGGCTCGTCCATACGACGTAGTGGAAAGTCTTTCTAGTGAAAAAAAAAAAAAGTCACAAAGTTGTGTGTCAAATTTTTATTTTTCTCTCTCTTTTGTTGTTTGGGATGTCTTCGTAGTGAGGAGTGGGGGGAGGTAATTCCTTGCTCCTTGTGAGGAGAAATGGAATTTGATTTGACAGCCTTTACTATTTTTCCTACTACGAAAGTTTTTGATCGCTGCAGAAAAAAAGATTTGGTGTCGATTGCAGATTTTTTTTAATATTACTGTGGCGAGGGAGGCTGCTAAATAAGTTATAAAGGAGGAATTATATGGGAAATTAGTGGAAGCAGGTATTTTGGCGGAGGATGAGAGTGATGTGAGAAATCTCAGGATGCAGAGACATCTGCACCTGCAGTTTTTGCTGAATCTGAGTCGGTGCAAATTTATAATCCTATGTTGGAGATTAGGCTTCGAGAATTAGATTTGGAAATAAAAAGGCAAGAATGTGAGGCTCAAATGATTAAGCTGCGCGTTATAGAAGCGGAAAAGGATCGTGATATTCAGTTACGTAAATTAGATCTAGAGGCTCATTTAAATAAAAAGCCGGTGCCTGTACCTCGTTCTCGACCACCTTCTATTATGGCATCACCAGTTAGTTCTGTTCCGCCGCCTTCTGTTTCTGCGTTTGATATCAGTAAATATGTTAAACTTGTGCCTCCTTTTCGTGAAGCCGACGCTTATTTTGTAGCCTTTGAGCGAATCGCTGGTAAGCTTAATTGGCCTAAAGATATGTGGGCACTGTTCCTTCAGTGTAGTCTTGTGGGTAAGGCGCAAGAAGTTAGTTCAGCTTTAAGCTTGGAGGACTCGCTTGATTATGATGTGGTAAAATCGACAGTGCTTCGCGCATATGAATTAGTCCCCGAGGCGTATCGGCAGAGGTTTCGTTCTCATGCGAAGACATCCAAACAAACGTATGTTGAATTTGGGAGAGAGAAAAGAGCTTTGTTTGAGAAGTGGTGTTTGTCTAGTAAAACTGACACTTTTGAACAACTTTGTGAATTAGTTTTGTTAGAAGATTTTAAAAAGTGTTCCTGAAAACGTTGTGCAGCATTTAAACGAGCAGAAGGTAATTGCACTTGCAGAGGCCGCGGTATTAGCTGATGAATTTGTGCTTACACACCGCAAGGTTTTTTCACAAGAGGTGCCTATTGTTGATGCCTCTATTGAAAAGTTTGTGGGGGAGGAGTCTCCTTCTCAAAATTTTTCTCGTTCATGGAAAAGCGGCGCTCGTCCTAAAATGAATGGCTGAAATTCTATGCGTCAAGGAGATCGGCGGGTTTGTTTTTATTGTCTAAATCCTGGACATTTAATTTCGGATTGTAAAGAATGGAATAAAAAGAACGTATCACCGAGAGCCAAAAGTGTTGCGCTTACACAGACACTGCCAGCGCTGCGAGAGGTGGAAGGCTTTGGGTATAAACCATTCATTTTAAATGGGCAGGTGTCCATCTCTAAGGGGAGGGCCCGAACCAAAATAACCCAAAAATACCTCTACCTAAATGGAAAAATAGCTATTAACTTACCTATACTTAAAAGTAAATAAACAAAACAACATATAACTTCCCTCACTCCCTAACTAACAAATAAACAGGAGAAAACGAATGGGTACGAATGGGTATCCTCCACCCTACACTACCCAAAAAAAACTCTTAACAACTAATTAAAGAAAACATCAAAGTAACTCATCAAAGAGTGCAAACAGCGCAATAAGTGCTTATGGGCTTGGAGAGCGGAACAACCTCAAACGCAGCGATGTCTCTCTCCTTCCCCACACGTTCTCTGCCATTCTTATGCTGAAAACCAGCAATCAGGGCATGGTCAGCACACACAGGTGGATGAGCGCAGATGATCATCATTAACCTATTAGGCACAAACACACTAGAAAAGAGAAGTGAAAGAGAACAACAATACAACCACCAATAACACTCTTTATATAAATAAAAACAAAATGAATACGTCATTAGATGTAACAGTATTGTTTTCTTAAAAAAAAACTCACTCACCCTTAAACTTTGAACTGTACTTTACATCTCTCAGAGGTCTGTAGGGCGTTAAGTTGAGTCCAGATGGAGTAAAAACAGCCGCAGAGATTCTCATAAGCTGTGAAGGACTTCGTTTGCAAAAGGTGTTACATTATAATTGAGTAGAGGACGCACAGCAGAATATACAGTGCTGCTTGAGAGTTTGTGGACCCTTTAGAATTTTCTATATTTCTGCGTAAATATGACCCAAAACATCATCAGATTTAATAATCAGAAGTCCTGAAAGTAGACAGAGAACCCAATTAAACAAATGAGACAAAAACTACCACTGAACGTCACTGTGGGTACCAAGCACTTCTCACTGTACTCCTCCTCTAGCAACACTGCTGTTAGATCCCAAATGATTGACTTGGTCTCTTGAGACCAGAGTATGGATTCCCAGAAGTCTCTATTTTGTAGATATGGGCCTTGGAAGAAGTTAAATGAGTTTATTTTGCTTTGGCTACAGTAGGGTAATTCTGTGGTGACAACAACCACGCATGTCACTTCTGCAGGCTGCGTCATACTCTGTGAGATAAAGTGTCACTCTTTTCATAGCTTTTGCCGGCTCTGAGACACTTGCATGCTATTTCTCCTGCTCCTTTTCTAGAGAACATTCACTCATCACTAAATGAAAACTTAAAGTAAGACCTGATTATTTCAGGAGCCTTGTCACAAGTCCATTGTTTTTGAATGTCGGTGCTACTTCTGCTATATTTTCACACTTAAAACAATAATTTGGTATTCCTCTTGTAACATTGTCCTCTTTTATGCTAAGAAATAAGTCACCTAGCAGTTCTCTCCCAACTGGTTCCACTGCTGCCAGCATTAAGTCTGAGTATGATTCAGTGCGCTATATAACACTTTTAATTACAGGAAATTACTTGTCTTTAAAATATTTGGTTCAATATACTTACCTGTTGAGCAAAAATAGCCTTAAACTATACACTTTTTTTTAAAAAAAAAAACAATTTTTTTTTGTTTTATTTAGTAATTTTCAGGAGGGTGTACTTATTTTTCCAACACAACATTTTATCACTTTGATAAGAAAATCTTATTTTGCTGAATAACTTTGACATTCTTCTTTGGTAATTGATCAAGCAGGCTTGTTGGAACATTATATCTCCAAAGAACCCTAACATGTCATCTAAGTAAAGAGTAATTGCTGAATTTAAGTTTTAGAGGGGTGTACTCATTTATGCTGTGCACTGTACTTTGTCATTTATTTATTGAAAAAAATAATCCAGTGTTACACATCTGTGTTACACAAAAGTATGTTAATCTTTGCTTTCAGTATCTGGTGTGACCCTATTTTGCAGCAATAACTGCAGGTAACGTTTCTAATAACTGCTGATCAGTACTTCACAATGACTTGTAGAAGTTTTAGCCTATTCCTGAGTACAGATGGTGGTGGGTTTCCTCCTATGAACTGCTTGCTTCAGGTCCTTCCACAACATTTCAGTTGGATTAAAGTCTGGAGATTGATTTGGCCATTTCGAAACATGAACTTTGTTCTTCTTTAACCATTCTTTGGTAGAATGACTTGTGTGCTTGGGGTTGTTGTCTTGCTGCATGACCCACGTTCTCTTGAGACTCTGTTCTTAAACAGATGTCCTGATGTTTTCCTTTAGAATTCGCTGGTATAATTCAAAATTCATTGTTCCATCAATGATGGCAGGCTGTCCTGACCCAGATGCAGCAAAACAGGCCCAAGCCATGACACTACCACCACCATGTTTCACAGATGGGATGAGATTCTTAAGCTGGAATGCAGTGTGTTATTTTCTCCGAACATAATAGTTTCTCATTTAAACCAATAAGTTCTATTTTGGTCTCATCCGTCCACAAAACATTCCTTCAATAGTCCTCTGGTTTGTCAACATGATCTTTAGCAAACTGCAGACGGGCAGCGATGTTCTTTTTGGAGAGCAGTGTCTTTCTTCTTGTGACTCTGCCATGCACACCATGGTTATTTAGTGTTCTCCTGATGGTGGGCTCATGAACATTAACATTAGCCAATGTGAGCAAGACCTTCAGTTGCTTAGAAGTTACCCTGGGGTCCTATGCAACCTATGCATAGGACACTAACTAACCAATGCAACTGCAACTGTTCAACTACATCAAATTCAAAGCAGATGGATGTTTGACTCTCTGATCAGTCTGATGACTGCAGGCTTGATATTTAATGAGCCGACATATGGAGTTAATGTCTGATTCTCTGTGCATCACCAGTCTTTGTTGTTGTGTGGCAAATCTTTTATTGCGTCTTCATCTGTAATGGTCTATTCCGTTAGAATGGGTCACTTCGAAAATCTGTGTTGCTGCTGGGAACACGTGGCTTTTGATAGTGAATCACTTTTTCCATCTCGATGCATCTTTAAAATGAGCCCAATGGGGAGACACAGTGGAATCTTATGTGTCCTTATAAATGTGTAAACGTCAAGTTTATGTTTTCCTTTTTATGAAACAAATAATAGTTTCTTTCCCCCTTTCTCTGTCTGTTAGATTGTTGTGCCAAGAGGTCCGGTCCAGGCCAAGGGTCTTCTTCTGTCCTGCATCACTGATCAAAACCCCTGCATCTTCTTTGAGCCCAAAATCCTGTACAGAGCAGCAGGTGAGAGATCATGAACAGTCACAATGGGATTATGGGTATCTGACATGAGATTCTTGACATTAGTTGACCTGTCCTTCAGCGTAACATGCTGTACAGTAAATTGATTTAAAGCCACATTTTTCTGCAAATTATTATGCATGTAGCTTTTATGAACTCATATAAATTGAGATGCTACATGGAATATTATAGTATTTTCAAAGATCATTATATTGTGTATTCAGTGTAATAGAATATGTTAGCATGCTTTAATGTTCAAAAAACGCATAGTTTCACATACTGTACATTATTGTAGCTACTCTATGCCTAGTCTCTCTAAAATGCATGGATTTCTTCAAAGCCCCTCCTTCTGAAAAGCGCAGTGTGCTTTATTTGGCCAGCAGACCCAGTGTGTTGGCCAAACATCTCAAGTGATTATCGGAAATGTAACACTCCTTACTGTAATCGTGAGGTCAAGTTTTGGTCAACCTTTTGTTTTAGAAAAAACCCTTTACTGGGGATTTTTGAACTTTGTGTCTTTGCAAATCTTATACGTGCACAAACAGCTGCATAACACACACAAAAAAAAGGAAAGCATGAAAACGCATAATACAACCCTTTTAAGAAAACTCAAGAGAGGACAAAATGCATGATGTTGCATTAAATAGCCTCACAGCAAGGGAAAATTCTGTTTATTAATATCACATTCATTATTGGCGTTGATATCGTCTGCGATTATGAATGCGATTTTGCGTAGCTTGTCAGTGAACTATGGCTCTGTGCAGTAAATGCTGCTCCATCTGAAAGCAGGTGATGGAGATTTACTACTGATCACAGAACCGGCTTTACTGACAAGATGCTCATGACTATTGCATTTGATTATTTGCACAGACCTAAACACTAATCATACATGCATATTGACACAGGTAGACTGATCGGCCAGCGTTGGTCAGTCACAGGTATTGGCCAGATTAGACTGACTTCTGCCTTGGGTCTGCTCACATGAATAGTGCACATTATTTTTTTGTGGATTTTGATTAATATTGTTGAGTAATGTTTAGGGATGGGTATCGTTAAGGTTTTAACGGTATTACTACTCTTATCGATACTGCTTATCGGTCCGGTACTTTAACGGTATTCTTATCGGTACTTTTTGTTATACTGTATATATATATACTGTATATATATATATATATATATATATATATATATATATATATATTATAACAAATTAGGAGCTGAATTAACATTACTTTATATTCTGAAATGTAAAATAAATATTTAATTAAATTAATATAAAACATCAATTTGTAAATGCACCAGTGTGCAGGCATTTTTAGTGTTTTATATACATAAGATACAGTAAGAATATTAACAAAGAAACAAAGTAAAAACAAACTGACAAATACAATAAAACAAATATACAAATTAAATGAAATAAACAGTGCTTTAATTTTTCCATGAAGGTCTACTAACATTACTGTTCAGGCAAGTAATAGCCTACAAAAGAAATCTAAAAGTAATCAAATGTAAATGCACACTGCATAGTTTTCACTGTATGTATTGATAGATTAATGCTTATTAAAGCTATAACGTTATTCAGATTAAGAGCTGTGGGGGATTTTCTCTTTGCATTTTTTTCTTTGATTAACATTGAAGCGCCAGTCTGTCACTTTAAGGCAATATATTGACACACATCGGATTTTCTCCGAACAGTTCTGGTCCACTTAAGACAAACTGTTTAAGTGAATACTCTCGTAGCTGGCCATTGTGACATATTTTTGTGTGTATTTGATCGTTTGGACGCGCCCAAAGCTCAAAGTGTAATCTGCTTGTCCGTCTTGGAGCGCTCCGCAGGCGCGCACGCACACACACACACACACACACACACACACAACATTTCAGCCTGGGGAGCAGCGTCTCTTGTGCGGATTGTGCTTTCAACGTTTTATTATCAAACATGTCCCGCGATTTAGCAACAGTAAAGACGGCATCTTACAACAATCACCGATTGAGCTGATTCTGGCGTTAAGTGTTGGTTAGGGAGGAACGAATGCGTGCCGCTGTAAAGGGATGGAAGTTGTGCTAGAAGAAACGCGCCTATAATCCTTAGAAGCCAAAATCAAAAATAAATAAATAAACTTAGCTTAATATAACAGCCACAGGCATAAAGTGCATATGTTTTAATAGTTAGTTCTCTATTATATCATAATTAAACAGGGCTTTCATGTTGCGCGTTCTGAAGCTCCTCCACGTGAGCGCGATCTTGCTCTGAATTACGATAGCAAAAATGCATCATAGACAAATGTTTGAATATTATTGCACACTTAAAACAATAATTTGGTATTCCTCTTGTAACATTGTCCTCTTTTATGCTAAGAAATAAGTCACCTAGCAGTTCTCTCCCAACTGGTTCCACTGCTGCCAGCATTAAGTCTGAGTATGATTCAGTGCGCTATATAACACTTTTAATTACAGGAAATTACTTGTCTTTAAAATATTTGGTTCAATATACTTACCTGTTGAGCAAAAATAGCCTTAAACCTATACACTTTTTTAAAAAAAAAAAAAATTTTTTTTTTGTTTTATTTAGTAATTTTCAGGAGGGTGTACTTATTTTTCCAACACAACATTTTATCACTTTGATAAGAAAATCTTATTTTGCTGAATAACTTTGACATTCTTCTTTGGTAATTGATCAAGCAGGCTTGTTGGAACATTATATCTCCAAAGAACCCTAACATGTCATCTAAGTAAAGAGTAATTGCTGAATTTAAGTTTTAGAGGGGTGTACTCATTTATGCTGTGCACTGTACTTTGTCATTTATTTATTGAAAAAAATAATCCAGTGTTACACATCTGTGTTACACAAAAGTATGTTAATCTTTGCTTTCAGTATCTGGTGTGACCCTATTTTGCAGCAATAACTGCAGGTAACGTTTCTAATAACTGCTGATCAGTACTTCACAATGACTTGTAGAAGTTTTAGCCTATTCCTGAGTACAGATGGTGGTGGGTTTCCTCCTATGAACTGCTTGCTTCAGGTCCTTCCACAACATTTCAATTGGATTAAAGTCTGGAGATTGATTTGGCCATTTCGAAACATGAACTTTGTTCTTCTTTAACCATTCTTTGGTAGAATGACTTGTGTGCTTGGGGTTGTTGTCTTGCTGCATGACCCACGTTCTCTTGAGACTCTGTTCTTAAACAGATGTCCTGATGTTTTCCTTTAGAATTCGCTGGTATAATTCAAAATTCATTGTTCCATCAATGATGGCAGGCTGTCCTGACCCAGATGCAGCAAAACAGGCCCAAGCCATGACACTACCACCACCATGTTTCACAGATGGGATGAGATTCTTAAGCTGGAATGCAGTGTGTTCTTTTCTCCGAACATAATAGTTTCTCATTTAAACCAATAAGTTCTATTTTGGTCTCATCTGTCCACAAAACATTCCTTCAATAGTCCTCTGGTTTGTCAACATGATCTTTAGCAAACTGCAGACGGGCAGCGATGTTCTTTTTGGAGAGCAGTGTCTTTCTTCTTGTGACTCTGCCATGCACACCATGGTTATTTAGTGTTCTCCTGATGGTGGGCTCATGAACATTAACATTAGCCAATGTGAGCAAGACCTTCAGTTGCTTAGAAGTTACCCTGGGGTCCTATGCAACCTATGCATAGGACACTAACTAACCAATGCAACTGCAACTGTTCAACTACATCAAATTCAAAGCAGATGGATGTTTGACTCTCTGATCAGTCTGATGACTGCAGGCTTGATATTTAATGAGCCGACATATGGAGTTAACATCTGATTCTCTGTGCATCACCAGTCTTTGTTGTTGTGTGGCAAATCTTTTATTGCGTCTTCATCTGTAATGGTCTATTCCGTTAGAATGGGTCACTTCGAAAATCTGTGTTGCTGCTGGGAACTCGTGGCTTTTGATAGTGAATCACTTTTTCCATCTCGATGCATCTTTAAAATGAGCCCAATGGGGAGACACAGTGTGGAGTCTTATGTGTCCTTATAAATGTGTAAACGTCAAGTTTATTTGTTTTCCTTTTTATGAAACAATTAATAGCTTTCTTTCCCCTTTCTCTGTCTGTTAGATTGTTGTGCCAAGAGGTCCGGTCCAGGCCAAGGGTCTTCTTCTGTCCTGCATCACTGATCAAAACCCCTGCATCTTCTTTGAGCCCAAAATCCTGTACAGAGCAGCAGGTGAGAGATCATGAACAGTCACAATGGGATTATGGGTATCTGACATGAGATTCTTGACATTAGTTGACCTGTCCTTCAGCGTAACATGCTGTACAGTAAATTGATTTAAAGCCACATTTTTCTGCATGTAGCTTTTATGAACTCATATAAATTGAGATGCTACATGGAATATTATAGTATTTTCAAAGATCATTATATTGTGTATTCAGTGTAATAGAATATGTTAGCATGCTTTAATGTTCAAAAAACGCATAATTTCACATTTGTACATTATTGTAGCTACTCTATGCCTAGTCTCTCTAAAATGCATGGATTTCTTCTGAAAAGCGCAGTGTGCTTTATTTGGCCAGCAGACCCAGTGTGTTGGCCAAACATCTCAAGTGATTATCGGAAATGTAACACTCCTTACTGTAATCGTGAGGTCAAGTTTTGGTCAACCTTTTGTTTTAGAAAAAACCCTTTACTGGGGATTTTTGAACTTTGTGTCTTTGCAAATCTTATACGTACGTGCACAAACAGCTGCATAACACACACAAAAAAAAGGAAAGCATGAAAACGCATAATACGACCCTTTTATGAAAACTCAAGAGAGAACAAAATGCATGATGTTGCATTAAATAGCCTCACAGCAAGGGAAAATTCTGTTTATTAATATCACATTCATTATTGGCGATGATATCGCCTGCGATTATGAATGCGATTTTGCGTAGCTTGTCAGTGAACTACGGCTCTGTGCAGTAAATGCTGCTCCATCTGAAAGCAGGTGATGGAGATTTACTACTGATCACAGAACCGGCTTTACTGACAAGATGCACATGACTATTGCATTTGATTATTTGCACAGCCCTAAACACTAATCATACATGCATATTTACACAGGTAGACTGATCGGCCAGCGTTGGTCAGTCACAGGTATTGGCCAGATTAGACTGACTTCTGCCATGGGTCTGCTCACATGAATAGTGCACATTATTTTTGTTCGGATTTTGATTAATATTGTTGAGTAATGTTCTATGAGCTGTAATGTATGCATTATTCTGGCCATTGAAAACCCTGCTCTCTATTTATAAAACTGTCATCATTAGCCATTGAAAAACCAAAATGTTTCATCTATTAATGAAAACATACAAATACAAACTTCAAATAAAAAATGAGGGATGTATAACACAAACGGCTACAGACCTGTCAAATATGAAAATGAAGAATGAGCTGCAATTGATATTAGCCAGAAAGATCTGGACTTTTTGTTTCTGAAGAAATATGCAATTTAAGAGAAACATTGTTAGTAGTATCACATTACCTGTTCAGTCAGTCAGTCTGTGGAATTTTTTGCTCTCCTGAATGGTCGTTTCAGCTCCCATTTTACCTGCTCATAAATCAGTGTGGACCATTGAGTGTTTTGATCTTTCAGACATATCATTGAGAATCTTGAATGGTCTTAATATTGCTTGATGCTTTGCAGCTGTTGAATGAAGACATGCTGTTTCTCATTTCTCTCTTTCATTGCCTTTCACTGTACATGTTTCACTGAGGTATGGCTCCATTTCTGTCAAACGCTTCAGCGCAGGATGGTTCTCCAGTTCAATCACAAGTCATGAGAGGAATGTGGAGGGGAGTCACTGAAGTCAGTGTTTTGACCTCGTAATGTTTATTCTATATAATGTTTAATCTTCCAGTGAATGACAGACTTCTTCAATCATTATGACATTATGATAATAAAATAAGTATACAAGATATTACATTAGACTCAAGATCGTCTAACTGTAAAGAAGTCAGATCAGACACCATCTCACTCTTTGTTTGTTCAATGTAATTATTTTTTTTAATTGCTTTAAATGTTTTAAATGATTAAAAAAAATAATTAATTGTATTTAAAACATGCGTTTTATTTATTTATTTTCAGTGCATGGCATTAGCAAAATCAAGGTCATGGGTTTGATTCCCAGTGAATGCATGAACTGATGAAATGTGTATCGTAACACAAGTCGCTTCAGGTAAACTTGTCTGCCAAATGCATGAATGTAAATGGAGAAACAGTCTTTTCTTCCACAAATGGTATAGTTGCAGCATCTCTAACCAGGGGCTAAAGTAACCACTGCCAACAACTAACCAACCACAATTTGAGACTTTGGTTATAAGAAGAATATTTGGTGCAGTTTAAAGCACAAGTACAAACACAATTCTCATATCCATAAAAATGGGTTATTAATGCATTGAATGAAGAATGGAAAAGGAAATTAATGCACTTTTAAGGAAGCCAATGCGAGTGTGGTTTGCCATGAGGATTAGAGCATATTCATCTCCTGCGTTAGATCTGCTCTCTGTCTGTTGCTACTCTGACTCATGTGTCTCTGAAGAATTTTGCTGAATGACTTTAATTTCCTGACTGAACATTGGAGCTTGTTTTAGGATCTTTGGCTCGTTATCATTGTGGTTTTAATTTTACAGTGGTGCTTTTTTTATGCAGTTATTCTTACAAGATGGGAATAGCCTAAATCTTTCGGCATTGAGTTTGTATAATTCTTGATTTGAAAAAAGTTATACGTTTATTTGATGGTAATGTGGAATTTTCCAATTTCCACTTTCTTTTTTGAATCTGCCATTGCCAACATTGAAAGTAATGTCATAAATTGTAAGTCTGGAAGGCTTAGGTGTTGATTTATTACATGATATTTAGAAGTTCACAGCACCTTCTGTGTTGAATTTGGTAGAATTTTCTGAAATACATGTTAGTGGTTTATAAATCATCCATGTGGAGGTGACCTTTGCTGTGCTGTTTTTTTTGTTGGTTGCTAGGTTGCTGCTGTGCAGTTGCTAAGGTGTTTTTAAAGGTGCAGTAAGTGATGTCTGAGAAACAGTTTTGAAAGTGGATCGGACCGAGCACCAAAACACACTTCTAGCCAATCAGCAGTAAGGGGCATGTCCCCTCATGGTGGGGGAGGTGCATGTGTTGCTCATGAATTTGGGGGTGGAGCTGTCAAGATAGGGGTGTGATGAGTGGGGGTTAGTGTTGGGCGACTATGCTCCATAGTCATATCGTCCTATCATCAGCCTGTGAGATCACCGATACACGATAATATCATGCTAATTTATTTAATTATTTACTTTAATTTACGTTTCATAGCCGAAGAGTGAACCTACTATAGGGTTAAAGCAGCCTATAATGTAATAGTGTAGTCTATTAACTACACATGATATATATTTTAGTCAAGTAACATATGGAGGTCATGTCATAAAATATTTTAATATGACTGAATTTGTATTTAACATGATATAAATTGAATAGAAGCTTTGCAAGTTGCTAATTATAATGCTTACATTTCCTGTTATTCAAACAGCAGCTACAGAAAACAAGCAAAGAACATTTACATTATCAAAGAACATCATCACTGACTTCAGTCTAGCATGAGTTTATGCACTTTATGATACACTGTATGATGAATAATTCTTATACTTGCAGCGCACGTACATCTTTGTTTATGATGAGAGAATTCGCGAGTGAGCAGAATTCAATCAGCGCGCGCTGAACAACAAAACTCCACTGTTTCAGCGATGACTCCTCAACGCCTCTGATTGGCCATTGCGTTCATAAACTCAACAGAATCGTGTGTGATTGGTTAGAACATGCAACAATGTATAAATGTGTAAAAAGAAATGTGATGGAACAAATAAGCCCTAATTAGATAGAATTACTAAAAAAATAAAATAATAATAATAATAAGAGTCTTGTTATCGTCAAAGGCATTAGCCACAGGCCAACACCAGGTCAACACCATTTCCAAGAAATCACTTACTGCACCTTTAAGGCTTTTAGTTACTAGGGTGGTTGCCAAGAGTCAAATGGCAAGACTCTGGCTAGTTGATGGTAGTTGGTGGGGTTTAGATGGTTTTTAGCATTGTGATGAAATTCACACCCATTATAGTCATCAATATTGTCTACACTGCAATGGATGTCTTCAGAAATATGATATCGATGTGAGGGATCTTTCATGTCTTTAGCATAAACGTACAGGGGTTGGACAAAAATAACGTGAACACCCATTTTTACATAATTGCATAATTACTCGCCCTCATGTCGTTCCAAACCCGTAAGACCTTCGTTCATCTTCAGAATGCAAATTAAGATATTTTTGATGAAATCTAAGAGCTCTCAGACCCTCCAAAGACAACACAACCTTGTCTATGCAGGGTCAGAAAGCTCTCGGATTTCATCAAAAATATCTTAATTTGCATTCTGAAGATGAATGAAAGTCTTACGGGTTTAAAACGACATGAGGGTGAGTAATTAATGACAGAATTTTCATTTTTGGGTGAGCTATCCCTTTAACAGTCCATTTGTTTGGTGTTTTAAGCACAACAGTCTTTATGATCAGGACTGTGAACACGAAGCATGTCAAGACTTCATCATTAAAGAAGATATACGATAGAAAACCAAAAGTGAATAACAGGAACAGTCAAACACTTAGAAGGATTGAGGCCACACAACACAAAATTGCTGCAAATGTCAATATCCACCATGAAGATCCTGTTTCCACAAAAACCAAGCACAGAGAACTTCACAAAGCAACATCCATGAAAGAGCTGCAATAGCTAAAACTTCAATCACGGACACCAATGCTAAAATGAGAAAAAGATGGAGTTATGATTATAAAACCTGGACAGTTGGAGCTCCAAGATGAACTTCTTCATCTGACCTGGCCAGACAAATCACCTGACTTCAATATCATCAAACCACTGTTGACAGTTTTGAAGAGAAAAGTAAGAAGCAGATTCCCCTATGTTCAACGTTTCTGAAACAACAGGCAGATGATAGATGACATTCAGCTGGAGAATATTCAAGAGCCATATGAATCTATTCAAAGAAGGCTGGAGGTTGTATTAAATGCAAATGATGGTAAAAAAACATTAGTTATGAAATACTGCCTGTTTCCCTGGTGTTCACATTTTGTTCAAGCCCTGTATGTTTCCACATCTCTGAATTATCTTTTTATTAACGAGTGGTTTTACCATTAGTTCCTGCAGTATTTTTAAATGACAGAGTACTTGTCAGCTGAAAACACACATCAGGCATCCAACAGTCTACCACTAGCAAGAGTCTGGAGCATTAGTGATGCGTTTTTACTAGACTTCATCAATCACTCGAACCCTGGGGTGAAACCTCTGAACCACACACCGGTGAGCTCAGCCTGAACCGCTTTCCATTCAGTGTGGTGTGTAGCTTTATTATTTTGGCTGCAAGAATCTTGCTGGTGTTGGAATCCAGAAACAGGCTGTGAATGAACATTAGGTTACTCTGAGTTGCATTTTATTAGGGCTGCCCCCTAATAGTCGACTAAACATAAGTTGATGAGAAGGGGCGTAGCCGACCAAAATTGTATTAGTCGGTTAGCCACAGAAAAAAAAAGCTGTCCGTGTCTGTGACGGACAGACCGTTAACAGCTAGTCATTGAGGCAATTACAGTATATTGGGCAGGAAATCCAAACTTTCACCTATCATTCATCCACCTCAAATATTGAGTAGCAACTTTACACGTTAGCATAGATAAATGTTCATTATTAGGCTCATATCCAAATATTTGTGCAGATTGTCGACGCTGTGCAATCACCAGCACTGATAACAGTGGAAACAACTTAAAAAACGCTGCCATTTTTGCTCATACAGATAGGAGTAAGACATCATTCGAAACTGTAAAAGGTCTACTTTTAATTGTGTACACTTACACTATCAACAAAACATTGTGCTTAAAGAAAACAAACAGGATGTGCTTTCTGCCTCCTTGCACTGGTGCACGTCACAAAAATGAACTGAAACTCAGTGTATAGGCTTCCCTCACAAGCTCTATGTGTGCGCTTGACTGTGTAATAGGCTATATATTAAAGCCTCATTAATTCCCCCAGTACGTATTTGAGTTACTAACAAAAGTCGCTTAAATGAGTGTCTACAAGTCGACTAGAAAAATTGTTAGTTGGGGGCAGCCCTACATTTTACCCTCTAGATTTGTTGGTAGTTGTAATGTTGTGCACATGAGAGATGGGTGTCTAAAACATTTATAGATTCTAGGCATCTTGTGCTGGTCATGTTTGAGTCAGATGTTGTGTAGACCTCAGGAGTTCAGCGTCAGTCCACCAGTTCTGGCAATTGAAGGCAGTTGTAAAGTTTAAGCAGACCTTTCATTCTCCTCGATCACAATTCACCATCATCTTGGCAGTTTCATTTTTTGTTCTTGACTAGTATATAAAATGTTTTATTACTTTACTGGTTTATGTTTTTGGAGGCTATCATTATCAGATGTGCTGCAGGCACTGTAGTAAAATCCTTGAGTTGTTTGCTATATGTGTATCTGCTAAACATTACTTCAGGGTTCAGAGACCGTTTGAAGAATAAAATGGTTTCTGTTACACTGTGGGCCACAATTCTGTGATCTAGTCAAATTCTCACCATCACTATCATGACATACGAACTGAACTGCTGCTTAGTTCAGTGCAATGTAAAGAATAATTGTGTTAAATCTTTCAAAATATTGCCAAAAAATATAGTATTGAAAATTTCTATAGTTTTTATAATTTTTTGAATTGCCGTTTTTTTAAATGCTCAGTATTAATTATTTTGTAATTTTAAATTTTAATAATTTTGAATTTTAGTTTTTATTTATTTATAATACTGTTTAGATTTTTTTTTATTTATTTTTTTTTTTCAGTTTTAGTTTAGTTTTAGTTTTGATGTATTTTATTTCCAGTTAGCAATTTTCAGCTTAAAAACGTTAAAATGTTCCCTCAGCAATTAACTGATGTAAATTTAATTTAACAAACTTTTTCAGTTAACAAAAATGTTTTGGTGAACGATAATAACCCTGCTATTGCCAAATAGCAAAAGTAACTGGTTAGGATCATAAGATGCATTAAAAACAAACTTTCTCAAGGACGCTGTGACCATCTGCTGTGACCATCTGGATCTGTACTAGATTTAGCTACAATATTTTTAGGAAAAAAAACCTTTAGTTTTTATTTATCCACATCTGCAGTCAACAAATAAATATGCCAGAAAAATGACAGAAAATGCTACTGTACATGTGAAACATTAAAAACGCACAGTTTCTGCTCCTGCTGGTTTTCCAAAGAAACTTTTTACTTCTAGTACAGGCCAAAAATAAATGCATACTGGTATAGAAAAGATCATAAGGAATTTTCACAAGCTTCTGTTTCTAATTCTAAGCAAAAGTACACTCCTAACATCAACTTCAATAATGCTAAATTACTTTAAACCTCATTGTCAGAACAGTAAGATTTCCCAGAAGACTACAAAGACAATGACTTCAATGAGCATATAAACTGGGATGAGGAAAATGGCTCTAATTAAACATAATTTAACCGTAAAGATAATTCAGCATTTAGGATCAAAAACAATGACATGTGATGTGACAGCTGTGAAAAGCTCTTTCTGCACTTCGTGCTGCAAGATGAGACAAAACCTTTCTTTGGCTAGTTTCTTTATCTTGTTTCTTACAGCCATGCAAAACTTGTCCTGATGCAAACTTACTGTTCCTTACTTTTTCAGTACTGCCAGTATGAACAGATCAGATGGATAGGAAGAGTGTCACAAAACATCATGCATTCATTTTGTTTCATGTCCTTTCCCCCTCTTTACATACAGTAATTGAGCAATACAACAGTTTCCTCCACAGCTTATAGATTTAATCTCAACCTTATAAAGCCTACTGTATTTGATGCACACATGTCTAAAGCCCCGTTCACACTACAAGCGACACTCAGCGACAAAGCGACACGATCCCAATCATTTCAATGGAGAGCTGGCGATTTCCAGCGACAGCGAGCGATAGCGACCGTTGGCGACTGGATGGGGCGTGTCCAGCGACACGACAAAGTTCAGAATCCTTCAACTTTATGCAAATGAAGAGCGACTTTCGGGAGCGGCAGCCAATAGGAAAGAAGACGGTTGAGCTCACGTGATCGTTCTCCTCTCAGCGGTAGATAAACATACTCAATGGGGAAAAAATAGGCTCTGTTTCTCATTCATTTTTGTTTGTATGTACGGACTTAATTCATATTTATATTATATTTAGTATTTTGCCTCATGTTTGTATGTAGTGGCAAGAAACCTAATTTGCTGTCAAGGCAACCAGTAGTGAGAACGCCCACTAGCGACCTCATCGACAAAAGTCGCTGCTAGTGTGAATGCAGCTTCAGGCCTCTTAATGATCAACATGTTCAAAACTTTGCTGTTAAACCTGTCACACACAATCTGCTATGTCTTCTGTTGTCTGATTGATAGTTTAGAGTTCTTTATCCAGTAAAAGCTCATTTAGTGTACTTCTTCAAACGTCTACCTTCAGCTGCTGCTTCACGGCTCTTTTTGCTGTCAAATCTGTACTGATTTTGATCAAGTAAACGTCAGAATAACTAGTCATATTTCCAGATGAACACTTACTGGACCGAAGCAGCTCAGCTTTACTTGATTCTCCATCAATCATTTTTAGAAAAATCAGTGCGTCTCAAATCTGATCATCAGTTTGTTCGTCTCTCAATCATCATTGTATTGCATTGCATTATATGTTGTGATCATCAAACTAAGCATTTAAATATCATCTTAATAACTCGTTATTGGCGATATAGAGTGACGACTGATATTTTTATCATTTTATGTACGTATCTGCTCTACTTTAATAAAGATCTCATTGATTTAGATTACATGCATCAGAATTTCATCTTGCTTTTTGATCATATAAATCTGCACCAAATTCCACCATATTTTTGGCCTGAGATATTTTTTTTTCCTCCATATTCTCACTGTATCACACTATATGACTCATAAAACCTCATGTATCAAATATGATATTCAACAAAAAAATAATACTTCTCTTTTTTTTTTTTTTTTTTTAAAGGTTTGATAAATTATTCAATTTCCAAATTAAATGAAAAGAACGTATATAAAGAAAAAGTAAACAATTACTGGGAAAAAATATGGCTTTTTGAAATAAATTTTGGTTACGCTTTATAATAGGGAACACATTCACTTTTAATTAAGAGTTTTCCCTCAATAAACTGCCAATTTGCTGCTTATTAACAGTTAGTAGGTAGTTGTTAAGTTTAGGTGTAGAGGTTAAGGATCTAAAATATGGTCATGCAGAATAAAACATTAATATGTGCTTTATAAGTACTAATAAACAGCCAATAGTTAAGTAATATACATGCTAATAAGCAGCTAGTTAATAGTGAGAATTGGTCCCTAAACTAAAGTGTTACCGAAATGTTTATTTTATAATGTATTAAATGAATTGAATGGAAAGGCATAATAAAGTATAAATAAATAACCAATTTTTTTCATAAAAAAAATATTTTTTTTTCAGTAACATTTTAGATTATGGAGCACTATTAACTAGTTGCTTATTAGCATGCATATTACTAGACTATTGTCTGTTTATTAGTACTTATAAAGCACATATTAATGTCTTATTCTGCATGACCATATTTTAGATCCTTAATACTTAAAGGGGGGGTACAATGCTGTTTCATGCATTCAGAGTTGTTTACACTGGTAAAGAGTTTGATTCTCATGCTAAGCATGGACAAAGTTTCAAAAAATTTTTGGACGTATAACAGTATTTCTGTGCCAAAAATCTCACTTCCGGATTCGTACAAGTTTCGGAGAGTTTTTTTCGATCGTTGTTCTTTATGACGTAAACGACGGTGGAACTCCTTATATGGGCATTTCTCCTGGAAGAACGCGCCCGTGCACGCATCGAGCAGAGCGAGAGCGAGAGCAGCCCATCAACACGCTTCAATCGGCAGGCTGGCAGCACGGGACTCGCTCGGGAAGAATGTCTCTAAAGAAGTGTGTTTTTGGTTGTGAAGGAAAGATAACCTTGTTCAGCTTCCCAAAACAACCCACCGTTACGTGAACAGTGGACATAGTTTGTTTTTCCGGGGCAGCAATGGAGTTTCTCAAGTGTTTTGTTCACGAACGTTTTATAAACAAGGCCCAATTCGACGCTGGATTTGCACATCGTTTAATACTGAAAGATGGAGCGGTCCCAGCTATAAAAGATCCCGGTCATGATTCAGAACTGCAGATGGTAAGTGAAACGACATCAAACGTCTCTGTTTTGTTGGCGATCAGAGCAAGTGCTCGTCACTCTTTAGCTCCGCCCACACGGCGCGCCTCCAGGAGCTCGGCTTTTTTCGGAGAGAATCGTAAATCTGTATCTTTCTTTTATAAATATGATCAAACTAAATACATTTTGGAGATATGAAGGATGCAGTACTACTCTATAGGTACTCAAGATTAACATGAGATTGGGTGAAACGGTGTGCGTTAGGTCCCCTTTAAACCCCATAACTACCCTTTCATTCATAAGCGTTCATAGGCAGCACATTGGGAGTTTATTAAGGTCCCTTAGTCAATAGTCAATATGTGCTCCCTAATCTAAAATTTTCTGACTGATGTTTAATCTGTCAGGGTTTGTTGGCTGATGTGTGGTTTTGTTTTGCAGTGGAGCAGGTGCCCACAGAAGCCTATCAGGTCCCGCTCTCACAGGCCGAGGTGCTGCAGGAGGGCAGTGATCTCACGCTGGTGGCCTGGGGAACACAGGTACGTCTGTGAGAACAGCTACTCCTCCTGTGTTCATCATCAGATTATGATTTCTAAAGCTCTCTGGGGGTCCTGAAGCTCAGCTCAGACACTCCACAGGTTTATCCTGCTGAACGACTGATATGATGGTGCAGAGACGAGTCACAGGTCAGGGGGAAACAAGGACCTCGCCAGTGATTCACAAATAGGCTTGTTTCTAATGAACAGTGCTCTCCTGTTTCTTTTCATTCATCCCATCGAGACTCCTTTCATGAGAGACACAAACCAGGCCTTCGAGATAAATGAAATGTTTATGATCTATGCTACAGTTCAAAACTTTTTTTAAATACAGAAATTAAGACTTTTATTAAACAAAGATGCAAGGTCATGAATGGGGTCATGAACTGAAAATTGTCACACTTTATTTTAAGGTCCAATTCTCGCTATTAAAAAACCATTAACTATGACATTTGCCAGTGATGGACTGTGATTAATCATGATTAATCGCAAATTTAAAATACTAGGATTTACCTTTAAATGTGTTGAAAAAGAAATGCATGACAAACTAGTTTAAGGAAACATAACCTTTCACACCTCCGCCAGGTATGAGACGATCTTTATTATTCTTTTATCATTATTCTTTTGTTTTTATTCAGCCATTATCAGCCTTTATGCTGGCAATAAAACGTTTACCAAACCACATCGCTTCAATCCCAGGATACATTTACCCAACTATTATCAAAAGTATTTCTAAATAAATACAACAAAACATTTTCTTGCGACCTTTCGTGAAGTATTATGACAAAATGCATTATGAAGAAGAATTGGACCTGTTCTACAGGTGCATTAGAGCTAACATTAGCATCATAAGACAATTTATGAGATTAATAGTACACTTTTACTCAGAACTCACTTCAAACCACCATCGAGTGTTTGTAATAACGTCCTTTTGCGATCACATGTGGAATTTGGTCGTTTACTGTTGTTAAAATATGCTTTTTATAGCCTTTTATATCGCTGCAAAAATGAGCATTTCAGATGTAAGTTACACATTCATCTCAAGAAAATCACATAGAAACCATATCCTATCGTAATCGTGTGTTTATTATTTTATATAATCTATAGTGACTGTTGTCATGTTTATTTCTGCTGTGTTGTATGCTGTATGAAACTCACGTTGTGATGTTACAAGCACCTCTCCGTTCTGAAGTTGCCAGGTAACGTTATACATTCCAAGTATGATACACATTAGTAAAAGGATCTATTTAAATTTTTATTTGTCTATATACACTTTGGGCGGCCGCTAGTGTTGTCAGAAGACCCGGTACTTCGGTACCAAGTCGGTACTAAAAAGAAGAAAACGTCACGGTACCAAGTTTCTTTAAGACCCGGGGGTACCGAGTACCCGGTCGACCTGGTTCTTGCTGCGCGATCTGAAAGCTGCAGATGCGCTCGCTTCATAAAAGCACTGAGACGTGCGACATCAAAAGGAGCAAATGCATCAAACTAACAACACTTTAAAGACTGACACCCGGATCAAATGAAAGAGTTCAAGCAGGTAAGTTTCAATTTAATATTTAGATATTCTGTTATGAATATTATTCCATATTTGAATTTGAATGTCGGATTAAAATAAACTGCCGTTATAGCGGAGTTAATCGTTAGCATAAGCGCGGCTAACGCTAATATAATGAGCATTAGAATGAAGTTTCTTTATTAACTACATAATGCGCCTATAACTTTTATTAGGGTAAAAACAACAGGAGGACATGATGGTATTTACTATTGTTACACACCAGAGGCTTTTAAATGAATTGTGAATCTAAAATATGCGTGTTGGAGAATGTACAAACAGTTAACAGTGTTTATGTCATATCAGTCCGTCAGAAAACAGTTCTGGCCTGTTTTTTTTTTTTTTTTTGCTAGTTAGTTGCTAGTTGTAAATATGTACACAGTTTGTATTAAATGAAAGTACAGTCAAATGTTATCTCCTGTATAGACTTTACAATGACTTCATGTTATTATAACATCAACTTACAGTGAGTGAACAATATATTTTTTCAACATTAATTAATGTTTGTGAATGTTATTTAATACAAACAATTGATCATTCATGTTTGTTCATTGTGCATTAAATAATTTTAAAAGATTGAACTTTGATTGATTTTATGTATTTGTAAATTTTGAAATTAACCCTAAGAAGAATAATTGCAATATATAACTATTGTTTATTTGATAGGTCATGTAAAATGTTTTTAATACTAGTTTCCATCTATTTGATATACACTTGTCTTAAAATATATGTAATCATATCTAAATTTATTATAAAAGCTGAGGTTTGTTATTTACTGAAATGTTATATTTTAGCTGGAGTCAATGATCTAATGTTGTATTTGGTCAGACTCAGTCCACTGCTTTACTTATATTATATTTTCCTTTTACAGCTGCAGGAAGATCATGAAGCTCCAGCAAACCCTAAAACAGACAGTTTACAGATGTTTTTCAGCAGAAGCAGAAATATGACAAACATTTGGGTGGAACTTGTTTACTTTTATTAATTGTGGAAAAATTTGAAATAATTTGAAATAAGCATAAAGAATGGCATTGGTTTTTGTGCAGTTTATTTTTGTTTAACTTTATTAATAAAAATTTGTTTTTTAATTAGCATATTTTTGCTTTGGTACCGAAATTGGTACCGAGAACCGTGGATTTTCACTGGTATTGGTACCGAATACTGAAATTTTGGTACCGTGACAACCCTAGCGGCCGCGGTAGATTATAAAAGTAGCCCAAAAAACCGCAACCCTCGGCTCTGTAATTTTTCCCGCGACTGTATCTTCAAAATAGCCCACGAACACTTGTGCCACAGCCGTTACCCTGGCAACACTGGTTCACTCTACGCTCATCACACACTGATAGATAACCTTCCGCACTGCGATGACGGGAAGAAGTTGGGGTCAAACCTTATCAAACGATTTTGACAGTTAAAGTTAACGCGTTAAATTTTTTAGATTAATCGCATGCGTTTTTATTTATTTATTTTTTTTAGTTTATTTATTTACAGGGGCAATGCACATTAATAAACATAACTGTAAACGTGCCAGAATTAGCCCAAAAGGCTATTTTTCATCTGTAGACCCTTGACAGAATGTTAAAAGGTCACCCTAAAAACAAAGACAGAGCATCACACATATACACATCATATGGAGAGAGAAGATAAAAAAAAAATAAAAATACAAATTACAAAAAAAAAAAAAAAAAAAATTCACAATCAGAAAAATCGCTACTAAAATACAAAATATAAGTGAATTATCTAAAACAAAGTAAACATGAGAGAAAGAGAAAGAGCGAGAGAAAGAGAAAGATGGCAACAGGAGAGAGCAACATAGCCAAGAGCAATTAGTACAATGAAGTCTATTGTCAAGAATACAATACTAATGTTGACAGTGCTGAGTTGTCAGTAACCATTTTTTAAGATGAGACTGAAAAGAGCCAAAAGTATGTAATCGTCTAATTGTTGATGGGATGGAGTTCCATTCCCTTGCAGCTTTGACTGAAAATACAGACTGACTGAACTTACTTCTTTTGAAAGGAATAATACAGTCCCCTCTTTCCCCACCCCTTGTAGCTCTGTGAGCAGTTGTTCTAATATTCACAAACTGTTTTAGTGGTGAAGACAAGCTATGCATAGTCTTAAACAGCAGACAAATATGTACATATTTGATCAAGTTATCCCAGCTTAGCAAATTGTATTTCTTTAATATTGAGCAATGATGAAACTGAACTGATTTCTTATCAAGAGTTTTTAGTGATTGTTTATACAAAGACTCTAGTGGTTTCAGAGTAGTAATACTGGCTTGCGACCAAGTAGTTAAACAGTAAGTAATATGAGAAATAATCATGGAATGCATATACATCAGAGCGGCGTCAGACGACATATAATCACGAATAAATCTAAAATTTGATAAACTAAATCTGACCCGGTTACAGACCTTTTTAACCTGCGCCTTAAATGAAAGTTTGGAATCAATCAGAACACCAAGGTACTTATATTCAGATACAACTTGTAATCTTTCCCCTGATACAAATACATCTGGCACTACACTTAAATTCTTAGTTTTGGTGATAAACATACACACGGTTTTAGAGATGTTTAACTGTAAGCAGCATTGTTCTAGCCAAGCTGCAACATGAACTAAGGATTCTGTAAGTTCATTTGCAACTTGTGACACACTACTTCCATGTATGTAAATGACAGTGTCATCTGCATACATTTGAATGTTAGTGTTAGGACAGACGGATGGAAGATCATTGATGTACAACGTAAAAAGTAAAGGACCCAGAATAGATCCTTGTGGAACACCAGTGGATATACTTAGGGGAGCTGACTTATAATTCTGTATACTAACATACTGTGTGCGACCTGACAAGTATGATTCGATCCATCTTAAAGTATGTGGAGAGAAATTAAAACTTAATTTAGACAAAAGAATTCTATGGTTTAGAGTGTCAAAGGCCTTCCTGAGGTCAAGAAACACAGCCCCGACGACCCCTCCTTTATCTAATAGAGACTTGACTTTTTCAGTGAAGTAGCAATTTGCCATCTCAGTTGAGTAGTTTGCTCTGAAGCCAAATTGCATTGGATGTAAAGCAAAATAACTATTATTTAAATAATTAGTGATTTGTGCAGCCATCAATTTCTCTGCAACCTTTGAGACTATAGGTAAAATACTAATAGGTCTGTAATTACTAGCAGAGTGAGGGTCACCACTTTTGAATATAGGCACAATAACAGATGACTTCCAAGCACATGGGAACATCCCCTGAGAAACTGAAAGATTGATAATTTTAGTGATAGGATTAACTAACGACTCACTAAGCTCTTTAAACATTATCACATCCATACCAAAAATATCCTTTGCTCTGGATGGTTTAAGAGATGTAATTGTTCTTGTGACGTCTAATTCAGAGACTGCCCTTAGAGTAAGGGCTTGTTCCACTGTATTAACTGTATAAACTTCTGAATACTTAGGGGAAAAACATTGTGAAATTGTGACTACCGAGTCAACAAAGTAATAATTAAGTGCTTCGGCTACATCAGCTGGATTGTTAGTCAGCTTCCCGTTAACCATCAATTCAAGTGATGACCTATCTTTTCTTTTATCACCTTTTAAGTAGTTCAACTTATTCCAGATTGTTTTAGAATTACCTCTAGCCTCATTAATTATTCTCAGGAAAAAATCAGCCTTTGCTTTTCTCAAGGTCTTTACCACCTTGTTCCGTAACATAGCGAAATGTTGTCTATCATGACTAAACTTTGATCTGTTTGCAGTTTTTAAAGCAAGATCCCGTTTTTTCATTAATTCTAAGATATCTGAATTCATCCAAGGGACAGTATGTTTTTTATTTTTAGGATTAAGTTTACAACTGAAATCTTTAATAGTACTCTCTAATTTTTTGGAGAATGTTTGACTGTCTTCGTCCTGATCTTTTCCGATTAATAAATCATCCCATTCAATCTGATGGACTGCCTTTCTGAAGTCATCTAGTTTACGTTTTGGAATGCCATAAGAGTCATATTTCCTTATGAATGAATTGAATCTTTTGCTAGATAATTTTCTGGCCACTAAAATCAAATTGTGATCAGAAAGGCCTGTTAACATATTAAAAGTGTTTAAAATTCTCTCTGCTCGATTACTAAAAATTAAATCAATTTGAGACCTTGTTGAATTAGTTATTCTTGTAGGCCCATTAATCATTTGCTTCAGATCGAAGTGATCAGTTATCTGTTTGAGATTCTTTCTGACGGTTTTATCGTCCCAATTAATATTAAAGTCTCCCATTATAATAACTTCTTTGTTGAAATCACACTGCTTTAGTAATTGTTTCAAATTTTCATAAAAACTAATATTAGAAGATGGTGGACGATAGATTACAATTAATACAAAAGACATCTGTGGTGATAATACAAGGTTCAGACCAATACATTCCAAATCTATACAATTCGCCCAGACGATTTCATTACACTGGATGCCAGTTTTCACATAAATCATAACTCCACCTCCCTTAGAACCAACTCTATCTCTCCTATACAATTTAAAACCAGGTACTTCTAATGCTGCAGACGGAGAATTTTCATGAAGCCATGTCTCAGATAAACAAAGAAAATCTAAATTAGAGTCTAGTAAAAGATGATGAATTTGATCACTTTTTGATATAATACTTCGTATATTCAAATGCCCACCTAAGAGACCCTTTGGCTTGACTTTAGGATCCCAAATTGTTCTTGATTGATTTACTGTTTGAAAGAATCCCCATTTCTTATTTTTTAAAATACCTTGATTTACAACTTTACTTTTTACATTTTGCATAGACTTTGCAAACACTTGTGAAGTACCTAAACCAGAGTTCACAGAAATTGAACTATTTGGTGACTCCATCGGAGCAAAATTCCCTTCATTCCCCAAAGGTCTTGTAATGCACGATCTCGTCTGAAAGTCCGTGTCACTCCCGCTCGCCGCACGGGAACCTAGGCCTGCCTCAGACGCCAACAATCCCACATGGACACGCCGCGGAACGCCAACTGCGGCCGTGGAAACACCCGGCAACTCTGCCTCCTCTGCCGCGACGCTCCCCGCACCAACACCAGCATCCAGCGAGACAGAGCGAGGGAGGTTAGTGTGTTGAGCATAGCCAGACAGTGACATACCGCCACCAAAAGTGCGTACCTGAAGGATAGCTGGATCCGACATGGAGTCCACTGGGCCGGTGTGACGCCGGTCCATGATGCTAGTGCCCAGCCGCTGGGCCTCCACCACCTCCCCGCTCGTCACGGCACTCCACGCGGGCAAGACGCCGCCACCAAAACCCGGAGAACCAAAGCAAGGGAGGTTAGTTTGTTGTACATAACCAGACAGCAACGTACCGCGACCCAGAGTGCGTACCTGAGAGACAGCAGAGTCCGACGTAAAATCCAGTACATTCACTGGTTTGGTGTGGACCGGGACAGGGATGAATATCTCCCGATAATAGTAAACACATCATGATGATTAGGCCTAAAGCTTTACTTTGATGACGTCGAGTTGATGACTTTGAATGTATCTTCACACGCTTGTACAGAGATGGATAAATAAAGGTTACCGCTAAAGTGTGCTTCCCGTGTCCGAAATTTCCCAAGGCATTGTATGTTTGTTTAACCAACCAGTCAGCATTATTAACAAATGTTTTCTCATATCTGTTAAATAATGAATGGTTATTAAAATGATCCGCAAAAAAACTCAAAGTAATAGGACTTAAAAAGTTAAAAAGCAGACTGTAAACTAAGAGAGCTGTAACAACGCCTAATGCACCTGCCGCCATCTTGCATTAACGCGTTAATGATGACACCCCTAGTTTTTTTATATTTATATAAATAATATATGAATTGTATTTTATTACTGTATTTTACTGGATCATATTAAGCCACATTTGTAAGTCTGATCTGAACATCATCTCAACACTGGCTGGAGAGCTTCTGAAACAGCAGCAAACAATAGAACTAAGTGCCATATCTCTTAGTCTTCACCGTTACCTGTGAGTTCACCTTTGACCTTTGGCTTGCAGGTGCATGTGCTGAGGGAAGTGGCTGCCATGGCACAGGAGAAGCTGGGTGTCTCCTGTGAGCTCATCGACCTGCAGACCATTTTGCCTTGGGACACAGAGACGGTTTGCAAGGTATGATGTGAACACATGTTCGCTGGGTTATTTCAAACCAAAGAGATAGTTCAGACCAAAATTAAGATCATTCACCTGCTGTACAAAAGTATGACCTTCTTTCGTGAAGCACAAGAGGAGATATTTTCAGAAGCTGCTCTTTTCTAAACAAAGAAAGTGAACGTTTTTTCAGGCTCTTGAACTCTAAAATCTATCATTCCTATGTATAATTATATTCTATATAGGGAAATATAGTCAGCTACTTATCAGTAAAATAGTTTTTTTTCTATTTTTCTCTTCTTCTTCCTTTTCAGTTTGGTGTCTTTTCCCATTTTGTTAATGATTATAGTATGCAGATGTTTTCGGACAGGTAAACTATCAGTTTTAGCACCATGTTTGAACCAGAAATGAACTGAGTGAACCAATTAGTGGAAAAGAATCATATATCCCAGTTTGCCTGAGGCTCTGGTTTACCGGTAATAATGTTGTAACTAATCTTCAGTTTCTTGCACAGACTGATTGTTTCGCTTTATAAGACCTCAATATATCGTCAGGAGCCACAGATATCATTTTGTGTTGCCTGTATATGTTTTATTTGACTCTCGGCTGGTGATACAGACAGTGATTGTAGTGACAGAGCAGTGTAATAGAGTAGCAGGTCTTACTGAGTCTTTGCTGTAGCTGATTGTTTTGGCAGCGTGATCAGGGAGGAGATGTAGATTATCATGGGTTGTTTGTTGGAAAGCAGCTTCTTAAATAAACATGAAAGCCATTAAACTGCCCGCATGAAACTCAATAGTGTGTTTACAGTAGAGCATTACACAGTGTTCACCGGACTGCTGGGAAACCACGTGCTAGAATTTCACCCTTGAAATGATATTTTTGACTTTTCTCCATCAACTTGCACCTTATCTTCTATATTTTCTCCACACATGTGCATCTGCGGTTACAATGTTTGGAAATGTAAGTTAGATGTAATATATGAATGCCTTTGCATTAGATTCACAATATCAATCTGAGTGGTTGTCTCAAATGCAGCAACTTTTACTTCACTTTTCTTCATTTTCAACTGGTATTTTTGTGGTTTTTAATGAATGTATGAACTACATGTGTAGTTCATTACTTTAACTATAGACATGATCTGCTAACAACAAACAAATGTGAAGTCACACAATACTGATCTTATTTCAGACTGTGCCGACTTTGTTGTTTAAAAGTCTGCTTTTTGATATATTTCAAATAAATACAATTTGGTTTGCTAATCTAATGCAGTGATATTCATATGTGGCTTAACATTTGCGTCCAAATGCAAATGCCACTGTATATCACACACATGTGCCATTATTTGGTAGCAGTTTAGAGTAACTTTGTAATTAAAGCTGCAGTCTGTAACTTTTTTTTTGGTTAAAAATGATCCAAAATCAATATTTGAGCAAGTACATAACCAGCCAGTGTTCAAAACTATTGCCTTACTTTAGCCTGATTCACAACGGTTAGTTTATAATAATGTTTTCTAATTTGAGTGGTACGGGTAGGTTTTCGCAGGAAATTCGAGCATGGCACTGCGTCATTACGTCACGTCTGTAAACATGAAGTTGTCCCGGCTAGTAGGTTATCACATGTGAGGATCCTGCAGGTGGAGGATCGTTTAACCTTTTCTCACAGCAGCTAGAATAATTAAATGTATCATTTTGATGGCGGATTGTGATCCAGAAAAGATTGTGTTTATGAAACGCATGTGAATGAAATTAAATTATATTCCAGTTTTAAATGTGCTTCTGATTACAGATAGCCTGGGATTACACAAGATTTGTATTTTAAAGAAAACCAGTTCGAAGGGAGCATAGTTTGCTTTTTGGGTTAAAATAATTTCTTAATATGAAATTCGAATGGTATGACAATTAGATATTAGACTGTACAGAAATTGAAATCTACACACTAATACACACTATACTCATAGTCACACAATGCTGATGTTGTTAACATTAATAATTTGAGAATAAAGTATAACTATAATAATACTTTGCATGGTTTGATGTGATATGAGCTAACTGATCGTTAGATTTAATCACCGTTGGTAGCGCGATTTATGGTAATGCTTTTTTCCTCAGTTGGTCAGAACAAACGTGGCAGACTTGTTACTTGTTCAGATGGCAATATACGGTGAAAATTCTTATTTGGGTCATATATTCCAAGACATAGGCTAGAATCTGTGATTGCGAAGTACAGTAAATATTAGGGGTGCTCCGATCAGGATTTTTGAGGCCGATCACCGATCATAGAAAGCAGTATCTGCCATTCTGATCACCGATACGATCTTTTTAGCATGTAGAATTATTTATAGTGATACTCCAATCAGTATTTTTAGACATTTATTCAGTGCCTGAATTTCATTTTTGAAAATGGGGGGAATTCCCCTCTTAGGTGACTCTTGTGAGAGGGGATTTTTTAACTTGAGGGGTGGAGGGGGGCATTTTTTTGACATTTTTCAAAAATATACATTTATCTCACCTAAATGTTTGATCATCCAGTGCATTTTTGTTTTTGCAATTGTACAATTGTTGCAGAAAAGCTTACACACAGCACAAGCCTGATTTCACACAGTAGTCCACTACTGATCCATCTGTTTACCACAAACACAACATTTATCCATTATTTTGATTTCAAATCCAAACATTGTTACTGAAAGTGCTTTTTCACTGTGATTCTTTTTTCTTTTACAGTAATACAATCTTTATAAACGTGTTTAAATGCAAAATATATTAAAAACACATTATTCAATGCTTTTTACTTTTGCATTTAGGCTACTTCTATATTTATATATTAAGTTGCTCAAGCAAGTGGCAAAACATTTAAACTACTTTTCTTGTCAATCCATGTTCATATCTACCGCAAACAATGCGCTGTCACTTTAATTCAGTGCGTGCAGTACAGCAAAGATAGACTCGGTGCGGAAACGATCTCTGCTCTGCAGCAGACGCACCGCTCCTGGAACGCACTACCGGACCGCAACCGCATGCAGTGTGAACGCTCTGATCCGTTAACATGAGCGCGAAAAAATACACACTGCAAACAGAGTAATGTGAACCTGCCGTTATGTGTGGGTGTGTGGGTGCGCGCGCTGCGAGTGTGCATGAACGCACGGTCTCCAGGAGAGCGCGCGAGAGATGAATTGTTAAACACTGGCAAGAATTAACAAGAAAAGCTATTTATAAACTTTAGTAATGATGCGACACTGCCTTTATTGTGCAAGTGACAATTCCTCTGTCAACTATGCAGCGTGCAGCTCGCTTATAAAGCTCAATGTGATTTGACTCGATGTGATTTGAAGCCATTTGCACATTTTGAGAGAGAAAGCGTGTGCGGTGATTCACACAGGCTGTTTATGAAATTGTCTGACAGAAAGTTTCAAATTACTTGACATGTTATTTAATGAATAAATATGAATTGTACCTCACCCTCAGTATTATAATTATTTCACCCGCGCCAGACAGAGACTGAGATGCTGCATGTCATGCCAAACCGCTCACTGCACGCGCGTCATCAGCTAGAGATCGTTTTTTTGAGATTGGCCTTTTTAGAGACCGCCGATCAAACATCCCAAAGCGATTATCGGCCAATAATGATCGGTACCGATCAATCGGAGCACCCCTAGTAAATATCCACACCGGTGCAGTGACTGACAACTACACATTCACCTCAAAATTTTAGATTCATCCACGCTGAAGCCATGACGGAGCACAAGCCACGCAAGGAAGATAATTCTGCAAGCAGCTACAATTCCAGGTTTTCAAACAGAGATGGCGACAAAGAGGCAAAACTTACGGACTACAGCTTTAAGCAATTTGCTCTGAAGTGGAACAACTGAAACAATTGAGGAATATGGTTGTTTGTTCATGACCCAAGATAATGCAGTTGTGTTCTATTAACTTCTATAAAGTCAGTATAAAAGTGCAAAGCAGAAACATTTTGGATCCAGATGTGCATCAAGCTTCACTGAACGAAGCAAACAAACATGCAGATCTCTGAATGCTCAGTGAGTTGTTTGTTGTTGTGGGACCAAAAGATGAACACATTGACTATTCCAGTAAATAACAGGAGACATAAAACTCAGACCAGCATTTGAAGACTGATGAGAACTTTAAAATGCACTTATAAAAGGAAAAAGGCACAAAACAAAGCTTGTTTTGTACCATGTTTATTCATTTGCCATGTACAGTGGGTACGGAAAGTATTCAGACCCCCTTAAATTTTTCACTCTTTGTTATATTGCAGCCATTTGCTAAAATCATTTAAGTTCATTTTTTTCCTCATTAATGTACACACAGCACCCCATATTGACAGAAAAACACAGAATTGTTGACATTTTTGCAGATTTATTAAAAAAGAAAAACTGAAATATCACATGGTCCTAAGTATTCAGACCCTTTGCTCAGTATTTAGTAGAAGCACCCTTTTGATTTAATACAGCCATGAGTCTTTTTGGGAAAGATGCAACAAGTTTTTCACACCTGGATTTGGGGATCCTCTGCCATTCCTCCTTGCAGATCCTCTCCAGTTCTGTCAGGTTGGATGGTAAACGTTGGTGGACAGCCATTTTTAGGTCTCTCCAGAGATGCTCAATTGGGTTTAAGTCAGGGCTCTGGCTGGGCCATTCAAGAACAGTCAAGGAGTTGTTGTGAAGCCACTCCTTCGTTATTTTAGCTGTGTGCTTAGTGTCATTGTCTTGTTGGAAGGTAAACCTTCGGCCCAGTCTGAGGTCCTGAGCACTCTGGAGAAGGTTTTCGTCCAGGATATCCCTGTACTTGGCCGCATTCATCTTTCCCTCGATTGCAACCAGTCGTCCTGTCCCTGCAGCTGAAAAACACCCCCACAGCATGATGCTGCCACCACCATGCTTCACTGTTGGGACTGTATTGGACAGGTGATGAGCAGTGCCTGGTTTTCTCCACACATACCGCTTAGAATTAAGGCCAAAAAGTTCTATCTTGGTCTCATCAGACCAGAGAATCCTTCAGGTGTTTTTTAGCAAACTCCATGCGGGCTTTCATGTGTCTTGCACTGAGGAGAGGCTTCCGTCGGGCCACTCTGCCATAAAGCCCCGACTGGTGGAGGGCTGCAGTGATGGTTGACTTTCTATAACTTTCTCCCATCTCCCGAATGCATCTAGGAAGGGTTCTGGTCGTCCCAAACGTCTTCCATTTAAGGATTATGGAAGGCCACTGTGCTCTTAGGAACCTTAAGTGCAGCAGAATTTTTTTTGTAACCTTGGCCAGATCTGTGCCTTGCCACAATTCTGTCTCTGAGCTCTTCAGGCAGTTCCTTTGACCTCATGATTCTCATTTGCTCTGACATGCACTGTGAGCTGTAAGGTCTTATATAGACAGGTGTGTGGCTTTCCTAATCAAGTCCAATCAGTATAATCAAACACAGCTGGACTCAAATGAAGATGTAGAACCATCTCAAGGATGATCAGAAGAAATGGACAGCACCTGAGTTAAATATATAAGTGTCACAGCAAAGGGTCTGAATACTTAGGACCAGTGTTGGGGAAAATTACTTTTAAAAGTAATGCATTACAATATTGCGTTACTCCCTAAAAAAGTAATTACGTTACTTAGTTACTTTTTTAGGAAAGTAATGTGTTACGTTACTTTTGCGTTACTTTTGCGTTACTTTTTAAATATGAGCAGGGCTTGATTGTTTGTGTTTAATATAAGAAGTTGTAATTAAAGCCCTTTCACACCAAAAAAGTGTAATGAATAAACCTCAGGCTGAAGGAAAAGTAAATTCACGTGTGAAGAGTAGAGCGCAGGAGAAGAAGTTCAACACTCTTCAGCAATAAAAAAAAAAACTATGAAACACAATTGTTAGTTTATCTAAAGTCTTTTTTTCTTATCAGTATGATTGAACTGGATCATCAAAGGTCAGCAGCAAAGACATTGGTTAATAAAATGGGATTAGATACATGTGTGTTGTTTAACATTTAATTATTGCAGGTTTGTGTCATTTTGTGTTTGCATTTCACCGTTTTAATTCATTTTGATGAATACTAAATCAGTTTTTTGCGAGTGGGATGAATTAAAGCACATTCACATTTAGTCTAGAACTACAGTAACAGCATGTTCACACCAAGGTTATTATAGTTTTGAATTTTTAAATTAGTTTTATTTTAATATCGTTTTCAAATTTGCTATAAAATTCAGTTTAGTTTTTATTAGTTTCATTAATATTTTTGTTAGTTTTAGTTTAGTTTTTATTTTGTGAACACATTTTTATTTAGTTTTTATATAGTTTAGTTTCGGTTTTAATTTAAGTTTAGCAGAATCAACAGATCACTTCCAGAGCGAAGGCCAAAGAAAGACGAGGCATAATTTAACCTTATTGAGGCAAACGTTTAGCGACACAAAATTAACGCATGCTGAAACGAATAAATCTACACAAGTTGCGATTAATGTAATCTAATGGTGTGTTGAGATATTAATATGAAAATAAATGTAGCCTAATTTCGTTATATTAGATGTATTTTTTCTTATTTAACCATAATCATGGTATTGTCGTGTCTTGCTCACTTTTCCATGAACAGCCGCGCATAAATCATCTAATGAATGATGACTAATGACTAATGAAATTCAATAATAACGACAATCGCAGTAAAGGCTCATATTTGAATATGTTCTTTTCTTTATTTATGAAGAATTATAAGCATGTGTATGATGTGATTTAGCCTATGCATATTTGTTCTAAAGTTTGGCAGAGTGATCACAAGATGCTCGGCCAAGTTATGTATTGTTTACAGAAAGGCACGTTCTCATCTTTTTTTCTGTTAATTATGACGGTGCTCTGCGTGTCTGTTTTTCGTCAAAGCACCAACTTAGAATGCCTAATGTTGGTTTGATTGCTTGTGTTACACGAGAAAATGAATAAGTTTGCCTACCTGATGTTGTAGATTAATGTGTGCGGTTCGGGTCACGACTCGCGGTCTTTATGTCAAACGGTTCTGGTCTGGTAAAGAATTAAATTAGTGCTGCTGTGTTTTTTGAAAAAGTAACTCAGATATTTTCTTGTAAATTAAAAAGTAATGCGTTACTTTACTAGTTACTTGAAAAAAGTAATATTATTACATAACTCGCGTTACTTGTAATGCGTTACCCCCAACACTGCTTAGGACCATGTGATATTTCAGTTTTTCTTTTTTAATAAATCTGCAAAAATGTCAACAATTCTGTGTTTTTCTGTCAATATGGGGTGCTGTGTACATTAATGAGGAAAAAAAATGAACTTAAATGATTTTAGCAAATGGCTGCAATATAACAAAGAGTGAAAAATTTAAGGGGGTCTGAATACTTTCCGTACCCACTGTATATATGTGTGTGTGTTGTGTCTGTGAATAGCATAAAAAAAGAAAAACTTTGTTTTTAAAAAGGCAAAAAACAGACAAAAAAAAAAGCTGTTTTAAAAGCAATTCACCTAAGCTTTTTTGGGGGGTTGTTTTCTATTTTTCTCTAGTCTTGTTATACCAGCTTAAAGGGATAGTTCACCCAAAAATTAAAATTCTGTCATTTACTCACCCTCAAGTAGTTCCAGTCCTGTATGAATGTCATTGTTCTGCCAAACACAAAGGAAGATATTTTGAAGAAAGTTTAGGGAAAAAAAATACTATGGAAGTCAATGGTGCTCCAGAACTGCTCTGTTTCCCACATTCTTCAAACTATCTTCCTTTGTGTTCAGCAGAACAAACACATTCATACAGGTTTGGAACTACTTGAGGGTGAGTAAATGACAGAATTTACATTTTGGGTGAACTATCCCTTTAAATGCATTTAGTCTCACATGCTTTCTCATCTGTGGAAAAAAAGGAGTCCCACCCCCCCCCCCATGTCAAGATTGTCAGTAAACAACAATTTAAATTTTTTTACTTTCTGTCTGTTCCTGACTCAAAGTTGATGTGTTTTCTGGAAACATGAAATATGGCTCATATACTGCCCAGTTTTATCTTTTTATCTTTTTTTTTATATACTTTGGTGTCTTTGTTTTGGAGTCCTCGGTCACTATCATTATAGTCTTCAGTGTCACATGATTATTCAGAAATCATTCTAATATGCTGATTTGCTGCTCAAGAAACATTTCTGATTAAGAAACATTATCATTGTTATAATAAATGTTGAAAACGGTTATGCTGCCCAATATTCTTTTTTTTTTCGTAACTGTGATGCATCTTATTTTTCAGGATCCTTTGATGAATAGAAAGTTCAAAAGAACAGCATTTATTTGAAATATAAATCTATTGTAACATTATTCATGTCTTTACTCTCACGTTTGATCAATTTAATGCATCCTTGCTGAATAAAGCTGCAAAAAATCAAAAATAATCTAACACACCCCACACTTTTGAACCGTTGTGTATATGACACAGATACCCATCAACACCACTAGATGTCCTAATAAGTTTCAGGTTTAAGTTTAGGACTCTTCACGAGCTTCAGAAATAACTGGAAGAGTCAGGAGCCTTTGGAATCACTATTGGATTGTGATTTATGTGTTACTTTGTGATTAATGATTGATGAATACTGTTTGGATGAATATGAATGAAAACTTGGGCCTTATTTCAACCCTGAAATCAAAAAAGAAAATTTAAGTAGTTTTGCCAAAAAGATGATGAAACCCATTTTATTTTAGTGCCATAGGACTTTTTGTATGCAAAAAATACTCATTCTCATTCAAATGGTCAAATGATTCTGTTTGAATGTTGTTGTTTTTTTTCATTTAGCACAGGCATAATGTGATACGTATTTTATCTTTCCACACTGATCACAAAACAGCTGTGACATGACAGATGCAGCCAATCGTATGTGATGTTTAATATACAGCTGTTTGAAGTGTGATTTCAGACCAATCAGATTTCTCGGTGGGCGGAGCTATCCAGCATGATGCAGTAGAAATAGAGACCAAACGGAGACATGGATGCAGCTAATTTGAACAAAACATTTATAATGAAGAGAGCTTACCAGTTTATGCCTGGTATAATTATTAGAGTTAATGTCACAGTGCAAAAAATAATATTACCTAAAATAGGAGAAGGTCCTCACTGCAGAACACAAGATCCAGGGGGAGGAGTTGGATCTAGATCCAACTCCTCCCACCTTACATAGACCTAAACCTACCCGTCTCCACCCCCTGATCCCTAAACCCACCCATCCCCACCCCTAAACCTACCCATCTCCACCCCTAAACCTACCAATCTCCACCCCTAAACCCACCCATCTCCACCCCTAAACCTACCATCCCCAACCCTAAACCTACCATCTCCACCCCTAAACCTACCAATCTCCACCCCCTGGATGTGGATCCAACCCCGCCCCCTGGATCTTTGTTCTGCAGTGAGGGGCTACTGTAAAATAGGCTTCCTTTTCTTTGTTCAAAACTAATGTGACGTGGGTAAATGTGTGGATTTAGTGTGTTTTCTTGAAGTATGTGCTGTGATAGAGCATGGAGATGATAAAGTAGTAAGTGTGAGGTTTCTGTTTTGAGATAGATATCTGAGTTTTAATTTCATCTTGAAGTTCTCCACCAGAGAGGAGCTCCATAAATCAGTCACTTTATTTATAAACACTAGTTTAAAAATGGAAATTGTAGCTGATTTCTTCCATGGTCCCAGTTTTCTTCCTCCGTGTGCGCCGTTCTTTCGTTGTGAAGTTGAATATCGTCTGCGTCTGCTGGACTCCTGCATGCAGATGAGCGATGTAAAGAGGGCTCACAATCTGTATGCTGTTTGAAGTTTTACTGACGGCTCACACTTGATGTATGTCATCTCAGAAAGTGTCTAGACTGGGTTGCAGCGGTCCTTATGGTCTCGTATAAGTCACATAGACCACTTCCTAAACTTATTGTACAATGAAGTTCTTTTGATTGCAAATGTATTTAAAAAAAAAAAAAACATTATCTAGAAGAGCAATTTCTAGGCGGTGAAATATACATTTGACATGACAATTTTACATTTCTTTTACTATATTTTTTTATGGAAATCCATATATTTAGGCCTAAGTTTAGGATTTATGTATTTGAATTGCATATACAATTTCCATCCATTTGGATTACACGCATAAAACTAATAGACTTAATGTGATAAATAAATGAAATGGATAAGTTTTCTGCTCTTAAACAAAGCATAGCATAGTTTAACTATTTACATCTACTGTTAAAGTGATTTTTGTAAAACTTTTAGATAAAACAGATTTTTGTCTTTACAAGAAAATACTATTTCAGCCATTCTTCATTAAAATTTAATATTTAATTCAGAGAGCTACTTGTTACTTTAATTGTTACTTGCCATATCTCTCTCTCTCTCTCTCTCTCTCTCTCTCTCTCTCTCTCTCTCTCTCACACACATTTAATTCAGTGTGTGACTTGTCATTTCTTTGTAATCATTTTTTAAAATGTATTTCTGAGTGAAAATTGTTTCACTACCATTTTTTCAGTGTTGCTTAGTATTGCATAAATCGGTTAATTGTGAAAACAAATACATTTTATCAGTTAAAAGTATAAATATGGTTATATGAATATCTAGCTATGAAACAAGTGATATTCAGTTTGCTAAAATGTATGAGAAAAGTATGACTGACAAATATGCATCTCATTACGTTTATTAGTTTGTTAAAACTGTGTAATCCAGGCAAATGGAAATTGAATTTAGGCCTCATTATTTTTCGAGTGTATCAAACAGCCAGTGAAATAGAATTGGCTGCATGTGTCTCATACATATTCATCACGGCTCCTGTCTGTGATCATTAAAGCAACACGTATCTAGAACATGTTGTTTTCTGTTTCCTGTTACCTTCTCTGGACGATCCGCTGAGATCTATATCTATATATACACATGCTTCTTGTTGACACGGAATCGGCTGAAAGTGCAGTTAAACTGAAAGCTGTGTGTGTTTTTATTCCCTTCTGGGGTCTGGAACCATTCAGTAAATGTAATAGACGTTCATTTAAAGGATAAACAAAATGTCCAGTTTGCTCCTGCCAGACCAGCAGCTTAGATGATATAATGTGGAAAGTGTTTTTTCCTTCCGTTCTTTCAAATTCAGGCAGTGCGGGACATGTTTTGAAAATATCATAATGTGTGTCCTATGGTGAGCACAAATGGTTACAATACCTTCATGATGTTTCAAACCTACGAAGATTCAAATCTGAAAATCTTCATGCATCCCTTTTCCATATAATGACAGATAGATCCATAGATCATATCTGTCAAGCTCCAAAAATGGCAATCAATCAATACATACATGCATACATACATACATTAAACACCACAGCAGTAGTCCATATGACTCATGCTCTGTATTCCTGTCTTATTGTCTTCTGTGGTCATAAAATTGCTGCGTGTGAAGAACAATTTTAAGTCATTAGTTGCTGATAATTTTGCTTTTCACTAAATTTCTGAAATGCATGTGCATTCACATTCATGATCAAGGCAGTTTTGACATTTGACTCTAGAATTTTAGAATGAAGAAAGACACTTCAGAGCTTTGGTGGAGGGGAAGAGTTTTGTTTTGACTAAAGAAGACCTAAAATATAATGCAGAAGTTGTATGGACATTATTTATGGAATAACTAACTATAAATGCATACATACTTTAGCAAAGATGCATATGCAATTAGGGGTGTAATGATTCACTCTAGTCATGATTCGATTCACGATTATTTTTAACAAAATGAGATTTAATACAAATTATAAATTAAATGTGTCCTTTTATTATTGTTTGGACAAAATGCTGCACGTTTCTTTGTGAAATTAAAATATAACACAATAATACACTCTTAAATATAAAGGTGCTTCATGATACCATAGAAGAACCTTTTTGTCTAAATGGTTCCATAAAGAACCTTTAACATCTGAAGAACCTTTCTGTTTCACAAAAGCTTCTTTGTGGTGAAAGAAGGTTCTTCAGATTATAAAAAGGTAAGAAAGAGATGTTTTTTGAAGAACCTTTGACTGAATGGTTCTTTGTGGAACCAAAAATGGTTCTTCTATGGCATCGCTGTGAAGAACCTTTTAAGCACCTTTATTTTTAAGAGTGTAATATACTAATATAGCACTTGCATATTATTGCTCTTTTGTTGGTTTTGATTGCTTCTATTGTCCTCATTTGTAAATCGCTTTGGATAAAAGCATCTGCTAAATTACTAAATGTAAATATAATGTAAATGTAAATAACAAAACTAAATTTAAATTTTAAAACAAGCTCCAAATTAAATAAATAAGTGACACAAATAAAATAAATCTCTTCATATAAACAAAATAAGGTTTTGTCTGTGCTCTTTCCATTTAAAATTAAAGCAACCACTGCATTTTAATCATGATCCAAACAAAGATGCAGCATACATGCAACATGAGCAGTTTTTTCTAAATTAGATTGTATAATTTCAAAATTTGAAGCAAAAACAAAATGGTTTGACTTCAGTTTTGTGAAACTATACATAAAAAAAATCAGCATGAAACGAAACCTCAGACGAGCTGAATGAGATGCAGATTCAGTCTCTGCCAGCAGGTGGCGCTTAAAGCATTTCCTTGGTTACCGCTGTAAACAGAGCAGCGCTGCACTTATGAACTTTAATATGCATTATACAGACGCAAGATGAAAAGAACAAATACCATCTAAACTGTTTCTAAAGACAGTAAGTTCCCCTCAGACATACATTCATATAAACTCCTACCCCTAACTGAATCACGATTTGTTTAGCATCTCAACCGACTTGAATCGTCACGTATTTGAATCGATTTCAACCGGCTCACGGTTAATCATTACATCCCTATATGCAACTGATCAAAAATGACCGTTAAGATATTTATAATGTCACAAAAGATTTCCATTTCAAATAAATGCTGTTCTTTTAAAATTACAGAATCCTGAATAATAAAATGTCACAATTTGCACAAAGATATGAAGCAGTACAACTGTCTTCATCATTGATAATAATCAGAAATGTTTCTCAAGCAGCAAATCAACATATTATGATTTCTGAAGATCATGTGACACTGAAGACTGGAGTAATGATGCTGAAAATACAGCTTTGATCACAGAAATAAATACATTTTTACAACATTCACTTAGAAAAGTTATATTAAATTGTAATAATATTTCACATTTTTACTTAACTTTAATTCATTTTATGAAATAAATGCAGCCCTGTAGAGCATAAGAGACTTCTTTTGAAAACATCTTACCAACCCCAAATCTTTTAACGGTAGTGCATAATAACTTTCATGGATATTTGGCGAACCCTTTACCTTGCAGGTCTGTGAACAGCCCAGATTCTCTTTCATTTAAATTCAGCCCCATAAATCATAAGTGTCTGTCTGAGAAGTCCAGAGGTGCCCTACACTTGGATGAGGTGGTGTTTCTCATTCCTGGTTCTTATCCTAAATCAGAGTTGACATGGCAGGTCAGTTACAGGCACTCAGTGTTGCCCAGGTCTCAGGCTTCAGTCCAGATTCAGATGCATGTTCCATTGGTGTTCTTTTGTCTGGACTCCCAGTGTGTGACCCAGTCTGCGGTCCGCTCTTCTTCACGAGCTGCGATTGGAGATGGCACTTCCCTCAATGTGCGAAGGCCAGTGGTCAGCAGACCTTGGAAAGGCCGAATCCTCATTACAATGGGAGTCTTGTTTCCGTATGGGTTCAGCTCTGTATTTAAAGGATATTTTGATTTGCTCTGTTCTCTGGCCGTCTCGGCAGCACAGCTGATGTTCCAAAGCAAACGGCTCTGCCTCGTCTGGTTAACATGATCAAGATGTGCCCTGAGGCCTGCGGTTCGCTGCTCTTGCATTTGCACCTAGTTAAATACATGTTGAGATGTACTGCGTGTTTGTGCAGTGTTGCTGAATGTTACTTTTAACATGAAGGTTGAAGTTCCTGAAGCTCCTCGGCCTCAACGGTGGTCCTGAACATCTACTTTCCTTATTTTTTCCAAAATTTCAAAGGATGTTAATCTTAGCGAAGATGCTGAGGCAACAAACAAATGTTATGCATATGAACTTAGTGCAGATTGTCCACGGAACCAGACCTGATGTGGTTTGATCGCTGGCCGTGTTTTAAATGCACATGAATTCTCATGCAGAAAAGGCCATGGTTCCCCGAAAACAAGCCATGCATCACACATGACCAGCCAAACCTGAATGAAGAGTCGCCGTTTTATTTTTCTGCACCGTTCTGTGCTTTCCAACTCTGAAACTGGTTTCATCAAAGAGACCATAAAAAAGGCATATGTGGTGTGAATTAAAAGTGGAATGAGAGTCTGACTAAAATGGACCACAAGTTGATCTCAGTTCTCTTTCAAATTCAAGCACAATGTGAATGCAAAGTGAACTGCATTCTCTAAGACTTCTGTTGTAGTTTCCCTGTTTATTATTTTCTTTTACTCTACATCCTCAAAGGTGCTCCTGTCTTTCTCTTCTGGTAAAATAGGTAAAATTTTTATGGCTCTTGCAACAAACTGATTTTTGTCCACCAACTGCTCTTTAGAGTGAGAATGTCATATTAGCCACCCGATATTAAGTACCCCAAAGGATGAAGTCATTGTATTAAATGAGAAACATAGTTTTAAAAAGAAAGGTTTTGATTCAATGTCGAATTTATTACACATTTTAAAGCTACAGTGTGGCCATAACATTGTTTTCAGAAGCTGCATCCGAAGTGGCATTTATCTGTTGACAGGTGGCATGAATGCATTTACACTGGAATTAGAATTGCATAAGAAAATGCTAAGAGATAAATGTTTTAAATAGCCATTTAAGGTTTTTTTTTTTTTTTTATGAATATTGAACTATGAAATGGGGTGGGTTGTAGTAAATAATTTTAATGTTTTTTTTTTTTTGTTTTGTTTTTTACACCACAATTAATGTTAAATCAACAGTCCTGCTTAAGACATGTTTATGTAGATGTTTTAATGTGTATTTGACCATTTAAGCACAAAAAGCTACATTTAGCCTGAATAATCAACACTCAATTAACTAAAAAAATAAGTTGTATATAAGCATTTAAATTATGCATAAGGTTGTTTTATATAAACTTTTTAATGCAAAAAAAACAAACAAGCAAACAAACAAAAGAAAAAACAACCTCAATTCACTACTCAAACATTGTTTGACAACTGTTTTTTGTGCCCTCACCCAATTTTCTTTTGTCTTATTGTGCTTAAGTGAGTTAAAATTGCTTGAAAGTTTAAAGGTGCTGTGAGTTTTTGACTATAAAAGCATAACATACTATTATATGTTTGCATATATTTAGAAAGCATGCTAAGTTTACTTTTTTTTTTTCTTAAAAACAATGCTACAGCTAATTATTCTGCTTTGAAATGTGTGTTCCGTGTCGAAATTTTACCTAACAGTATTTTGACACTCCGGGTTGCCAGTTGGTTGAAAACACAGCTTATTGCAGCCATGAAAGCCAGCAAATGATCTGGGTCAGGGATCACAGATTCTACCCGACCTAAAAAGCATCTGCATCCATCTAAAATGCTCTGACCACAGGCATATTAAAACACAGGTAAATCCACCCATCAGCTTGCAGTGTATAAGGCTCGTCACCTTCCATCGTCAGTTGTGCTTATTCCTGTTGCGTTGAATTCTCCTTCCATCCCCTCACCGAGCCGGAAGTATCCAAACTTCTCCTCTCCAGCCATCCTACAACATGTCCTCTTGACCCAATCCCCTCTCACCTTCTCCAAGCAATCTCTCCCACACTCTTACCGGCACTCACACACATTATCAACACATCTCTCCTCACAGGCATCTTCCCCACAGCGTTCAAGCAGGCTCGGGTAATCCCACTGCTCAAAAATCCTACATTAAACACTTCTCTTTTAGGAAACTACAGACCTGTCTTTCTCCTTCCATTCGTAGCGAAAACACTCGAACGAGTTGTCTTCAATCAGCTCTCATTGTTTCTTTCACAGTACAACAAACTGGATGCTAAACAGTCAGGTTTCAGGAGTGGCCATTCAACTGAAACTGCGCTACTCTCAGTCACTGAAGCCCTGCGAATTGCAAAGGCCGATTCCAAATCATCAGTCCTCATTCTGCTGGATCTTTCTGCTGCTTTTGACACTGTCTATCATCAGATCATCCTGTCCACCCTCTCATCGCTGGGCATCACTGGGATTCCACTTCGCTGGTTTGAATCCTATCTCACCGGTAGGTCTTTCAGGGTGGCCTGGGGAGGGGAGGTATCCAAAACACATCAACTGGTCACTGGAGTTCCTCAGGGTTCGGTTCTTGGACCCCTCCTCTTCTCCACATACACTACATCACTGGGTCCCATCATACAGGCACATGGCTTTTCCTATCATTGCTACGCCAATGACATGCAGCTCTAGCTCTCTTTTCAACCTGATGATCCAACGGTAGCTGCACGGATCTCAGGCTGCCTGGCGGACATCTCGGCATGGATGAAAGAACATCACCTACAGCTCAACCTGGCAAAGACTGAGCTTCTTGTCTTCCCTGCCACTCCGACTCTACAGCATGACTTCACGATTCAGTTAGGCTCATCAATAATTACCCCATCAACTTCGGTCAGAAGTCTTGGTGTAATCTTTGATGACCAGCTGACCTTCAAAGAGCACATTGCAAAGACTGCCCGATCTTGCAGGTTTGTGCTACACAACATCAGAAAGATCAGGCCCTTTCTGACAGAGCATGCTGCACAACTTCTTGTCCAGGCCCTTGTCGTTTCTAGGCTGGACTACTGCAATGCTCTTCTGGCTGGACTTCCATCAAACACAATCAGACCTCTACAAATGATTCAGAATGCAGCGGCACGACTGGTCTTCAACGAGCCCAAAAGAGCCCATGTTACACCTCTCTTCATCTCCTTGCACTGGCTACCAGTTGCAGCTCGCATCAAGTTCAAGACACTGATGCTTGCATACAGAACGACCACAGGCTCAGCACCCTCCTACTTCCACTCACTATTACAAATCTACATCCCCTCCAGAAGTCTGAGATCTGCTAGTGAGTGACACCTTGTGGTACCATCACAGAGAGGCTCAAAATCACTCTCCAGAACATTCTCGTTCACTATTCCTGGCTGGTGGAATAATCTTCCCACCCCTATCCGGAATGCTGGATCCTTGTCAATCTTCAAGCAACAACTGAAAACTCATCTCTTTCGACACTACTCGACTTCATCCTAAAAAAAAAAATAAGAAAATCTTAATCTTTCCCTTTATCTTTCTCTCTTTCCCTTGCTAGCTTGTACTTATTTGAACAATGACTGAGACTTGGTGTTACGAGCACTTCCTCTGTCTGATTGCCTCTTCAAGATGAATACGCTTTATGTATTCCCCAATTGTAAGTCACTTTGGATAAAAGCGTCTGCCAAATGACTAAATGTCAAAAAATGTCTTGCGTGTCCTCAATCTGGCAACCCGTGTGAGCGTTCAGTCTGAGGAATAGGTGGTGGAAGAAACAACTCTCTCCAATATTTTGAATTTGGACTGCAGTTCCCATTTCAACCACTAGCTGTCAATATTACATTTTGCACCTTTAAGCTGACAAGGCTTAAAAATGTATGCAAATGATAAACCTTGTTGACGCCGCAGCACTTTAACACACAAGCGTAACTGCCAAAGCGTCGGTATGCGTGTTCCCTAGAAACAAACCCACAACCTTGGTGTTGCTAGACAGTTGCAAGAACACTTCTGTAGTTCATTAATTACGCAAGGTCATATCATGACCTCACTATGAAAATCGTATAATAGGGTTTTGTAATGCACAGCAGTTAATAAAACACTATTCCTGTTTCCACCTTTCACAAACGCTCTCATTCAAGAGTGTTAAAGCTGTCTGGCTGTGGAGGGTTTTGTACAGTGTTTGTGTTGGTTCTGCTGATTAAAGACTCTGTTTGGAGCACACCTGTTCCCTTTGCTTCAGAGAATGAGTTTCCTGATGGAGGCTTCTTGACGAGATAATGCTGTTCATCTGAGGTCATGCATCATCGGCGCTCTCGCTGACCTGAGGCCCGTGGAGCCGTGCCGATACCTGATGGATCCGCACACAGATGAATAGAGGAGTGACCCGGCTGATCTTAATTGGATTGTTTGCTGTGTAAAGTAAGACAGCGCATGCGTGCCATGGAATTCCGGAGCGTATTCCATGTGAAGACGGAGTGCTGTTGGCTGAACCTGTTGAACCTCACAACGAAAGTGCGCGTCATTACATGTCTCATTTCACAGCAAACACGGGCTTGACTGTGTTGGTGCAATGACTCTCTAAAGATAATGAATCAGCTTGTATGCGGCATGTTTTTGACTTTGGATGTGAAATTGCGTGCTTGTGTGCTAGACGTGGTGTGATGATTACTGGAAGCGTTTTGGAGCCTGAGCCTGACTTGCTTTCATCTGCTGGAGAGAAACACTCCAGATGAATCAGTCGGCCTCATTTGCTAAGTGCCACGCTCTCTAATGCTGATCTAATTCAAAAACCTCATAGTTCAGACCGGTGTGTTTGTCTGAAAGCCGGATGGATGTTCTTTATCAATTATTTATTCATTTAGATGCAGCTGTACAACCCAAAGCAGCGCTTCTTGTAAAATTCAAAGGGTTAGTTCACCAAAACCCAATGACAGTTCTTTCATTTAATCATTTTGTTCCTTACGTCTTTTTCTTCTGTGGAACACAAAAGTAGAGATGCACTAAAATGTTTTTTTACCAAAACACCGAAAGTTTTCATTTAGCCGAAAACAGAAACCAAACTAGTTTATTCCGTGATCAAATAATTACATTTATTTAATAATCAACACTCAAAATTAAAAACTGAGATGTATATAAGCATGTAAATTGTGTGCGTAAGGCAGTCTTTATATTTTAAATTTTTAATGATGTAATTGCTTCTACACCAGTACGTTGTTGAAATATAAACATTTAAACTGTGGCTGTAATAAAAAGCATGTTTTCATGACAGATTTATTCAAACATACATTAAATAATGAAGACTGTAGGGTAAATAAAATAATAATGATTGTGTAATATAGTGGAGTTTAACATTGTTTGCAAGCATCTTTGAAATCAATAAATTTTCGGTCAATGATTTCAGCCATCCAAAACGTATAATTGGCGCTGCTCTGATGGCACGTTTTGAGATTTTATTATTTGTCAAAATTCACGTGCCTCACTACACAAAGAAAAATCCTAAAATGCTAAAAATCCTCCCTTTCACCTTAGCTTTCAAATCTATAGAAGCCCATTTCTGTCATAAGAATAAGAAGTCATGCTTTGGATAGTCAATTGCATTTTTATTAATAAGTATACATTTTTATCTCATGATTAGACTTTTTATGTCATAATTAGACATTTTATCTCATAATTAGGACATATTTGTCATTATGATTTACCAAAGAGGTTTTTCTTCTTTCCCCCTCATGCGATAGAAATGGTATTTCATACAAATTTAATTTTCATTCATCAGCATATTTCAATTTTGTTATTTTTTCCTTATTAATGGATGATGACTTGTAATTTTGGGATTGTCTGAATTTACAAAATGTAGGTCTGAAGCCTACAGATCTTCTTTATTATAGGGTAGCCTAACTTTTGGTATTACTCTGTTATTTTGGATTTCCCCTATTAGAACATCTGATCTAGCCAGTCAGGATGGAAAACTGAAGACATGTTCTGCCAAGACTGCCTTGTTATGCAACCAGAAAGTGGCCCAGTATATTTCAGCAGCTTCCAGTGTAATTTAGTGGTGCCACTTAGCTTGAACGCACCGTGTCTGTTGAAGTTATGATGGACATGTGAACAGGTTAATGGCTCTCTGAAGCCATTTTCAGTGGACTGCTGAACTCGTCCTTTTCAGTCCCGCTTCATTCTGCTGTCGTGTAAGGCTTTGCACAGTTATCTAATACTCTGCAGACCTTGATCTTTCAAGATGAGTTCATTGAGCTCGGAAATCATACTGTATTTACATTTACATTTATGCATTTAGCAGACGCTTTTATCCAAAGCGACTTACAGTGCATTCAGGCTATACATATTTTTTATCAGTATGTGTGTTCCCTGGGAATCGAACCCCTAACCTTTTGCGCTGCTAACGCAATGCTCTACCACTGAGCCACAGGAACACTGTAATGTTCAGAACTTTCTGCACAGTCTAAAAAGAGCATTTGCTGAAACTGCAGGAACGACTTGTTCTGAACTTTCTTGACACCAGACAGATGGATGCATTATGACCGTCCATATGTTTATGTCCACAACGCATGTTCGATGTTCAATGATTTCAACATAAATGAATGCAACAGAGAACCTTGATTGACATTTATAAGTGACCCATTTATTAATTTATAGTGAAGTGAAGCAACTCACATATGTGAAAAGGGGACAGGCTGAGTTTCACAGAATCTGCAGAAGTAGATTGATATATATTTTTTTTAATTCATAGCATTGTTTTAACCACTGTATGGTTGGAACTTAATTTGAAACTCGTTTTAAAATATATACATTTTAACAAATCAATATCAATTCCTACATCCCAAGGTCGAGCTTTTAGTCTATCAGTCTAGTCATTTGATGCGTGAATAAAGCTTCACTAAACATTATATACACACTAATATGTATATTTTCACAATGCTTATCCCATCCAAAAGCACAGTAAGCATTGTGTTTTGTTGTTTTCAATAAGAAGCAAAGTCTCATCTTTCAAATTCTCTCCATTTTATCAGGAAACTCAACCAATAAATTCAACCAAGAACATCTAGCAACTAATTAATTGACATCAGGTCTGTAACATGATTGGCAATAAAAGAGATGTCTTAGAGAGGCAGAGTCTCTCAGAAGTAAAGATGGGCAGAGGCTCTCCAATCTGTGAAAGAGTGCGTAAAAAGATTGTGGAATACTTTAAAAACAACGTTCCTCAACGTCAAATTGCAAAGGCTTTGCAAATCTCATCATCTACAGTGCATAAGATCATCAAAAGATTCAGAGAAACTGGAGAAATCTCTGAGCGTAAGGGACAAGGCTGAAGACCTTTGTTGGATGCCCGTGGTCTTCGGGCCCTCAGACGACATGCATCACTCATCGGCATGATTCTGTCATTGACATTACTAAATGGGCCCAGGAATACTTCCAGAAACCACTGTCGGTAAACACAATCCGCCGTGCCATCTGCAGATGCCAACTAAAGCTATATCATGCAAAAAGGAAGCCATATGTGAACATGGTCCAGAAGCGCCGTCGTGTCCTGTGGGCCAAGGCTCATTTAAAATGGTCTGTTTCAAAGTGGAAAAGTGTTCTATGGTCAGACGAGTCCAAATTTGACATTCTTGTTGGAAATCACGGACTCCGTGTACTCCGGGCTAAAGAGGAGGTAGACCTTCAGGGCTCCAGACTCATTCTTCCCACTGGTCGCTCTTTTGAGACTAACTTTCTCAGTCGGTCGCACAAGCACATGATTTGGTCGCAATATTTTTTTGCTCTTTTGCTACATCATGGGATTAATCAATGCATGCTGATGAACTTTTATCATAGTTTATAGCCTCGTTATATGGTAACGAAATGGTTAACATTCAACCCGTTCTTTTTCATCAGTAGCCTATTTGTGATTTGAATTTTGTGAACGGGAGTTCCTCTTTTGCTATGATAATAGGCTAAGCCGGGCTTTGGATACTTTTGCTTTGGATCGAATTCGCAATCTTGTTGTCACGTTTTACAAGAAAAGTTTTGCTTACATATATACATATATACACCTTTCACTTTTTAAGACTAAAACAAAAGATGGATTTATTGTTATTCTTAATTAAAAAACACAACAACAATAAAACAGTAAGCTACAATGACAAACTAGCTTACATAAGGTTTATAAAAATAAAAAAAAAGAATAAGATGAGACATGGCATACACCACATGCTGTTGTCACGAATCCTGGCCATGAACTTTGCATCACTCACCACTAGAGATCACTCATGGACTGCATCTCCCATCATTCACTGCACCCACACAGCTGTTCACAATGATCACGCTTGCACCTGTTTCCATCTCACAATCACCAGCACCCAATCACACACATACACACACACTATATAACCATGGACTTCCTCTCACACACTGCCGAGTATTGTTTAGCCTAGCTGCATACGAAGCGTTTTCCAAGTATTCCTAGTTTGATTTCCTGTGTTTCGATTCCTGCCCGTGTTCCTGATTCTCTCTCTCTGCCTAGCCCTCTGGATACTGTACGCCGATCGCCGACCCACGCTTGCCCTTGGATTATTCTTGTGTCTTGCCCATGCCATATCTGTTTGCTACTGACCGACCCTGCCTGTATTGACCATGTATTATAATAAAGCCTTGCGAATGGATCCGCCTGTCTCACGTCTCGTCAACTCCGTAACAGAATACTCGGCCAAACAAGGATCCAGCGGCTTTCCCAACCAACATTGGTCAGGTATGGATACAGCGATCCTGTTACTAGCCCTCAAGCAGGGAACTCGATCACTTGAGGGTTACATCACGGAATATTTGGCTTTGGCTAAAGGCTCAGATTTACCAGACTGTTTGTTAATAGACTTTTTCTGTGATGGCCTTAACCAGCCGTTGAAAGCAAAAGTAATTCAAAATGGCCCTCGTTTGTCATTAAGTCATTTCCTGGATTATGCTCTGTGGACTGTGGGTTCAGCATTCACTGTGGGGGTCGCGGAGGAACGAGACACCGCACCCAATTGTGAGATCACAGCCGCGCTAGAGCACGCTCACAAAATGGCGGCCACAACAACACCCCGTAGTGTCATTGCTGCCAGTCACATACCAAATCAAGTCTCAGCTGATGTTAAAAAGCCAAGTCAAGCCACAGCCTATGTTAAAGAGCCAAGTCAAGTCGCCGCTGATGTTAAAGAACCAAGTCAAGTCACAGCCTATGTTAAAAAGCCAAGTCAAGCCACAGCCTATGTTAAAGAGCCAAGTCACGTCGCCGCTGATGTTACAGAACCAAGTCAAGCCACAGCCTATGTTAAAAAGCCAAGTCAAGTCGCCGCTGATGTTATAGAACCAAGTCAAGTCACAGCCTATGTTAAAAGGTCAAGTAAAGCCACAGTTGATCATCACAGGTCAAGCCAAGCCACCAGTGATCTTCGTGAGTCAAGCCAAGCCACAGTTGATCGTCACGAGTCAAGCCAAGCCACAGTTGATCGTCACGAGTCAAGCCAAGCCACAGTTGATCGTCACGAGTCAAGCCAAGCCACAGTTGATCGTCACGAGTCAAGCCAAGCCACAGTTGATCGTCACGAGTCAAGCCAAGCCACAGTTGATCGTCACGAGTCCAACCAAAGCACGGTTGATCATCACAAGTCAAGCCAGGCCACCAGTGATCTCCGTGAGTCACGCCAAGCCACAGTTGATCGTCACGAGTCTAACCAAAGCACAGCTCTCCAGCCAGAGTCACACCACGTCTCAGCTCTCCAGCCAGAGTCACACCACGTCTCAGCTCTCCAGCCAGAGTCACACCACGTCTCGGCTCATCATCCAGAGTCACACCAAGCCACTGTGGATCATCATGAACTCACCCAACTCACAGCTGACCAGCCAGAGCATCTTCACGTCTCAGCTCCTCAGCCAGAGCCTCTTCACGTCTCAGCTCCTCAGCCAGAGCCTCTTCACGTCTCAGCTCCTCAGCCCGAGCCTCTTCACGTCTCAGCTCTTCAGCAAGAGCCTCTTCATGTCTTCACCGAACTGCCAGAGTCTGTCACACCCAGAGATTTAAGGTCAGTCCTTCGAGTTCCCTGTCTGATATCCAGCGTGAGGGATGCACCACTGGTGTCTGCACGCGCTGCTGGTATCCCCAAATCCACTCACTTTGGCCCTCCTGTCCCTGAACTGATTTCTCTGTCTGAAGCGCTTCCCATGATAGGGATCGCTTTATGTTGCATTTGGGCTGCGTACACCACCATTGGACTGCCTGAGGTAGCGACGTCCACCGTAAGGTCTCCAGAGGTGGCAGCACCTGCTGCAGAACCTTCTGAAGCGGTGGTGCTCGCTTCAGCTCCTTGCAAGGTGGTGGCGCCCAGCAATACACTCTCAACCTGTCATGTTACCACCGTAGAACCTCCAGAGGTGGCGGCGTTAGCTGCAGAACCTCCAGAGGTGTCGGTGGTATCCTCCAATGAACTTTTGCCCTGTCCTGCCCCGGCTAAAGAAGCCGTCTGTGAACTTTTGCCCTGTCCAGTCACGGCTATAGAGGCCGTCTGTGAGCTCTCACCCTGTCCTGTCACGGCTAAGAGGGCCGTCTGTGAGCTCTCATCCTGTCCTGTCACGGCTATGGAGGCCGTCTATGAACTCTCACCCTGTCCTGTCACGGCTATGGAGGCCGTCTATGAACTCTCACCCTGTCCTGTCTCGGCCATGGAGGCCGTCTGTGAACTCTCGCCCTGCCCTGTCATGGCTAAGAAGGCCGTCTGTGAGCTCTCATCCTGTCCTGTCACGGCTATGGAGGCCGTCTATGAACTCTCACCCTGTCCTGTCCCGGCCATGGAGGCCGTCTGTGATTCCCTGTCCGGCCCTGTCATGGCTACGGAGGCCGTCTGGGATTTCCTGTCCTGCCCTGGCACGGCCCCTGAGATCGTGAAGGCTCTCCCTGTGTTGTCTGTCTCTGTTCCCCCAGTGTTGTCTGTCTCTGTTCTCCCAGTGTTGTCTGTCTCTGCTCTCCCTGTGTTGTTTGTCCTTATTCTCCTCTGCTTCCAGGTCCTGTCAGGGTTACCTGCCCAGTCTGCTTCCCTGCGGGGAGCTCTGGTCCCGTCTGCTCCGCCCTGGTGGGCTCCAGGTCCGTCCGCTCCGCCCTGGGGGGCTCCAGTCCTGCCTGCTCCGCCCTGGGGGGCTCCAGGTCCGTCTGCTCCGCCCTGGGGGGCTCCAGTCCTGTCTGCTCCGCCCTGGGGGGCTCCGGGTCCGTCTGCTCCGCCCTGGTGGGCTCCAGATCTGCCTGCTCCGCCCTGGTGGGTTCCAGTTCCATCCTCTCCACCCTGGCTTCCACATGGACCTGGCCCTCCTTCCCTTCCCCTGTTCCGCCTCCGCTCCACCACCTTCCTGGATTCGGTAATGTGTGGAGCGTCTGGAAGCCGCTCCTTGGGGGGGGCTATGTCACGAATCCTGGCCATGAACTTTGCATCACTCACCACTAGAGATCACTCATGGACTGCATCTCCCATCATTCACTGCACCCACACAGCTGTTCACAATGATCACGCTTGCACCTGTTTCCATCTCACAATCACCAGCACCCAATCACACACATACACACACACTATATAACCATGGACTTCCTCTCACACACTGCCGAGTATTGTTTAGCCTAGCTGCATACGAAGCGTTTTCCAAGTATTCCTAGTTTGATTTCCTGTGTTTCGATTCCTGCCCGTGTTCCTGATTCTCTCTCTCTCTGCCTAGCCCTCTGGATACTGTACGCCGATCGCCGACCCACGCTTGCCCTTGGATTATTCTTGTGTCTTGCCCATGCCATATCTGTTTGCTACTGACCGACCCTGCCTGTATTGACCATGTATTATAATAAAGCCTTGCGAATGGATCCGCCTGTCTCACGTCTCGTCAACTGAGTATTATATACCAAATCAAATTTAAAAAACGTCTCAACATTTCCGTAATTCAGGTTGTATCTATAAATAAATAGTTTTGTGATATTAATTGTAACCTTTAATATTATAGTAATGTGCAGTAATATGGCTCCCTCTATAATTTACAGATATATTTGTTATCCTTAAGAACATTTAAATCATAATTGAATTTATTTATAAGACAGAGACAGTTTGTTCAGTAAACCACTATTTAATCAAAAAGAAAAACAGATGCAATTTAATTTTTTTCCCCTGTGCTGTACTGAAAACATACCGAACCGTGACTTCAGAACCATCGTTCTGTGCACCATTACACCCCTAATGTTCTCTGTAAAACTGTCCAATAATTTGGCAGTTCCTTGAGCTAAAGGAACACTAAAACAGTCACATGTCATGAACAGGAAGTGGTGCTGCGCTGTGCTTCACAGGGCTAAGGACTGTTTGATGACGACCACAGCACGAGAATATTGTTGGCAGGTTGCGTTTGTAAGTCTCTGGGAATGACTCTGGTGGAGATGGCAGAGGAAGAAAGGCTGGTGGCTTGGTTTGTGTCCTGAATATTTATGACCGACTCTTACACATATAATTACATCATTAACAGGCATCACTTTGGTTTGCAGCCGCTGGATGTTCTGAGACTCGATGGTTCACACATATATGTCAGGAGATGGTGTCGTAACTCTGTTATGCGTGGCCATTGTTTCAGTGCTTTATTTGTGGAAGAGCAGTGGAAAGTTACTCAGGACTGATCCGAATCCAGCGCTTTATGCTTCCCTTCAGGTTGGACCGTGGCCTAACCCGACACTCATCAGGCTCTGGATCCGTTCTGTTCTCATGTGGCCCACAGACCTTTCTGTCTGTTTTTCAAAGCTGTGCCTGGGGTTCAGAGGAGAGGGTTAGCGTAGCATAATGCTGTGCAGCGAGTGTTCTGATTAACATGCTATATGAGTGCATGTGACGGCCATCCCTCAGGGGTCCATATTAGTGAACTACAAATACTCTACTGCTACCGTAATTAGTTTGTTTTGGAACAGTGCTTCTTTTGCACAAATATACAGTGTGTTTCTTATAGCTTTCTACTGGTCCTTGAAAGTGTTTGAATTTTGGACACGTAGATTCAAGAACTGTAAAGTCCTTGAAAATGCTTGAATGTTATTCTGAAGACCTGAAAAGGCCTTCATGTGCTGCATGTATACTGGAATGTGATTTTAATAGGTCCTGATGTCCAATTTGTAAACAATTTGTTTCTAAGTTTTAAATGAATCCATTATATATCTAGTTTAGTTATGAAACACTATAAAATGCAGGTTGTTTACATGCAGCAATCACATAATTTACAAAGCAAGCTGGTAGACAGATTCTGCAGCCGATGGAGTTTCTTGCTCAATGTTTAAATAATCTGATTCAGCGTTCACAGACCTGTCTAGGTCTGCTATGGGATTTGTGCCTATTCAAGATGCAGCAACAACAAAACTCGCATGCTCATAGCAGTGTGTCTGTGTATCTGTTCGCAGTATCGAGTCCATACTTGCTCTGTAACAGCAGCATGCATGTGTAGCAGATGTAGTACGCCACGATTAATGCATTAACATTGTCATATGTCAAATGAATTAGCGGTCTAAATCATTTGGAGTCAAGAAGTTGTTAATCTGGCACATACAGGCTACAATGCACATATCAGCCAATATTAGACTTTTTTTTTAATTGACAAATTTAAGTATATTGGTTGAAAATAATGTATATTTAATTTTACATAGTAATTTCTAAAATTTTTACATTTAGATTACTTGTTCCATCATGCATTTAAACACTTATAAACTAATAGGACTGTCAAAATAGATGAAATCTTTTCATACTGTACAATATAATAATAGTGGTGCCTAAATGTACTTGTAGCATTTAAAAGCATTGATTTTAGTGATTTAGTGTTTATTTAATTTAATTATTTTTTTTTAATGGCAGGTACTCTTAGATCGTGGTGCTACCAAGTTTTGTTTCAAATAATTGAGCAGTTGCTTTCCTTTCATCCAATTTCAGGTCAACTGTTCTTGTGACTAATGATTCCAGAGCTGCAGGAAATGATGTAACCCTGATTTCACATGACTTGCTCCATCTGAATTTGATTTGTAAATAAATGACCTGTAAAGAGGATCTTTACTTCTATACGTGTGCTGGAGTATTTTTCTTGTGAGTTCGGTTGAGTTGAGTACAGGTGTGTTTCTGTAAGAGTACTGACTGGAGTCCTGACGTGTCATTGTCTTCCTGCATGAAGATCACAGAGGATTTACTGTGGTTAGTTATGTGCTCCTCTAGTTGTCTTTGCAGTCCCCACCCTCCTTTATTTATGAGTAGCTTACTCCTCTTTCTTTTTCTTCTCCTTTTTAATCACGCTTTATTTACTGCCCTCGTCAGATCTGCTTTTCTGCTCATTCCTGCAGAGTTTGCGTTCCTCGGCTCGGCACTCATGAGATTTCTAGAATTCCTCTCTGTCTCTGTGTCATTGCTTGGATGAGAGCAGGAGAAATCCACTCAGGCTCATAAAAAGCAAAAGAGTGGCTTTTTATTCACTCAAAGCTGTTGTTTTTTCCCTCAGTTATTCTTTAGAGTGCCTCCAGCCAAAGACTTAATATTTTACTTCGTAGTGACGTCACGTTTTACAGCAGTCCTGAGACATAACTGTTGTGTTTTCTATAACACCTCAAATGAAATATTTTCTATCACAAATCACAGCTTATGTGCACATTTTAGCTTCTCTTTGTGTAGGTGGTGGTGGGTTTTGGTGATTCAAAATTAATATAAAAAATGAAAACTGAATTTGAATAGTCTTTGAAACAAAACAATAGCCAAGCTGTTTGGGCATTTTTAGCATGTCTTTTTTTCTAACCTTATATGTATTCATCATCCTTTGTCAAATTTGTATTTTTACTCAATATATTTAATTGGAAAAATAAGAAATTTTTACCAATTAAATTAATTTAGTATCTACAAAATCCATTGTTGCATTACAGAAGCTGCATCTAAAGTAGCTTTTAGATGTATTTACACTGCAATTACAGTTGCATAGATAACACTGGTTTATATAATACTGAAATTTGGGAATATCAATTAATATTATATATTTATTTGAACACAATTTTCCCTGTTTTAAATTATCTGTGCCACAATCACAGACTTAGTTAAACACTAATAATTTAGTAAGACTGTACAATATATTGGTGTGGTGCATACATTTACTTGTAGCTTTTAATATTTTTTTTATTTATTTATTATATTTTAAAATTTTAATATAGACCATTTATCAGTAACTTGAAAATGATCAAGTTATTGGAATCAGCCATATAATTTTAATGTTCTTGAGACAATTATTGATTTATTATATTATACAATTATTTCATTATTTAGCCAATAAAAATAAGTACGTACGTAAGTAAATAAATAAATACATAAAATAAAATGGTATCAACAGATTTGGCATGACTCATTTCATTGGAACCAAGAACACACATTTCTGACAAACATTTCCCAAATTATGAACACACACAGACATTATTTTCAGATTTCATTACCAATAGTATTGATTAGGGCTGTAACGATACACCAAACCCACGATTCGGTTCGTATCACGATTTTTGATCCACGATTCGGTTCGTATCACGATTTTTTTTTCGTGGGGGGTGGGAGAAAAAAAAGAAAAATTTTTAAAACAATATTTTTTATTAAATAACATTTGAAAAATCTTTATAAACTGAACACCAAAGAACAAGATTAACTATGCAAATTATTAACAATATAAATAGCCATATATAAAATAAATAAATAGCCAAAGCTATAACACTTCTGTTTTCTTTGTAACAAAATACTGTTGAAAAACAAACAGAACTAAACTCCATTGTGGAGATGATTCGAGCATGTTGAAAATTCTTCTTCAATCAAGTTCTCTTACATTTACAAAGTAAATTAAATGGCTACTGTTTCACACTGAGGTAACTGAGGCTTACTGCCTGTGCTGCAAACCACAAATCAAGTAAGTAAACAATAAACAAATAAACAACTTATTTCTCTTAAGAAAACCAAACTCGTTGTGGAGTTGATTTAAGGGAGTTGAAATTTCTTCTTCAGAAACACCATCATGTCAACATTGTCTGGTGAGAGGTTTGCTCTCTGTGCTGTGACAATGTCCAGTGTTTCCCACAGATTTTGTGGGACTTGTGGCGGCAGGTGACGTCACATTAATTTGCATATTCATGACGTCATTGCATCAAGTGTGCATTCAGACGAGTTTTGGTACTTAAAATCTGTTCTAAATGTCACATACTGTAATTAATACAACTGAATGCCCAATAAAGCTGTTCACATTATATTTTCTGTTGTCATACATAAAACAAGTATAAATAGTAAACAGGAACCATTAATTTTTCATGTTAACCAGGAATCACTCTCACTATCTTGTGTATGATTATAAATCATAATCCTGATTTATAATCGCGACATCGTCTGATAACATCAATATACATCTAACTTACATTAAAAAGCCACTATATGCGGTGGTTTTGGCTCTATTACCGTTTTGTCTCATTCAGCGCACTGTCTGCGTCTGAGTAACAAGCTATGCGTATATTAACAGAAGAATTATGTTCATATTTAAAAGTCCAAACAGTCAGTAAGCGACAGGTGCTTGGAAACGCTGTTTTGTAAATGATTTACTGACGATTTTGCTGCGTTACGGCCAACTGAATGCGCTGCTTCACTGCCGCTCACTGCACAGAATAGACGCAGAGAGAGGCGACACTGCGCCGGGAGAGTCAGATCTCGCACTCGCGGGGCAGTACTGGAGACATCTTCCAACTGAACGATAGCTAAGGTTTATCCCAAAAAGTCGCTAGGTTTGTCAGTATGTACCTGTTGTGGGAAAAAAAGCCGCCAAAAGGGTCTGAAAGTTGCTAAATATTGTGCTAAAGTCGCGCTCTTGTGTGTGAGAGGCGGGAGCTGATGGCAGCGGGCGGTGGATATTGTTGCAGCCCGTCACAGATAAAGAGAGAGAGCTCGTCTGAGGGAGCGTGGACCGTTCTTGAGCACACAGAAGAGCAGTGCGAAACGTGTCGGGCGCGGGGAGATATTCCTCTAGTTAATCGATCGCGGATGGTTTCATTATCTCGGGTGGATAAAAAAAAATAAAAAGTGTAAGAGATAACAAAAATGTGTCACCAAATATACTTGGGCGGCCCGCCCAGGTAAAGTCTATGTGTGGGAAACACTGAACTAGCTCAACTTTTACAGGCAGGCGTCACATGATTGGAAAGGTAGTCACAGGGTGTGTCGCGATTCTCCCTTATCACACCGCGACACAGGATCGTGGATCTGAGTGTCGCGATTTCGGTTTCATATCGCGTATCGTTACAGCCCTAGTATTGATGCTTTAATGAGATTATTGCTTGAATACTGAAAAATGAATGTAAGGAGAAGTCAGTGGGGTCTAATATTGTTTGGACCCCATCGCTCTTCACTATGGCTTACACAGAACTGAGGGTATTGATTGCTCAGCAGCTCTGATGAAGAGAAAATGAGCTGCTCATTGTCCAGCAGCGCTCCACTGGCAGCATTATGTAATTGAATGGAGGTTTTGGTCTCCAGAGTGGACCGGAGTTAGTTATGGTTAGTGCAGTGAGGCCTGGGTTGGCTCTGCTCGAGTGTAATCATGTGGCTCAGTGATTTGCAGTCCAGGTCATGCAGACTCTAGAGCTAAAAGTGTCCCACACGGCCACTGTCCAAGTCTTTAGTAGATGTTTTTAAGTTTTATAGTTTGAAAATGAGTATGACTGATATCTCTGTTTCACACCAGCAGATTAACTCGTGTTAATAACGTGCAGAATGGCAGCACACTAAGATCTTGCACTCACAGAGACGCTGTGTTGATGATCGTTTAGTGAGCCTGCCGCAGAAGGAAACTCTGAGAGGGTTCACCCATAAATGAAATCATCATTTACTCACCCTGATGTCGTTTTAATGTGAAAAAGCTTCCCTTCTTCCGTGAAACTAAAGGCTTCTCTTTTCCATACAATAAAAGTAGAAGATGGCTTATACTCTCAAACTCCAGCATGGACAGAATCGTAGAAGTACAACAAAAGCAGTCCAAGACTCGGACAATATATTCCAGTCCTGCACATTTTTGAGTTCTTTTATATAAATATCAGTTTGATGCACGTACAATACATACATTAGCCTTTCTGTAGCTCAAATAGTTCACAGCTCTTACAATGCTTCCCAGGGAAAGCAAGAACTGACAAAATGTGCATCTTGAAAGCAGTGTAAGTCACTTTGGATAAAAGCATCTGCCAAAAGTGTAAATGTATGCAGTGGTTTGATGGTGAAGTGCTAATAATTGGATACCAAAAAAAGATCAAAAGTTTTTGTTTAATCATCTTACAAATTCTGTAAATTATATTAAAGTTAAAGTTATATAATGCAATTAATGTCAAGCACACAAATTATATGCACAAAGTGCACACTTTTGGATTTGTGCCGAACAAGAGAGGTATGTGAGCCCAAGCACATTTCCAAACGTACTTACGACAGTATATATGTATTATATATATGCATATGTATATGTACAGTGGGTACGGAAAGTATTCAGACCCCCTTAAATTTTTCACTCTTTGTTATATTGCAGCCATTTGCTAAAATCATTTAAGTTCATTTTTTTTCCTCAATGTACACACAGCACCCCATATTGACAGAAAAACAGAATTGTTGACATTTTTGCAGATTTATTAAAAAAGAAAAACTGAAATATCACATGGTCCTAAGTATTCAGACCCTTTGCTCAATATTTAGTAGAAGCACCCTTTTGATTTAATACAGCCATGAGTCTTTTTGGGAAAGATGCAACAAGTTTTTCACACCTGGATTTGGGGATCCTCTGCCATTCCTCCTTGCAGATCCTCTCCAGTTCTGTCAGGTTGGATGGTAAACGTTGGTGGACAGCCATTTTTAGGTTTCTCCAGAGATGCTCAATTGGGTTTAAGTCAGGGCTCTGGCTGGGCCATTCAAGAACAGTCACAGAGTTGTGGTGAAGCCACTCCTTCGTTATTTTAGCTGTGTGTTTAGGGTCATTGTCTTGTTGGAAGGTAAACCTTCGGCCCAGTCTGAGGTCCTGAGCACTCTGGAGAAGGTTTTCGTCCAGGATATCCCTGTACTTGGCCGCATTCATCTTTCCCTCGATTGCAACCAGTCGTCCTGTCCCTGCAGCTGAAAAACACCCCCACAGCATGATGCTGCCACCACCATGTTCACTGTTGGGACTGTATTGGACAGGTGATGAGCAGTGCCTGGTTTTCTCCACACATACCGCTTAGAATTAAGGCCAAAAAGTTCTATCTTGGTCTCATCAGACCAGAGAATCCTTCAGGTGTTTTTTAGCAAACTCCATGCGGGCTTTCATGTGTCTTGCACTGAGGAGAGGCTTCCGTCGGGCCACTCTGCCATAAAGCCCCGACTGGTGGAGGGCTGCAGTGATGGTTGACTTTCTACAACTTTCTCCCATCTCCCGAATGCATCTCTGGAGCTCAGCTACAGTGATCTTTGGGTTCTTCTTTACCTCTCTCACCAAGGCTCTTCTCCCCCGATAGCTCAGTTTGGCCGGACGGCCAGCTCTAGGAAGGGTTCTGGTCGTCCCAAACGTCTTCCATTTAAGGATTATGGAGGCCACTGTGCTCTTAGGAACCTTAAGTGCAGCAGAATTTTTTTTGTAACCTTGGCCAGATCTGTGCCTTGCCACAATTCTGTCTCTGAGCTCTTCAGGCAGTTCCTTTGACCTCATTATTATCATTTGCTCTGACATGCACTGTGAGCTGTAAGGTCTTATATAGACAGGTGTGTGGCTTTCGTAATCAAGTCCAATCAGTATAATCAAACACAGCTGGACTCAAATGAAGGTGTAGAACCATCTCAAGGATGATCAGAAGAAATGGACAGCACCTGAGTTAAATAAATATATGAGTGTCACAGCAAAGGGTCTGAATACTTAGGACCATGTGATATTTCAGTTTTTCTTTTTTAATAAATCTGCAAAAATGTCAACAATTCTGTGTTTTTCTGTCAATATGGGGTGCTGTGTGTACATTGAGGGAAAAAAAAATAACTTAAATGATTTTAGCAAATGGCTGCAATATAACAAAGAGTGAAAAATTCAAAGGGGTCTGAATACTTTCCGTACCCACTGTATATGTGTGTGTGTGTGTGTGTGTGTATTATATATATATATATATATATATATATATATATATATATATATATATACACAGTGCCCTCCACTAATATTGGCACCCTTGATAAATATGAGCAAAGGCGGCTGTGAAAATAAATCTGCGTTGTTTATCCTTTTGATCTTTCACTCAATAAATTCACAAAATTCTAACCTATCACTGAAGTAAAACAATTGAAAGTGGGGAGAAAATCTCATGATGAAATAAATGTTTTTCTCCAATGAATGTTGGCCACAATTATTGGCACCCCTAGAAATTCTTGTGAGTAAAATATCTCTGAAGTATATTCCCATTCATATTTACATTTTTTAGCACACCAGGGTGACTAGGAGCATGAAATTGTCCAGCCATGACTTTCTGTTCCACAGGATTATAAATATAAGGAACACAAAGGTCAAATTCCCTTAATCATCCATCACAATGAGAAAAACCCAAAAATATATTTCTGATGTGAAGAACAAGATTGTTGGGCATCACAAAATAGAAAGTGGTTGTAAGAAAAGAGTTAAAACATTGAAAATCCCCATTCCCACCATCAGGGTAATAATTAAGAGGTTCCAATCAACTAAAGATGTTAAAAATCTGCCTGAAAGAAGACGTGTGTCTATATCGCCCTAATGCACGCTGAGGAGGAGAGTTTGAGTGGCCAAAGACTCTCCAAGGATCACAGCTGGAGAATTGTAGAGATTAGTTGAGTCTTGGGGTCAGAAACCTAAAAAAAAAAAAAATCAAACATCCCCTACATCACCACATGTTGTTCGGGAGGGTTTCAAGGAAAATTTTCCTCACTCATCCAAAAACAAACTCCAGCAAATTCAGTTGTCAGACACGACTGGAACTTCAAATGGGACTGGCTTCTATGGTCAGATGAAACTGAAAAAAAGAGCTTTTTGGCAGCAACCCCACCAGATGAGTTTAGTACAAACAGGGATAAAAAAGTACCCCATGTCCACGGTTAAATATACTGCTGGATCTTTAATGTTGTGGGCCTGTTTTTCTGCCGGAGGTCCTGAACATCTTGTTCAGATGCATGGCATCATGGATTCTATCAAATACCAACAGATAAAAAATCAAAACCTGACTGCCTCTGTTAGAAATCTTATAATGGGCCATGTTTGGATCTTCCACCAGGACAACAATCCAAAACAAACATCAAAATAAACACAAAAATGGGTCACTGAGCACAAAATTAATCTTTTACCATTGCTGTCTCTGTCCTCTGACCTGAACCCTACAGAAAATGTGTGAGGTGAACTGAAGAGAAGAAGCACCAACATGGAGCTGTGAATCTGAAGGATCTGGAGAGATTCTGGATGAAGGAATGGTCTCTGATCTCTTATCAGGTGTTCTCCAAACTCTTCAGGCATTATAGGAGAAAACTCAGAGCTGTTACCCTGGGAAAAGGACATTGCAATAATTGGGTGCCAATAATTGTGGCCAACATGAAATAGTGAAAGCATTTATTTCACAATGAGATTTTCCCCCCACTTTAAATTGTTTTACTTCAATGATAGGTTGGAATTTTGTGAATTTTTTTAATGAAAGATAAAAAGGATAAACAATGCAGATTTATTTTCACAGCCGCCTTTGGTCATATTTACCAAGGGTGCCAATATTAGTGGAGGGCACTATATATATATATATATATATAGCGGTATCACCACATGGGCTCAGGACTACTTTGGCAAACCTTTGTCAAGTACCACAATACGTAGTTACATCCACAAATGCCAGATAAAACTGTACTGTGCCAAAAGGAAGCTCTATGTTAACAGTGTCCTGAAGCGCCGTCGACTTCTCTGGGCTCGGAGGCATCTGGGATGGACCATCACACAGTGGAAACGTGTACTGTGGTCAGATGAATCGGTATTTCAGGTATTTTTTGGGAGGAATGGACGCCGTGTGCTCCGGACCAAAGAAGTAAAGGATCATCCAGACTGTTACCAGCAACAAGTCCAAAAGCCAGGGTCTGTCATGGTATGGGGTTGTGTCAGTGCCCTTGGCAAAGGTAACTTGCACTTCTGTGATGGCACCATTAGTGCTGAAAAGTACATAGAGATTTTGTAGCACAATATGCTGCCTTCAAGAAGACATCTTTTCCAGGGACGTCCATGCATATTTCAACAAGACAATGCAAAACCACATTCTGCACACATTACAAAGTCCTGGCTGTGGAGGAAGAGGGTACGGGTACTTGACTGGCCTGCCAGCAGTCCCGACCTGTCTCCAATAGAGAATGTGTGGCGCATTTTGAAGCGCAAAATGCGACAACAAAGAACCCGTACTGTTGCCCACCTTAAGACTTGTTTGCAGGAAGAATGGGACAAAATTACACCTGAAACACTTCATCACTTGGTGTCTTCAGTCCCTAAACGTCTTTTAAGTGTTGTGAAAAGGAATGGCAACATTACAAAGTGGTAAATGCTTTACTGTCCCAACTTTTTTTGGAATGTGTTGCAGGTCTGAATGACAGGAAAGGATGTATATTTACAAATGACATGACAAAACATGAAATACTTTGTGTTCATATTGTCTGCAATGAAATACAAGTCAAAGTAAATTTAGAAATCACTACTTTCTTTTTTTATTTGCGTTTTCCATACTGTCCCAACTTTTTCTGATTTGGGGTTGTGTATATATATATATGTTATAGCTAACCAAAGGACAAAATTCAACCATTTTGTTTTATAATTATTGATCTAGAGAGTCCAGTGAATATTTCTGCTGTGGTTTGATCGAGATTGAGCAAAAACCCAAGGACTAGTTCGCAAAAGTAGGTTTTTACATATTTGTGAATATTTAATGAACAATTTGATGCACAACATTACTCTCAGAAGCAACATTGTTCAGAATGAGGAGATCTATCATATGATATGAAGATCATGTGTTTGTGTGAATATATGAACATGTTCTACAATTCTTTTTATACAGACATATTGTGTTTTTGAGGCATTTTTAACTGTTATAGCGCCACCTATGGTCTGGTCTCCATTTGTATGCTTGTTAAGAGTCGTCTGATACATGTTTTCACCAAGTTTCGTAAAGTTTTGAGTTTTCGTTTAGGTTTTATAGGCTTTTGGGTATATTTGGCCACGCCCCTTTACCAAATGACCTCGTTATAGCTAACCAAAGCACAAAATTCAACATTTTGTTATTAATTATCGATCTAGAGAGTCCAGAGAATTACGCTGCAGTGGTTTGATTGAGAATGAGTGAGAAACCAGGGACTAGTTCGCAAAAGTAGGTTTTTAACATATTTGTGCATATTTAAAATGCCCCTATTATGGATTTTTGAAAATGATCTTTCATGCAGTGTATAACACAGCTCTAAGTGAATGAAAACATCCTGCAAAGTTTTAAATCTGAAAGTGCACCGTGTATAAAGTTATTGCAGGGCCTGAGTTTCGGTTTTTAAACTGGGGGGGAACTCCCCCCTTACATGGGTCTCACGGGGGGGATTTAAAGATTCTGGGGGGGGGGAGAATAAATTGACACATCAGGCTAAATTAATCATCTTCATATATTTATGTCTACAGTTTTTAATGTATCTTGGTTTTCAAAGAATTATAACAAAATTTGTCATGCTCTCTTTCAAATTGACATTAAGAACTGTATTAAAACTATATATTAAGAATCACTGTATTTGTATATTCCAGTTTCAGTTCAATTTCTTTGTTTTTAAAAAAACTTTATATAAAATACACCATGCTCTCCTTCAAACTGACATTAAGAACTATATATTAAGGTCTCTTAATTTCAGTGTATTTCATGGGTTTCAGATCAGTTCAGTTCTTTGCTTTTTCAAAACTTCATACAAAATACGTCATGCTCTCCATAGCATTTTTGGATGTTTCTGCTTCTTTCTTTCTAATTAATGTAGATGTTTTGTAGCATTGTCTGGTAAATTGTGTACTCACTGATCTATAGATCAGTGTGTGTACTGCTGTACATTTTACAATCTGAGCAGCTCATTATTCCATCATTTATTTCTAGCCAAGGGTAAATTTTTATCCAGTTCGTTTGAAATTTATCCTTTGACTGCTTCACCTCATTTTTCTGTGGATCTTCAGTTTGGCTGCTTGTCAGCTTTTCGGGGTCAGACACTTTTTTTCTTTGGATCGTGATCTGGATCATCAGAACTTGTCTTTCGCTTCAGCCATCGGTCCATATTTAAACAACGCTCACCGAACCGTTTAATTCATTGTGTGTGTGTGTTGTACCGATGCGCGGGAAATATGCTGCGCATAACAGTAGAAAACAAGCAGAAACGCGCAGTCACGTATTCAAACAATCAAAAAAGTTCACTTGAACTGAATTAATTTGGATTTTTTTGGATAACAAATTTAATGTCGCTTAATGCTTCATACTTTGAGTTGCTTTCATTTGTGTGCCTTCTGAATAAAAAAGAAATGTCTCCGCTTTCTATAGCCAAATATTTTTTTCCCCTAACGTTTAAGCGTTGTGAAATAATTTAATCAGTGTTATATTTCTTTTTATTTAAGAAAAAAAGCTCTCCAAAGATTAAAAGAACATTTCAGTGAATGATCTTTATTCCGACATAAATTAAATAACACAAGGACAAATATTATGCATACCAAGCTGTTGGCGTCTTCTCGCCGTTGAACATGGGTCGTTACGTGAGAGATGATGACGATCAGTGAACAGGAGTCTATTTTATCTTATGTTCATTCATGTTAACTTTCGATAAAATGCGCATTTTAAGATAAGGAGATGATGATTTACTCGCGCTCTATCCACTCACACACTATAAAGAGCAAAACAGCATTTAATGTTTGAATTTCGGGATTAAAATAATATAATTTGGAAGCCGATACTATCTTCACAAGCAGCTCATTATGACTCAGAATATTAGAGTGCGTTACACAGCCTTGTGTGAATCAGTGCGACGCGGGCGACGGAGAACACGCCGATGCTCTGCTACAGGACTCAACGACAGAGAAGCAGGTGCAGCGCTGTTTTTAAAAAAAGACAGGCTGTTTGAACCAGTGATTTTATTTTTTTCGCGTCTGTAGATGTATTTAATCTGAGATGAAGCAAATATATTTGTGCGGGAATTTCTCGCATTATAAAAGTAAAACTTGCGGGAATGGTTTAAATTATGCGCGATCCCCGCAATCCTGCGCCGAAATTCAAGCCCTGTATTGTCTCTCAAAAGAAAAAGTCGACTCTGAATCATTGAAACGAGTCATTTTTAAAATGAATCCCAAGCCGTTTCATGTTGAAGTCAACATGAAACATTAGCATGTTGCGCGCGCAGACCTGAGAAAACTTGATTTTTCGCGTTGGTCTGAATGAACATGCAAATTCATTCTTTGCCACTAGGTGCTGATTTTGGAGTGTTAAAAGCTCACAAACACTGCTTTAAATGAAATCGACCAATCACTGCAGATTAGCGTCACGCACAGGAGGAGTTTGGAAAAATGAATCGTTGAACGAATCGTTTGGGAGTCGTTGAGCATGTAAGGTAAAAAGAAATGCATATTATAAGAATATGAAAGTGTTTTTTGAGCTTGAATGCATGTCAACCTGTTGTTGGGGACTCCCAAAACCAAAACATGAACCTTTCATTACCCATAATAGGGGCACTTAATGAATGATTTGATTGACCGCAATGTTTCTTGAGGCAAAGTTACTCATTATGAGATCTATCAAATGATATGCATATTGTGTGGATGTGTGAAACACACATGATTACAGAACCATAAAACTCGTTAGCGCCAACTAGTGGCCGATTTCTTTCAAAATTCTTACAGACCTTTAGGGCCATGAGTCAAACATGCCCACCGAGTTTCGTTCCGATCGACCTCCGTTAACCTTGTTCAAATAGGAGCTTAAATTTGTTTGGCCGATGGCGGCCATGTTTTTTGAGATACGTCAATGTCCTCATAGATCCTTATGGCACTGACAAAGACACTGCATACCAAATTTCTAGTCGATCGGACCATCGGTTACCTAGTTAGTTTTTTCAATCCTATAGCGCCACCAAGTGGCAGATCTGTGCAATTTTTTAAAATTTGACCAAAGATTGAGCTCATACACGTGTACCGTGTTTGGTCATTTCATTCACGAGTTATAGCCTTTTTTGTAAAATTGGCCCGTGACTTTCGAACGTTTTGGTGCACCATTTCAACAGTGAGTCGAAATTGCAACTTTTTTTTTAATAATTATTGATATTCACTGTCCAGAGAACATTTCTGCAGTGGTTTGGTTCCGATCGGGCAAAAAACCTAGGACTAGTTAGCAAAAGTAGGTTTTGGACATAACTCAATCTTGTGGAAAAACCGGACCTCGCAGCACGAATCAGATGTTTTAGGCTTTTAATCGTGCTGACCCAAGGATTCCAAAAACATAAAATTTTAGATTTTCGAAAGCGGTTTAGGAGTTATGAGCAGTTTCACGTTTTTGATCGCTGTAGCGCCCCCTATTGTCCGATTGGGGTGAGACTTTGATAGGTTCTCCCCAAATTGAGCTCTATCATTTGGCTTCAAAAGTTTGAAGTTTCTAGGCCTTACGGTTTGGTATGCATGATCAGTTTAAGGGCAGAATAATAATAATAAAAATCTTAACAATTACAATAGGGTTTCAGCACTTCAAGAGTGCTTGAACCCCTAAATATAACTCTGATTGGATTTTTCTGAAAGAAGAAAATCATATACACTGAGGATGCCTTGAGGGTGAGTAAAACACAGGCTAATTTTCATTTTTGGGTGAACTAACCCTTTAATTTCCTAATGTGATTTATTGCCATTTTTTCTCTCTCAACACATCGATTAGTTTTTTTGTCTGTGTTTTTAACGTTATTTTATTGGCTTTTATTTTTTCTCAGCAATGCAATTTATTTTATTTTCTTGCAGTCACTTACATTGATCACACCAAAAATAAAGGTCAAGTTTGAATGTGTGTGTGTTTTAAACATTAATTTACCAAGTAAATATAGGGCTGAAAAAAAATATTTGCAGCAAAGACTTAACCTGTTTATTGACATGATTTAAGCATTCTGCCTGAAGCGGTTTGTTTGCCCTTGTGCTTCTGGTTTCCCTTCCTTCGGCTCTTAAGTGTGAGAAACTGAAGGTGTTTATGGTGTGTTTTTGATCTTTCTGTTGCTCTAGGTTTAGTGGCCTGTTTTAAGGGATAAAGCCAGGTCACGTCAGGCCTTCCTGAGTTGGCAGAATTGGATTTAATTGGGCTTTCTGGCTTGCTTGGAGCTATTTCGGACTGAGGTCTCCCCTGGCATTCAGGCTTCATGTTGGGCAGCCCTGTGCGAGGGCCTGTCGCTCTGATATGCGTGTGCATGAATTACCCTCCAGCCTTCCGTTTCCCATGTGTGTTAATATCGCTCTGACACGTTAAAGCGCTGATTAGGAATTCAGGCTGTGCTTGAAGAGCATTCGTCATGGAGATCACATGGTGTTTGTGAATTATGTCCATGTGGTTGCCTCCGATTAAAGGCTCACAAGCCACTTTAAAAAATAACGTCTATATTGTGGGCAGGATGTGTAAATGTTCTCTTCCTGTAATGTCTTAACAGACTAGATATTTGGTTAGGCAGTTTGCGGGCTGCTATTTTCTTCCTGCTTTTTCCATTTATAGAACAAGTGCAGCTAAAGACTAGTGGCAGGACTAATCAACTAGTCTCCTGCTTTCTCACTGGAACCCGTTGACCTCAAACGCAGTGATTGTCCAGCGGGACCCCTGGCACAGTGCAGGCCTCATTATACTGGGTGTGTATGGGAACGGCAGTAAACATGACATTTCCCTCCAGCGAGCGGCCCGTCCTAATCACAGCCCTGCTGCACAATATGCAGTAAAGGAGCCGCCACCGTCGCCACCGCGGACACGGAGACCAGGGCAGAGATGACGTTAACCCCTCATTCCCTTCGTCTATAAGTGTAGCTGTCCTTTATTGCACAAAAAGCACAATATTGCATACAGTGTTGGGAAAAGTTACTTTGAAAAGTAATGCATTACAATATTGCGTTATGCCATAAAGAAACTAATTACATTCATTTTTATGGAAAGTAATGCATAACATAACTTTTGCATTATTTACTATGTTTTTTTCTCTCACCTGGGCTGGGCTTGCTTATTTGTTTTTTAATAACAAAAAGCCTGAAAGTTATATGTTTGGCAAAGTAAAGGCCCTTTAACACCAAATGTGAAATGAATAATCCTCAGGCTGAAGGAAGCCTCTGCACCTCACTCACAGTTTCTCTCAATACGGTGTAAGATGAGGTGTCAGTGAATACATGGGAAAACAAATTAACTTGCATTACTTATTTGAAAAAGTAACTCTGATATTTCATTGTAAATTTAAAAGTAATGCATTACTTTACTAGTTACTTGAAAAAGTAATCTGATTGCATAACTCGTGTTACTTGTAATGCGTTACCCCCAACAATGATTGCATGTTTATTGAACAGATAGTTGAGACTCTAAAATCTGATGGGTGGGTCATTTTAAAATAACTGTTGACACATCTAGGTCCTTATGCGGTGCAGAAAATAGATGTAATCGTGATATGGACTGGTGTTTGTGATTATTAAAGCATAAAAATGCATTTTAGCGTCATAAAATACACACAGAAACTCAAAGGTCTTCACTACAGCCTGTCAATGTGAAAGTTTGGTGTAACTTGAAGCAATTGTAACATTATTGTACAGTAGAATGTAGCTACTTCTCAAAATAAGTAGTAATAAAATTAAAACATTATTTAATGGAATATCACAGCATGTTTCTTCCTTTTTAATTTTAATATTAAAACTCTGTTGTGCAGCACAAGAATAAAATGATTTATTACATTTTCATTTGAATATAACAATATAAACAACATAAGGCCACTATTTTAATATTTGACAAGTATTAAGCATTTGTTTAAAATATTAATATGAAAAAATGAATGCATCATTTATTCTACCCCTAACATTTAATCAACTTGTAATTTTCAGTTTTCACTTTAATTTTTAGCTAAACTTAATATGTTTGTGTGTGCTTGTCACTTTTATTATTATTTTTTACATTTTTGTCTAATTTTCATTAGTTTTATTGTATTTTAGTACTACAACTTGGACTAAATGAAAATGAGACATGTTGCCTTGCCATCTAGTTGAATAGTTTAATGTCTTTTAATTTTTATATTATCTGTTTATTTTATTTCAAGCAACATAAATGTTTATGGTTTTAGTTAACTATAATAACCGTGGACACATGATGGAAGTAAAATGTGCTGTAAATTGTTTCATGTTGACTTTTATTATATGACAGAAAAAAGTGACAGAGTAACAGTGTATAATTGTGTCTAATGGTAAATCTTCAGTGTGAACTGTAATATCTTCCTCTAGTGCTTTTAGACCGTGTTTAATGTCAGAAGATTCTCTGATCTTTCTGTAGCTGTGTAATATCCTTTTCAAATGCACTGCTTATAAAAACCATTTCATCATCATTATGATCCCTTGTGTGGTAAGAGAGCTCTGTTACAGCAAGTCTTTGACATAAAGGCCTCAGACGTTGTGTGTAATTTTTGTTCCCTGAGTAACGTGTAATTATTTTGGGCTATTGTTTGGTTGTTGTGCAACCTCCTATATTTGAGACCGTATTGCTGTCACTGCTGTCATTTTACATTATGGAGCCCATTTAGGAGACCAAGATGATGAAAGGGACTGCTAAAGCAGCGGTTGTCAACTGGTTTTGCTTCAGGACCCAGAAACATCTTGGGCATCCAAATACGATACAAGAATTGTTTGTCATAGAAAAGTTCACAAAATAAAAAACATTTTTTGAAACATGACTCTTGCAGAGGAGTAGTTCACCCCCAAAAAACTTTACTGAACATTTATTCACTCTCAGGCCATCCAAGATGTAGATGAGTTTGTTTCTTTATCAGATTTGGAGAAATATAGCATTCCATCAGTGTCTCATCAATGGATGCTCTGCAGTGAATGGGTGCCGTCAGATTGAGAGTCCAAACAGCTGATAAAAACATCATAATAATCCACACCACTCCAGTACATCAGTTAACATCTGGAGAAGACAAAAGCTGCATGTTTGTAAAAAAAAACAAATCCACCATTAATGCATTTAATAACTTTAAACTGTTGCTTCTGTTAAACATATGAGTCCATAATCCATAATATTTCTTTCTCCAGTGAAAAAATTCCTGTCTGAGTCAGGAGAGAATATGCATCGTTTACAAGCAAAAACAGCTCTAAACAAATATGTTGGTGGATTTTGATGTGAGAGACAACAGGAGATGCAGTTTTTCACTGAAGGAAGCGTTATTATGGATTTTGGACAAAAACAAAAAAATTGTCAAAAATATTTTAGTCAAACAATGGACTGAAGTTAAAAACTGTGTTTCTTACAAACACACAGCTTTTCACTTCACACGATGTTAACTGATGGACTGGAGATTACTTGTGGATTATTGTAATGTTTTTATCAGCTGTTTGGACTCTTATTCTGACGGCACCCATTCACTGCAGAGCATCCATTGATGAGCAAGTGATGCAATGCTACATTTTTCCAAATCTGATGAAGAAACAAACTCATCTACGTCTTGGATGTTCAGAAGGTTTTCATTATTGGGTTAACTATTCATTTAAAGTCGCATTTAAGAATGTAAATGACTGGCGTGTCCCGTGTAAAGAGAGAGTCTGAGCGTCCAAGAAAAGCCTGCTCTCTGTATTCATCATGTGTCGTGTCTCGGGTCAGGCAGTGTTTGTAATGAGTGCATTGAATTGTTGGTGTTGAGAGGTCAGCTGTAAATAAGCAGTTAGGTGACAGCGCTGACCACTAGCTCAGTCCTTTTTATAAGGACAGTGTTCTGAATCTGAGAGGCAGTGAGAAACATTCATCTGTCTGGGATACATACGTACAGCACATTGGACAATAAAATTGTCATCCGTGCCGCAGACCATAGTTAACGTCAACATATTAGCTTCTCATTAAGTTGTCTCCTCAGTTCATGAAGACAGAGACGTGTTTTAAAATGCCACTGGAACCTCATAAAGACAAAATAGGCTGACTTCATTTTGGACCTGCGTTTGTACTCCTAGTTTTTCTTCCTTGTTGTTTTTCCTGGTCAGTTGAAGGCTGTTTTGACAGACAGGGTGTGTGAGAAAGCAGGGAATTGGGTTTGGCAGGTGGCAGTGGGATACTAAAGGGTGTTTTGTGCAGCTAACAAGACAAACCAACACATGCATTACTGTTCAAAAGTTTGGGGTTAATTAATACTTAATACTTTGCATTAAATTGATCAAAAGTGACAGCAAAGAGATTTATTTTGTTACAAACGAATTCTGTCTCAAAGTTTTCGTTCATTAAAGAATACTGAAAAAAAAAATATATATAGCATGTTTTCATACAAATATTCAGCAGCACGACTGTTTTCAACATTGATAATAATCAGACATATTTGTTGAGCAGCAAATCAGCATATTAGAATGATTTCTGAAGATCATGTGACTGGAGTAATGATGCTGAAAATACAGCTTTGATCACAGAAATAAATTACATTTTAATACATAATCCAACAGAAATCAGCTCTTTTAAATTGTAATACTATTTCAGAATTTGATGAGAATGAGTCATGCTTCAAAAGCATTAAAACTCTTACTGACGTCAAACACTCATATTTTCTAAATGACCCAATGAAGTAAAAGTGTTGTGTGGGTGTCTGTTTGCTCTGAGGCATCTACAGCGGCCCTGAGAAGTGTTTGCAGACTTGCGTCACAAGTAAATGGGTCACGACACACTTGTTGTATTATTTTACATGTTTTACTATTTCATTAGTCCACTTATAATTTCAGTCATTTGAATCAACACCCACTGCTGTGATTGGCTAATATCACTGCAGTAGGAAAAGCACCTCTGCCATGACGCATGAAGATCTGTCTCACCGTGATATTATTCAACCTCATAGCATCCATTAATGGAGTCATTTGTCATTAGCGTTTCCAGTACGTCACAGTGGTATTTCTGGAAAACCACCAGGCGTTTCTCCAGCCGGTCATTGACTCTCACTCCAGGGAAGTGACGTTCTGTCCCGGGATACAGTAATAACAGTCTGTTGTTTGTGTCTGAACTATCTGGGGTATGTGCTGTGCCTCTTCAGGATTTTCCTTGACACTCTGTTAACTCTGCTGATGACCAGGGTGATGGGGTTAGGTAGTGCCACATCACTTTGACCGGACTCATTTAACTCAGTGGCCAGTGAAGCTAAATTCCCTCTTCTGCTGCCTGGTGAACTTTTATTGTGGATGCTGACCTTTTTACCTTCTTGACCTTATTTTGTCAAAATAACAGTTGGTGGTTTGAGATCTGCCAGCATCCAATCCAACATAACAAGAAAGTTAAATCGATAGCAAGAGTCTCATTCCCAAAACATAAAATAATCGGCTCAGCTTCAAATTAAAATCCTGCTTTAATATACTGTATGCATGCATGTAATAAGTAACGTGAGTCTTGTTGATTAAACTGGATTTCATGATGTACACATGCTATTCTAAGACTAAAATGATTGTACAACATTTTCATGAACTGAAGGTTAATAAGTATCTTAAACCAAACAAAAACATTAATAAATAAATAAACAATTATATCTCATATGGTCTGAGTTTAAAAATAATTTTACCAAAGTCATTTATTTGAATATTATTTATATACATTACAGTTTGTGTTAATATTTTGAATTGACTTGTATATTTATTTTCCATTTTTATTTTAATTTTAGTTAATTTTTTTTATTAATTTTATGTTTTTTGTCATTTTTTTAATAATACTGTTTAGGTTTAATTTATTTTTATTTCAGTTTTAGTTCAGTTTAGTTTCAGTATTCAGTATTTTTTAGTATTTTAATAAAATACATTTTAAAATATAGTACAATAGAAAAGTTTTTACTGCATTTTTAATCAAATACAAAACATAGAAAATCAAAAACATAGAACAAATTGTACTGACTCCAAACATTGATTGCTAGTTTATTTCAAGGTTTGAAAGATTCTTGTATATAAACACACAACATCTGAAGTGGAGCCAGATTGAGATTTACAACACAACACAATTATCTTCATCAGCATTGCTGCAAAAGGCCATATTGTAAACATTTTGTATATTGTACTTTTCTGGTCAGTTTTCTCTTTCGGGTCAAATACTCGTATGACAGAGCTACAGTTTGAAGAATCGTGCTGAGCAAGATCGTTAAACCGTCGACATGTTTATATCTAGCTACCTGAATAACATCTGGTTTAAGAGCACAGGCATTTGAAGGAAAGTCTATCACCCCCTCGAGTACTGAGGTTTGTTACTGCCACACTAATGCAAGTTAAATGTGTTCATCAAACAGATCACCTGCTGTGTGTTGGCCACGTGTTGTGCATTAATATACTTCAGTCAAATATGTTCATGGTCTGAAGATATCTGAATCTAGTCACTGCGTTTCCTCGCCAGGTCTGTCTGATTGAAATATAAATGTCTTTCAAGACACTGGTTAATAACAATAAAACGTGTGCAGTGTGGGACAGCCGTAGGAAAATGCCTCCGGTCACACCCCTGCATACTTGCTGTCTTATCGAAATCTCACACCCTTGTTAGCACACAGTCTCGAGATTCTGCCGCTGTGCCCGTCTCAGTCCGCTGGCATCTGAGGCATCAGAAGCAGCTTCAGTGACATATTACCAACTTGATTATGAGGTGTGGAATTATTATTAAATCATTCATTACTCTTCGTTTAACTGTCAAGTCCAAAGTAACCACAGGCAGTGTTTTACTCAGCACTCAAATACAGGTTCCAAAGAGTTTTTTCTTTGCCAAATTAACCTTTTTTTTTCTTAATTAGAAGAACATTTAAAAAAACTGTATAGAACCTTTTTTCACTATAAAGAACCTTTTGTGGAATGGACTCCATTGATGTTAAAAGTTATTCAAAGAACCAATAATGCCAGTAAAGAAGCTTTATTTGAAGGAAGGACACAGTGGTAGTTGCTCAGGGTTTCAGGATTTAAACCTGCAACCTTTGGTTTACTAGATATTTACCCACTCAATCACACCTACCTAAAGATGTGATGTAGACTGGCAGTGCCGGTCCTATGGCGCTTTTCCACTGCGTGGTACAACTCGGCTCAGTTCGGCTCGGCTCGCGTTTCCACTGCAGTTTAGTACCGCTTTAGAGTGGGCAGGATTATTCACATGTCGTTATATTATTCACATGTCGTTATAGTTGCGCCGCCTCTACTGCCGTGACTCCTGAAAAACTCCATCAAGCTCTCGCTGGATCCGCTCCTCAGCTATCAACGAGAGGAATGTCTGTACTTCCTCAACAGACCACGAAACCATTTTATGGTTGTTAAAAAAAGGTGGGCTCGTTCAAAACAGTTGTTCGAACCTTCGCTGGCTGTGCGGATTTAAATCTAGCGGGTCTGTTGTGTCTTGTGTCACAAGTTCGACGATTCTATCCGGCCAATCAGTGATCAGCAGAGTTTACACGTCACGTTTTGGTAACGGTACGGGTCGCTTGGAACCTCAACCGAGGTGGTACTGAAAAAAGTACCAGGTACTGTACCCAGTGGAAAACCCCCCAAAAGTGAACTGTATTGTGCCATACCATGCAGTGGAAAAGTGCCACTAGACTTCAGAGGGCCCTGAAAAACCAGGAGGCCCCTGTCAGTGTTTATAAAACCCCAAAATGACCCTTAACCCTTTCACTGTCAACAAACAACAGTCAGTAATACAATAAAAAATAAGAAAATAGGACAAGTACAATAGAAAAAGATACAAAGTAAACAATTTTGCCTACTAAACTTAATAGACTGTACATAGGTACAGAAATGGAGAATAAAAATGAAACACTGCATAGTCTTTACCGTATTAATTAAATATACATTGATTTTTATTAGTGCTGTCAAACGATTAATCGTGATTAATCGCATCCAAAATAAAAGTTTTTGTTTACTTAATATATGTGTGTGCTGTGTATATTTATTATCTATATATAAAGACACACACATACAGCATATATTTACGTGTATATATTTATATTCATATAAATTATATCATATATAAATATATTTAATATATAAACGTCACATATTTTTCTTAAATATATGCATGCATGTGCGCGTATTTACATATACATAATAAATATACACAGTACACACTCATATATTATGTAAACAAAAACTTTTATTTTGGATGCAATTAATCATTTGACAGCACTATTTTTTATTCAAATTACTGAAGTGAAGAACAGTGAAGGATTCTTTTGTTTCTTTTGTTGTTTGATTAACAGCAGGTTTATTGGCTGCTGTCACTTTAAGACCAAATGCACTGATCTAATATAATGACAAACATTTGATTACTTTCCCAACTGTTTGTTTACAAGACAAAACTAATTGCATTTAAGTGAAAACTCGCCAATACGGACATTTTGACACATTTGTGAAGACCAAAGTAGCTTGAACTTGTCTGTGTTTTGCTCCATCTTGGATCGAATGCATAGACGGTGGCCTGGGGAACAATGTCTCTCTCGTACCCAGGCTCACTGGAAATATGTGCCTCTACATACAAGGTCTGTCGGGAAAGTATCCAGCCATGTAATATGAAAAATAGAGACATTTATCGAAGAAGATTCAAGAAACCTTGTACGTAGGACAATGTGATTCAAGAAACCTTGTACGTAGGACAATGCCTCAGTCCCCTTTAAAGGGGTCATGAACTGCCTCAGCTTTTTATGTTGTACTGTTCTCTGAGGTTCACTGATAATGTTATCAAGATGTTTATATCAAAAAAACATAATTTTGAAGTAATAAGCTATTTTCTGTCCTGTTTTTAACCCCCCTCATCAGAACGCTCTGTTTGAAAAGGCGTGGAGGATTGTAGACTCAGAAGTAAACGCCCACTGCTGTGATTGGCTAGTTCATCCACGCTTTCCTAACATTGGGATCAGAAGGAAGGCAATGCAAAGACAATGTTTCCACAACTTGGCACTGCACAGCATCTTAATGTCTTCAGAGCATCTTTATCATTTGGTTTCTGCGTAGCCTCTCTTGTAAACACTACATGCGTGAATCAGTGGGCGGGGCTAATCAGGCAGCGCTGTAGAAGCAGGCGTTGATCTTCTTCTGCAGAGGTGGTGCTTATCCACACTATTACATCATAGAGTAGAACATTCCAAAATCTGTCATTTTTAGCAGACTTCCTTCAATATAAGCTGATTTTAGACTGTTTTAGATTGTCGAAATGTCAAGGGAATTTTGGTTTCTCAGTTCATGACCACTTTAAAGTTCTCCCAGCATCTTTCACTGTTCAAAACACTCTGATTGGAGCTGAGTCACCTGATATTTGATTTGATGTTTTGCCAAAAAATGTCTGGCAGGAGACTGTCACATGATTTAACTGATATGGATGTAACATAGGAAGGGTGACAGTGCATCGCTTTAAAGGGAAGAAATGGAATGTGACAGTGTTTTCATAATCGTTGGAAGCCAAAATCAAATATGAAATTAAAATTATGTTAATCACACAGCCCTAGTCATTAAATCATCTTTGAGAGCAAGAGGCCCCTTGGTGGTTCGGGGTTCTACGCAAATTTCGTTGGACTGGTCAAACTAAAATATCTGTGTAGCTGAATGTTAAAGATGTATATTGTGTGTTTTAAAGCAATGTCTGGGAAATCAACAGGTCCAGTGAAATATACTGGCTCCTTGCCACATGTAATCCACTTTTGGGAGCAATCCTACAAAGTTCATCGTCCAGTGGGAATGCATTTTGTTTGCAACTTGTTGCTTTTTCAATGAGCACTTCAGAACTAGAGTTCATGAGGTTCATGGCATCTCATCTTTTAAAGATATTCTGTCAGATCATGTGCAGCCTGTTTGTTTACTTGAGTACTCGACAGATCAATCAAACGTGTACCACTGATGCCTGGAATTAACATTTTAAATACAATAGTCAGCACACATGGCTCACACATTGAAGTCAATGGATGTTGCAGGTGTAGTTTCTTCTGTCTTTGTGGAGAAACATGCTAATCTTCCAGCTCAACATCCTGACCTCATCACACTGTTCTCAGCAGATGTGCAACCATGAAATGGCAAACATTTAAGTCCTTTTTATCTCAATAAAATTTGAGGCTTTTATATAATTACTTAGATTACAGAACAAACTGTGATCTTTCTGCAGGAAATGCCTCATCACAAGCGCATGGATGAGTCCTATTATAATGTGCTGTTCTGCACCTGTTTTTCTCCTTTGAAGAGCTGACTTTTTAGCAAGATCTGTCAATTTCATATCTTGTAGAATCGGGTGTTTGGTCAGTGCTCTGCAGCTGCGACCTGCTGTTTATTTTGATCAGGCTAACAGAAAGATTGTTTGACTTGAGTCAAAATGACCATTGACAGTGAAGTATGAACTTCAAACAAAATTCATAATCAACAGCAAATGGTGTTTTCAGTCTGCACTAATTAATAAATGCAGTGGCCACGTGTTCAAATACATGAGCTGTGGTGCTCATGTGGACAATAGGTGTCCACGTGTACACTCTTAAAAATAAAGGTGCTTCACGATACCATAGAAGAAACCTTTTTTGTCTAAATGGTTCCATAAAGAACCTTTAACATCTGAATAACCTTTCTGTTTCACAAAAGGTTCTTTGTGGTGAAAGAAGGTTCTTCAGATTATAAAAAGGTAAGAAAGAGATGTTCTTTAAAGAACCTTTGACTGAATGGTTCTTTGTGGAACAAAAAATGGTTCTTCTATGGCATCGCTTGAAGAACCTTTTAAGCACCTTTATTTTTAAGAGTGAACATGTACTAATTTTCATCAGTTTCAGTGAATTCAATCCGATTTCAGAAATATTCCATTTGTTTTTACATGCATTTTTGTATTTTGAAGAAATGTTTAGTAAATATTCAGTTTCATTCAATGGCAAGTTCATAATATGTCAATAGACATATGCATGTTGGTAAGAAGGTATTTTTGAATCTGACTGAGAAGATTCAGGCATTTGCATACTTTAGTTTTTTCCTTTTGGTCGAATTTTTTTTAGGTCTACGTCGTTCCTTTCTATACAGTATACATTTCATTCAGATGGAGCTCAATTGGAACATTTGAGGTCTTTGCATTAAGGCTTTTCGATCCGATTTAACTATTAATTTGATTGTCAGCGCGGATTATTTGGATTCACTTTATTTTGATGGTCCCTTTAACACATTCTGTTCACTATAAGTAACGTTGCACCTAAATATATACTAACTCACATTAGAGTGTTAGTACAGTATAAGTAGGGTTACGGTTAGAATAAGTTGACATGTACTTGCAAAGTTACTTATAGTCAATAGATTATCTGCTGGTAGACTATCACTATAAAGAGTTAGCAGATATTAATCAGACAGCCTACGAATACTCTACTGAGAGTTTGTTGACACGTAAGTGCAAAGTTACTTAATGTCAACAGAATGTTCAAAAGGGACCATCAAAATAGTGTTACCGGTTATTTTGGTGTATGTAAACGTAGCTAATCTGACTTGCAACATTTCCAGATTTCTTTAGACAGGAATGTTTTTGTGTTCTTTGTTTGAATGTCATGTTTTGACTCTCTAAAGACCTCACCTTTGGTTGATTGGGTGTAGAAATGTCCTGAGACAGAATCAAACTACAGTTCCTTAAACTGTAAGAAACCGATGTTTCACGAATTTGTGTACCTTACTTTACAATGTGCTGCAATCCAGCCCAATTCAGCCTGTTTGGTATGAAATGAGAAAGATTTAGGGGTGTAAAAATGCAAAATTTTAATTTCATATTTAGTTTTTGGTTTCGGGGGCTGGAATTCAGAGCCAGAATTATATAATATTGCCTAGTAAAGATAAAATATTGAGGCTTGTGCATGTTTCCATGTCTCTTTTTGATTAAAAATAGACTCACTAACTCATGTTAGCTCATGTTCTCTCTCTTCCAGTCGGTGGTGAAGACGGGTCGGCTGCTCATCAGTCATGAGGCTCCGGTGACCGGAGGATTCGCAGCTGAGATCAGCTCTACGGTTCAGGTGAGAATCAGATGGGAAATCAAGACTCTTGTGGATGTCATGCTTTACAGATGGAGCAGGATGCAGAAGCGTTTCATTACTGTTAATTTTCTGCTTTTTGACACTATAACTAAATAATCTTTGGACTTTAAGAATAAAAATTGTGCATTTTATTGGTAGAACTGTGGCTAGTTGCATAAACTTAGATCTGTGTGTTCTTGTACTGCGACATCAACCTTCAAGTACTCATGAACACTAGTACAGGCATATGAAAATCTCTGCATGTGTTCTTGATATCAAGGATGCATCAAATGAGGAATGTTGTATTTTTAATGTGCTTGGTCGGTCAGTTGAGCAACAAGATTACAAGATTACTCGATGCGTTTTGTGTACTCTTGTCCTTCCTAGTTTGTTTTTTTCCAGGTAAAATACCGGTCTTCACAACAACGCAAGTCCTTTCTTTGAATCCTTGAAATTCAGAAGCAGACTGTCTTAAAGGGATAGTTCACTTTGAAATTAAAATTTGGTATCTATCAGTTTACCCCAAGGGCATCCAAGATGTAGGTGTCTTTTTTTTCTTCAGTAGATCCAATTTTGATATTTTTAGGTCAAACCGTTCTAGTCTGTCAGTCATATAATGGCAGGTATAGGTCACTGTCTCTATAAGAGGGAAAAAGAACATGCACAGAGAAATCCAAATTAAACAATTCCCCATCGTAACTACACATTGATGGCCTAAGTCACGAAACGAGCGGTTTGTGTGAGAAAACGAACAGTATTTATATTGTTTTTTACCTCTTGTACACAACCATGTCCAAGTGATCTGAGTGCACACACATCCGGTGTGTGACGTGTGTGTGCGCGCGCTCTGGCTCACGCTGCATTCACACGGGGCGTCGGCGTCAACGCTTGACGGAGGGCGTGTCTGAAGCATGGTGCTGACGCGCCGTCATAGTTACAACAACCAATCACATACTTCTCTGGTGTTGCATGAACGGGATTGGGTATTTGCATGAGGCGATCTGATTGGCTGATGCCTCGGTTGGCGCTTGAAAAGTTTAAAAGTTTTCAACTTCTGCTGCGAGCAGTGCCAGTGAAGCGACGCGACGGACCCACAATTCAGTTCGGCAACGCTTGACATCACTCCATTCAAAGTCAACGAGAGGCTTTGACGCCGATGCCCCGTGTGAATGGGGCATTAGTCTGCGCAAGCGCCGGAAGTGATCTCTCGCGCGTATACGTCACTCATTGCCAGAGCGCATGCACACACCGGATGCGTGTGCGCACTCAGATCACTTGGACATGGTTGTGTACAAGAGGTAAAAAACGATATAAATACTGTTCGTTTTCTCACACAAACCGCTCGTTTCGTGTCTTAGGCCATCAATGTGTAGTTACGATGGGGAATTGTTTAATTTGGATTTCTCTGTGCATGTTCTTTTTCCCTCTTATAGAGACAGTGACCTATACCTGCCATTATATGACTGACAGACTAGAACGGTTTGACCTAAAAACATCAAAATTGGATCTACTGAAGAAAAAAAGACACCTACATCTTGGATGCCCTTGGGGTAAGCTGATAGATACCACATTTTAATTTCAAAGTGAACTATCCCTTTAAGAACTAGTCTGACCAACTAGTAGTTAGTCAAGGGGCAATCTGCCTTATTTTTTGACCTCAAGCTTTTGAACGGTTGTGTTCACATTCATGAGTGTCTCGGGCCTCGGCGAGCTCGTGCTGATGGTGGAAATTTTCTCAAGAGATAGGTCCATGCATAGATGCAGGGCCGGCCTTTAAACACAAACATCAGTCACATTTCCATTGACGTCAGAGTTTGTTAAAGCACCTGTGAGCGGGGTGGACACACTGGGCGCTGGTGAGTCAGCCGGATGTGCACAGATAATGGCATTGAACAGAAAAGATGCTAAAAAAGGCTTTTAGCCTGAGCTGTGGTCAAGCTACTGACATCTGTGATAACGGCGGCTAACGTATCTGCCCTACACCTAAACACCCAGGACCCAACATAACGAACATGCCATTTCTGCAGTCTAATGTTGTCACGATACCAACATTTCAGTTGTTACCAATATCAGTAAGATTTCACAGATAGTTTCACAGTTGGTTCCAGTTTCAGTACCATAGCAAAAACTACTATAACTATTTCATTTTAATGTTTTTAGGTAACTGTTTTAAAAATCACAATATTAAATAAATGAAATTAGTTAATTATTAATAATCTGCCACTGTGAACAGAACATCATACTGAAGTACTCTGAGAATGTTTCATGCTCTGCTATCCAGCTTGAAATAATGGCTCAATTAAACCACAAGTTACTTTCCTCAAGACACATTCTGAAAAACAAGAACTGTGTTCTGTTGTATTTAAAAGGTTAGTTCAGCCAGAAATGTAAATACTGTGTTCCCGAATGCAAGCCTTTTTTTTCATAAACATACCATATAATGCAATTAAGAAAGGTTTCATTTTACATGGATATTGGGACAGGAGTGATATTGGGACTTGTTTTTCTTCCCAAATCCTCACATCTCATCACATTTATTTATGTATGTATATATTTTCAGGGGATTTATTTGTATATTTTTACTTAAAACTTTAATTATATTAGTTTTACTTTCCTCCTTTCTTTAATTTTTAAACCTTAAAAATCCTATCCGCATCATTTAATTTAGTGGAGCAGGAAAAATGCTGTAGATCATAAATAGTTTTGCTTTTCATTAATTATCTGTGTTTTCTGAATTTGTAAAATAGCTGTTAATAACAGTCAGTGCAGTGGTCTGTGTGTTCGTACAGAAATGTTTTATCTTGTAGCTTTCAGTTTTTATCGCTCCTCATATTTAACTTTAACACAGTTTAAGGTAAGACACATCAATTTGTGTACTGAATTTCACACATGCTGGTAGTTGCAGTTTCACTTTTTGTTTAGGCTTGATGTTTATAACGTTGTTTAGAATGAATGGCAGTGTTATTTATTTTGTACTTCTATTTTTTCTATTTTTGTTCTGTATACCTTTTTTTATTTGAAAGGTTCTTGTGGAGTGAGGGAAAATAAAATACAATTATATAGTGTTTACAATATTTGTAAACATTTCCAGTATTTTACATTATTTCTGAATGTAATAATAAAATTGAATAATAATAATAAAAAAAAATCCCATCAGATTGATACAACCTTTTTTTATCTTTTCTTTGCAATATTAATGGAGTTTTTAGATTTATCTCTCACTTCACTTCATCTGCCATCTTGGATGATTATTTCACTGAGCTTTTTTACAGTTTTAAGGGATTATTTGCAAAAGATACACATGATGCTGCCTTAGTAATGTTTCATTTTACATGTTTTTTACAATACAATATGATGGTATTTTACATAATTTTTAAGTGTTATAAAATGCAACCTATACACCGATGCGACTTGAGACGCACTTGTGACTTACACACTTGAACACTTTTTTCTCTCTCTCGCTAAAATGCAATTTTTACATAGCAACAACTTAGCAAACGCATAGGTAAGGTGTTAAAAGTCACCCCAAACACCCTAGAAAGGGTAACCGCATAGTAATATCCTGCTAGATGCCCTCACCAGCTTGTCATTGTGCTGACAAGAGTTTTCAGAGGCAAACACCACTCACGATTTTTGCAGAAATGATAAAAGTCTTGTGTTATTCTATCACAGTAGAGACAGTCATACAGCAGAGAAGCTGAAATCATTGAGCAGAGGATCTAATAGAAGCTGAGTCTGTGACAGTGTACTGTTATTCCTGGACCAGAACCTGGAACAGGGATATTTTTCACATTGATTTCTGTGTTCCTGGACAACTCCATGGAATAGTTGGAATTATATTCAATATCATCTGTCTCGCTCTGCGTGTATGAATAAAGCAGCCAGTTTCCTCTGGAATTTAAGCGTGTGTGTGTGTTTGTTTGAGGTGTGAAGGGGTTTGTGGCTAGTGTTCTCCTCTAGTGTAGTGTGTATTTATGATGCAAGCATGTTTCAGACGGCATCTGATCATGTGTGTCTGCAGAAGGATTGAACTGGCTCCTTCCATATCATGAGTGTGAATCTGAATTCATTTGAAAGTGATTCAACACACAGGATTTGAATTGGAGTAACAGGAAGAATTTCCTGAATTGCAGTTCACACAGCAGAAGAGTTTCATTGGCTTAAATTTGGATAGAAGTGAAAAATGTATCCTGTTTCTAAATGCTAAATAAATGCTCTTTTTCTAAATGTTATTGATAATCTTGTGAATGATTGATCCATGCATATGTTTAATTTTTTAAAGGGGTCATATGATGCGATTTCTTGTTTTCCTTTTCTTTAGTGTGTTATGTAGCTGTTTGTGCATGTATAAGATCTGCAGAGTTACAAAGCTCAAAGTCTCCCACAAAAGGATTTATTCTAGGGCTGCAGCTAACGATTATTTTTATTGTTGACTAATCTATCGATTATTTTTCGATTAGTTGACTAATTTATCGATTATTTTTCAATTAATCTATTTATTATTTTCTTATCAGTTGATGAATTCTTTAGTTAAACTATCAATAAATAATAACAGTAACTTCTGCTATAAATTTTTTATTTTATTCAAACATTTTCTCATAATTAATACTTTACAAAAAAGAAACAACAACAAAGAAAGAAGGAAAGAAAGAAAGAAAGAAAATAAATAACAAGAAATAAAGATAACAAGAAAAAATAAAAATAATAAAATAATAAAAAAGAAAAATAATTACAGGGCAGTGATGCAATCAATAGAAATGCACATTATGGCTGCATTCACAGTTACTGTTTGGGACTGACAGCAGTTGCTTACAGGTGAGAGGCTTGAAATGTTTTATTTGTTCAGCAGAGAGCAACAGAATCAAAAATGGCGTCATAACACTGGGAAGTTTTATCACAGCTGACACCCCGTTTTTAAATAAATGAGCCCAGTCGAGGCTTGTCCTATCCATCACACAGTTAAACAACTAACAATGACTTTGTTAGCGAGTGCAGAGAGCGCGTTTGGTGCACGCGTCTCACAGATCGCGCCCACGGCACTGACGGCAGCTCCAGTGGATCTTAAGATGAACGCGAATCATTTCTCCTTCCCTGTCATGATTATATAGGCAACTCGATGTCCTGTGCTGTTCCGTTCATTCAGCGCAGCTTTGAATGCAGTTGTGAATACAGTGGGGGAAATAAGTATTCAACACTTGAACAAATTTTTTATTAAACCCATTTCCAGTGCAGAAATTCACATGAAATTTTGACCAGATGTTGGTATTAACTCAAGTAATTTACACAGAGAAAAAATATTGAATATTACAATCAATAAAAAAGTTATGTGTAATAAAGTGAAATGACACAGGAAAAAAGTATTGAACACACTAACTGAGATTATACTTAATACTTGGTGGAAAAGCCTTTGTTTGCAATAACAGCTTCAAGACGCTTCCTGTATGAACAAACTAATCGTTCACAGTGCGCAGGTGGGATTGTGGTCCATTCTTCTAAACAGACTGTCTTCAAATCTTGAATGTTCCGTGGGGCCCTCTTGTGAATCTTGATCTTCAGTTCCTTCCATAAATTCTCTATTGGGTTTAAGTCTGGTGATTGACGGCCATTCCAACAGCTTTATTTTCTTCTTCTGGAACCAATTCCGAGTCTCCTTTGCAGTATGTTTTGGGTCATTGTCCTGCTGGAATGTCCATCCATGTCTCATCCTCATCATCCTGGCGGATGGTAACAGATTCACCTCAAGAATTTCCCGGTACATGGCTCCATTCATCTTCCCTTCAATAACATGGATTCTGCCAGTACCATGAGAAGGAAAACAGCCCCATACCATGATGCTTCCACCTCCAAACTTCACTGTTGGTATGGTATTTTTAGGGTCATACATAGAGCCATTTCTCCTCCAAACATGGCGTGTGGTATTATTGCCAAAAAGTTCAATTTTTGTCTCGTCTGACGGGACTACATTCTCCCAGTAATTCACAGGGTTGTCCAAATGTTTTGTAGCAAACATCAAACAAGCTTCAACATGCCTTTTCTTCAAAAATGAAGCCTTCCGAGGTGAGCGTGCATGGAGGCCGTGGCGGTGGAGTGCATTGCCTATAGTTTTCTCTGTGACAACTGTACCTGCTGCTTCCAAGTCTCTCTGTAGCTCTTTCCGAGTGGTCCTTGGCTCTTGGATTACTCTTCTGATTAACCTTCTGACTCCCTGGTCAGAAATCTTTCGAGGAGCTCCTTTGCGTGGCAGGTTGATGGTGGAGTTTTTTTCTTTCCACTTGAGTATAATGGACCCAATGGTGCTTACAGGAACATTTAGGAGTTGTGAAATCCATCTGTAACCACTACCATTTTTATGCAGCACAACAATCTTGTTGTGAAGGTCTTGGGACAGCTCTTTGCCTCTACCCATCATGAGATGTTTGTATACTTGCATTCAGAGGTGGGTAAGGCTTTTTCTAACTGATTAACCTGCAATAACCTGGCTGATTCTAATTTGCACAAATAGGAGGTTGAACTAATTAGTGAAATCAGCTGTTGTCTTGCTTTGTCTTGCCTTGGTGTACTGCTTTTTCTTTGTGTGTTCAATACTTTTTTCTTCTATTTAACTTCATTAAATATAATTTTTTTATGGATTGAAATTGTATGATTTCTTTATCTGTGTAGATTTCTTGAGTTAATACCAACATCTGGTCAATTTCATGTGAATTGCTGCACTGGAAATGTGTTTAATAAAAAATTTGTTCAAGTGTTGAATACTTATTTCCCCCACTGTATATGCGGTTCTGACGGTCGTATAATAATAATATGCTCTATGAACGCTCTATGAAGTGAAGTGATGTTGCCATACTAGCCTTTACCTTCTGCTCTAGAGTCTTGTTTGTGTTAAACATGGCAGAAAAACGGTCTTAAGTAGGGATAACTGCAGACTCGCGCAATGGGCATGGCTAAAGGTGCGATGCGTCGATGCACTCCATGCTAATCGACGTATTTTATTTGTATAACCTCGTCATGTTTCATGAAAATTATGTTTCGGTGAATGACGACGACCCCAATCATTTAATCTACTTAAACTCCGCCCCTTTCTTACAATCAACTGTAAGCTTGCATTCAGTAAGTGCCACGCCCACATCTCAACATCCAATCAATAACGGAAGCATAGAACCAAGTCCCACCCTACATTTACTGTCTTTAATAATCAGTTTTACTCAGTCACTACTTATACATTGCAACTATTTTTCATGTAAACTAACTAATATACTACTTCCACATGAATAAAGCAAAGCAAATGGACAGCAAAATCAGAGGTAATAGGAGCACACCTCTACCAATTGAAAGTTAATTAATGAAATGTTTGTGGGTGTATGTATATATAATTAAATGAGTTTGTTAGAATATCATTCCATAATTCAGCTTCGTTAAATTCATATTACAGTTCTGCATTCTGATGGCTGCTTCAGTTCATATTCAGGAAATGTGATTTAAAAGGCAGACACAACAAATCATTTCTGATTCTGAATGTCACGCAGCTCTGATTTGCAGAAGCTCATGGGGAAAAATGAGAAATATCCAGTCCTGACATTAGTTCCTTTACTGAAGACGATTTGATGGCTCTGCTCTCAGTGACCGTGAAGTCTTCTGACATGCTCTAACGCTGACCGGGTTATCAAGCAAAAAATAGCATGAAGTTCAGAATGATTGTCTAAAAATGGCCTTTGAGATCAGCGTTTCAGATTGGTGTGTCATGTATGGCTTTTAAAGGGAACCGAAGGATCTGAGTGGCTCAGAGGAGCTTCTGTAACAGTTTCAGTGAATCTGAGTGACTCCTGGAGAATATTTACTGCTTCTAGTTCTCCAGTTAACAGTCGGGAAGTTACAGTATGTGTCCCAGAACTAAATGATTTCCATACTTAGTTTTTATCAGTAATGACGGGTCATAAATAGCCTCATTAATATTGATTTTGTATTTCATGTGGTATCACATGGGAAACATGATAAATTCATTGGCACTGAACCTCATGTCAGTGGAGTTTCTGCTTTCTTTGACTGTGAATCTCTGAGTGTTTCATCTTTTTTCAGAGTATGTGAGTGTTTGAGAGCGTCTGTCCTCATATGGCTTTGGGCTCAAATACACACTTCACAATTGTCTATTTTGGCTCTCACGGTCGGTAATATTGGCATTTCCATGTCATGCTAGTCTTTGAATACTCTCTAATCTGCAGCTGTTTCTGTTTCCACTCTGAAAGCCAAAAATTTGTGTTTGTGAGGCAGTGTGTGTATATATAAATACATATAAATAGATGCATGTGTATGTTTGTGTATATACAACAACGCAAAGTTTGAGGTTAGTTTTTATTTATTTTTTACTTTAATGTAGAGATGCATTTATCAAAAGTCACAGTAGAAGAATTGTTAATGTTACAAATGATTTCTGTTTCAAATAAAGGCTGTTCTTTTGAACTTTCTATTATTCAAAGAATCGTGAGAAATAAATGCATCACAGTTTCCATAAAACATTCAACATTGGTAATAATCAAAAATGTTTCTTGAGCAGAAAATCAGCATATTAGAATGATTTCTGAAGATCATGTCACACTGAAGACTGGAGTAATGATGCTGAAAATTCAGCTTTGGTCACAGGATTAAATTGCATTTTAACGTGTATTCACATAGAAAACAGTTATATTAGATTACTGTTTTTACTGTATTTTTGATGACGTCCATATGTGTACAGTGGCTCTAACAAGTATTTAGTCACTTAAGCCACATTCACAAATATATGAATCGTCACATCCTATAACAAATTTAGAAAGCAAGTAGTGTTTAACTCCTGTTTTTAATTTGTACTGTCCAGTTATCATTACACTGACAAGTTAATGATATAATGATGCTCTTCTCATATGTTGGGGAAGCTGAATTTGTGTTTGCAGTCCACATGCATTGGCTTGACTGCACTTCTCTGTTCTCCTGATTTTCCAGTAAGGGTATTTAGAGGTTTCTACTCTTCTCGTGATCCAGGTTGGCAGGTGTAATCCTCCACTTTGGGACTAAAAAAAAGAATGACCCCAAATTACCCCATGTCTATAAAACTGAGGGTAATTTACTAAATATGTATTTTGGTGATTCAGGCCGCCAAATGGGTTTTAACCCCTAAAATATAACACACAGTGTGATGCCTTGCTTTAGCTGGTTTTAGATTGGTTTGCTGTATGTTTACATTCGTGGACTACTACAGTACTAAACTAGTTTTATGCTGCTTTTTCAATAACATCCACCATTATCCTAGCCGTGATGGTGGAAGAGAAGACGGAAAACATGAATGAACAAACATAAATGCCAAAAACATCTCAAGTTTGAGAGCACATTGTTTTCCTGCATTGCACGAACGTGTTGGAGTTAACTGAAGCGAATGAACGTTTTGCATCTGATTTTAACTGCTGTCTATCAGCCGATGTCCTGATGTGTCCTTTCCTGGAGTCCATTTCATGTCATTACAAACCGCACGATTCAGATTCATCCCGTGTAGATAAAACTATTTCTGAGCAGCAGAAGCACTAGGTTCGTCGTGCCACATCAAATCTCAAAGCGGTGATTATGTGTAGCCGAGCAGCCAGATGCCAGGCTGGTGGTGACCGCTGAGCGGCGGGACGGACTCGAGCATCCAGGACCTGCAGAGCCTTTCCTGACATCTCTCCTCAGAGCTGGAACTGCCTCCCGATGCAAATCCGAAACACATTTTTGTGTTTATACAGGCCGTCGGGTGAGGCAAGCACAAAGCCCTTTTAATGAAGCTTGACGCTCTTTTGTAGCCACTTCAGAAAACGCCAGCAGACAAAGGAGTTCGCCCAAAGTGTGACCTGTTTCACGCTTAGCTCATGCGTTTTCTGTGTTCAGATTTGGACAGTGAGCATCCATTAAGAGTTGGAGGCGTCTTCATAGACAATAGATTTCAGTGTTTGCTTTGTATGAGGGGAAACATTAGACTGTTAATGTTTTTTTCTGATCCACAAGTTTTGATGGTTCTGTTCAAATAAGTGTAGTGTTTTTAGTCTTCTGTCATTTGGCAATCAGGTTTGTTCAACTTCCATTTGGGGCTTGATACCTTCCTTATAGTCCTCCAAAAGCTGCACTAGAAGCTTAAATAGAAACCAAATGCTCGTTGGGGTCACGACTGAGGACAAAAACTCAGATTTTTCCATTTGTTGCTGCTGATTATGTTGCTCTTGATTTGGACACTGTAATTCATTTCTTGTTACTTCATATTCAGGTCATGTTCTTTGGTTCAGCGTTGGCTTTGACTGTGTCTGGTTAAATCTTGCCTCAACCAAAACCCCAGTAGGATTTTTCCATTGGCTTTGGATTATTGCAGAAAATAAACTTTGTGACCAACAAAAGTCTATGAAAAGTCTGTTTTGTTCGTCATGATAATCTTCACAAATGAACACAATGTTGGTTTTGAAGCCTAAATATAATCACCAGAAGTGAAAAGCTGAATGTAGACTACAGAACAAAATACATTAGTCACATGACCTCAACATCACCATTAAGCTTCCCACAATTTTTTCAGTACACAAATGAAAACACAAATACATACAGATATTTTTAATGAAACCTTCTGTTGAAATCTTCCATTGAAAATCTAGCTTCAAGATGTAAAAGACATGGAATTAAGTGGTTTAATCAATATTTTGATGTACAACACTAAACCTGTTGGTTCTTTCACATCAAACAAGCATGTTTGAGCTTCTGTTTACCATATTTGATGAGCTCTATATGTATGTGCGTTGGTCGTTGGTGAAATCAGATCTCTACAATGTGAAAATACAGTTAATGATTTCATAAGTATTTACCCCTTTGACACCCTTTGTATGGGTTCTGAGAGGAACATTTCTTTTTTATGGTGCAGTGTTAATGGAGCTGACTGTGTTCTCTGCAGGAGGAGTGTTTCCTCAACTTGGAGGCTCCCATCAGCAGGGTTTGTGGGTATGATACGCCCTTCCCGCACATCTTTGAGCCCTTCTACATCCCTGACAAGTGGAAGTGCTTCGAGGCGGTCAAGCGTATGATCAACTACTAAAGCAAAGGTGAGGGTTTTTTTTGTTTTGTTTTTTTTAATGTACCATTATTATTTAACCATGTAAAGCCTGACATATGAAATACTGCATTTCTTAAACAAATGGAACATTTTAACACTTTCCCTGCTTGCATTTTTTTTTCTTGCCAGCCACTGCCAGCATTTTTTATAATTTTTCACAAAAGTTTAATGGCACCCAGAATATATTGTTGTATAAATATCTAAACATTCAAATATGTCAAAACAATGAACAGAGCCTCAACAGTAAAAATAACAAATTATTTTAGCTTCATACATTTTTTTAATCAACACTTGAATGTGGGTAAGTTTCATGAAAAAAGCAAAATTTTGAACAATAAGCTGAGAAAATGGTGTTTTTGTAAAAGACTACATCTGGATCAGATTCAGAATGATGATCAAAACATCGATGGAGTCCATCAACACCTCCAAAACTTCACGTTCCTATACCACTTCCTGGATCGTCATTTCATTCTGTAAAGTTAGGCAGTTGTTTGACGATCATGTTATTTTACATATGCATCTTCCTACATATGCAATCGCTTGTTTATGCTTCTTCACCCGAGTTCTGATCCAGGCGTTCAGTACTCTTTCAGAAGATGCATAATAGTGCCTCCTATCGTATAACAGTGAAAACACAGAAAGCTGGAAAATTCCATCATTGGCGGGGAAGGAGTTAAACTGGATCTTTAAAAATTTTTTAAATTGCATATGTATTTTTTTCAGTATAATATTTCATGCATCAGGCATTTATGGCTCTCATAGTATGATATAGTGAGGATAAGGAACTCAATTCATTCAGAGAAATTAGCAAAAATATGCAGTTTGCTGCCGATGCTGATATTTATCTCCCAATAATATGTCTTAGTAAGATGATATTTAAATGATCAAAACATATAATGCAATGCAATACGCATATGATGATTGAGAGATGAACAAATAAACGTTCCTCAAAACCCTGATGATCAGATTTGAGACTCACTGATTTTTCTTAAATAAATGATGTGTGGATAATCAAGTAAAGCCAAGCTGCTTCAGTCCAGTAAGTGTTCATCTGGAAATATTACTAATAATATCACAGCTATTCTTAAATTTATTTTATAAAAGTCAGTAAAGATTTCAGAGCAAAAAGACACGTGAATCAATTAGACTAAAAGACCTTTTACTTGCTAAAGAACTTTAAACTATCAATCAGACGACAGAAGGCATGGAGTAGATTGTGTGTGACAGGTTTTTCAAAGTTTTGATCATTTAAAGGGATTAGAAATTCACATCAGTTATGATGCTGTTGGGTTTCTAGTGTTAAACTGAATCAATATCAAGTACAGATTCATACATGCTCTTATACCTCAGATGTGTTCAGAAACAGTGTGCAGTATCAGCGCTCTTTACTGTTTCTGGTAAGACCAGGCTGTTGTAAGACAGCGGCGCTCCATTGCCAGATTCATTCTGCTTGCGTTCAGGCTCCAGGTTCAGTGTAATTCCAAATATATTTGGCTGTTACAGGTTATTACACAGTTAGGACACAGTCTGTTGATGCTGTTGCCATATAGAACAAGCAAACCTGAAGTCACATGATCCACAACTACTGCACACAGGCCCAGAACCCAGCCGCTACTGTAAACATTTGAACCAGCATTTGAACCATCTTTTCTCGTTCACAGGCGACACAGATCGAGAACTCGTCCTCCTCTACATCACTGAACAAACCAGTCAATAACGCCACCATCACAGCTAACTAGGTTTCTACCTGTAGATGGGACCATGTTACCGGACGGGAACGTCCTTGATAATGTGTGTAGAGGATAAACGTGGTTTCTGAACACTAACCTGTGGACTTCACACGGCTGCTGTGCTCTTCCTTCTGTACTCTCGCTGTTACCTGGATGTCACCATCTTCCATTTAGTTTTTGTTATTAAACTTAATTGAGGCTGGATCTTGTGTGTTACTGTTTTATTTGTGAGTTTCTGAATGTACCATCATTGGTTTAATTGAATAAATCTCTCTTCTAAACCTAGCTGCAGCTTTACTGTGTGTTGTCGACAGAGACGGCTGACGAGCAAGACTTGAACCACAAACCGTGGACAGAATATAACAACCTGGTCTCATGGCATAAACGTACCTGGGTGCACTTTTTAGTGAGACCGTTTTTACGTACCTTACTGCACGTTTCGTCGCAGTTTCAAAGAGAAATGAGTGGCGCTAAAACACGGGTTCAAGACGTAAACCCTGGCACGTTTTTATTACGTTGATATTGGTACGTATTGCTGTGTTTTTATTTAGTTGCTTCAGGTACGTATTGCGGCGGTTCAGAATTAAAAATTAATGCTCTATCATGTTGGAAATATCCCCTACACCAAACCCAACCCTAATTCTACCCGATAGTGTTGACAAATGCGAAACTGATATAAAAAGCATTTGTTGATGCAACCGTGCCATTTGAACTTCCTTATCGTAGTTACACGGGATTCGTACCGGAGCTCCTCGCCTCTCAAGTACGTCTCTGTACTCTGTGAACTACCGAACAAACCTACCGTATATGAAAACCCATAGATATGAAGCTGAATATGTGTGATGCTAACGTTCAAAAGCATCAATTTTCAAATCTCCCAGCATATTAATATTGTTTTGAAGTCATAACATGATATTCTTCAAGTAATTGTGCGAAAATTACGCTGCTTTAATCAAAACTCTGTAAATTTGTGTGAAAAGGATTAAAGGCGTTGGAGCTTTACTGCCTCTAGTGTTCGTTTCTTTTGGAAACTGCAGTGATATGTACTTATTGGTACGTATTTTGCATCTTGCTAAAAAGTGCGCCCAGGTACGTTTATGCCATGAGACCAGGTAGGAATATAAAGATAAATCGGCATCTTTCATTCTGGTGGTGTGTGACCGCAGCGGCTCAGATGACCTCAGGTTGAGTGTATTCTAGCGTCCGTCATGCTCACACACTATCATTACTCACTTAAGCATATTAAATCCGGCCCCAGTGATCTTCACACAGATGCTCGGCTGAGATCAGATCTACACGCCCCTCTGAGCTTCGTGTGAGGTGTTCTTCCTTCACGGAGGAATGTGCAAAACGTCCAATAACATAGATGACTGACACATGCTTGGGTGAACCTGTCAGCGATGGCTTTCCCAGACTGACAGATGTAATTAAGATCCATATGCAATATAAAATAACAACCAAGACATTGGCAGACACTGTTAACAAAAATATTATTTAAAGCACTTTTATGTGATCTTGCTTTTTACACGGCTGCTTATCAAATGAATACAAATGATTAATAAATAGCAAATAAATTGATTAATGTTCCGAGCAGGGTTGCCAAGTCCGTGGTTTTACAGTGTTTTACACTGCTTTACACTGTTGCCGTGGTTTGTTTTTTAGGTCACTGGTTAAAGTGATCACTCCCTTACAATTTTGATTGAGGGGAAAACCATGGAAAAAAAAACATGATTGGGCTAGTTTGATTCACAATTGTGCTGGTTTTGAACGCAGACCTGGCAACCATGATGGCATGCTGGATCATGACTTTTGATAATTTTCTGAATAAGAGCTACAATATCTTACATGAAACTGAAGAGTTTGTGGTAACACTTTCTATGAAGCTGTATTTATAATGCATTATAAGGGTATTCTTAAGGCATTATAATTAATGCATAATTCATTATAAAAAAAAATCATATAATGTTGTATCATCTCATAATCATAACAACAATTATAATTATAACTATATAATGCTGACACATTTGTGGTTATAACTTTTAAGAGTATGATTAGATCAGATATCTGATCTTATGGCTGTTTGAGGAAAATTATTATTATAATTATATTAATTATCTTTTAATAATAAGTAGTCTTTGCTTTAAGTGAAGTTACTTTAATTAAAGCAGACAAAGACAACATAAGACCACATTATAAAGCCTTTTGGATGTTTGCATGAAGACTTTGTATTTGTCATTTTACAGTAAAAACACTAATAAGATGTACTACATTATTGTGCAGATCTTAAACAATGGCAAGATATGAGACTTATAATACATTATAACTATGGTAAATATAATCCATTGTAACTTAAGTGGATGAAACGTGTTCATTGTGTGTTATAAATATAATACTCAAAAGCTATAACCACAAATAAGTATTGTAATACTTTAAAAAATGGTCTTATGATTATTAATGAGATGATACAACCTAAGTTTTTTATAATGCATTATTCATTTATTATAATGTCTTAATAATACCCTTATAATGTATTATAAATACGGGCTTAGAGGGTGTTGCTATTGGACTATTACCGTTGCTAATGAAACCTGTCTGTTGAACCCTTGTGCTGTGCTGAAAATCCTTTCTCATTTGATGTACACAGTCAAAAACTTAAAAAAAAAACAAAAAAACTTTTCAGTCATAGCTTACTGGTCATAGAATTTTTTTACAAGTCCATTGCAATAGCATTATCATTTTTCTGAAAAAAAATAATCCTCTCCAGGTCAAAATGACTGAAACATAACATTTTGATTGACCTCTTCCAAATAACAGATTCATTTTTGCAAAATATACCATGTTTAATTGGACACATGACCTTCAGCAAAAACAAAATGCATTGGAAATGTTTGATCCTTTTAAGATATCTACTGTATGTATTAGGGGTTGTAAGATTCACATTGGTGCATCAGCATAAATGTTTACGATGCAATGCATCAATTTAAAATAAAAACTGTGCATCGGATACAAGTTGACATTTGTATCACGATGCATCGTTTCTAGCATATTTGCATCTGTAAAAAACGATTTATATAAAATTATTAGTAGATGTTTATTATTTACAGTATAAAGTGACCAATATTTTCAATGTAGATTGATTTCTCCTCTCTAAACTGTTTCTCGAGCGCGTTCTCTCATCACAGCTGCTACATGAATATGACGTATCACAACACTACGGAGACCGAGGCATGTCCTGAGAGTCATATATATTAACATGGATTTCTGTCTGAACAAAAGAAAGAAAAGACAACAATCTGTAGGCTACCATATTGAATTGCATAGCATCATATTTTTTCCATTGCATCTTGGAAAATTATTGTATTGCATTGAATCGCATTGTGTTGTATTAAATCAAAATCGGATCGCACTGCATCATAAGAGGGGTAAATTGTATCATATTGCATCGCATCGCATTGGTAGCTGCATATGTATATTTAATGTATCGTATTGTTGGCTATGCATCAAGATGCGTTTCGGCATCGCATTGGCCTCAGTTATGGAGATGCACATCCCTTGTATATATATTAAAAAAGCCTGTATAATTTGTATAACTGTATAAAAGACCTTTAAGCCTGTATAATTTGTTGTCCTAAATATGTATAACTATATGCATTTTATTTTATTTATATATAGTTGTATTTTATTTGAGTAATGTTTTTTACTCTTGTTCATGATCCATCATAACAGCCTTGCATTCTATATGACCCCATCAAGTCATATAGACAGGTAATTATTTTATTGTTCCCATATGGGATATTGTAGTGTATTAGCATCTTGCCAAAGCCAACAATGTAAAATACATAATGCATTACAATAAATTCAATATAGAGGATTTGCTAGACAATATACTGTAACAAACATAAGGAAACAATTATGGATCAGGCTAAGTTAAATGCCATTTATTTGCTGTATTTGGCTACTAAAGAGTCCATCATCTGTTTTGCTGTTGAAGTTACTGAAGTATGAAAAGTTTAAATTTATTGCTAAATGCTGAAATATTTGGCATTCATGCACACAATATTACAGTGGAAAGAACTGTAGGCTATTACACTCTATTAAATCAAAGTTGTGAATAATTTATAGAGGTTTTACCATTTTTACAGAGATAATGGGAAAGGTCATAAAAATAAAGCTTGCATTCAATTTGGTTACTATTTTGAGAAACGGCCTGGATTAAATGTGCTTCTGACAAATAGTTTTATGTTAATGTGATTAATCTGAATTATAAATGAACTGTGGTTTGTAATGACTGGAATTCCTCTGCTGATTAATAAGAGCTAAATCAGACATGTGTTATGTAAATCTGATGCATTTCAGAGCAAAACAGGATATTCAGTGACACAAATAACAATTGTATCCTTTAGTAATTGATTGGAAAGTTAAAAGTGTCTCTATATGACAGGAGGTTGGAGGAGAGGGGTTGAAAAAGTAAGAGGAATTCATGACATCAGCCAAAAATGAAATCCATTTCAGAAGTGGATTTAGATGACAAAGGCAAACATATTTTATGTGCAATAGCAGAAAAAGTACCAGCAACATGTGTTGAAGTAAATCTCAAACAGGGTTGTGCAACATTTAGAATTGGGATTCCTTTGAAATCTTGAATTTGAAAGTTTTGCTGAAAGTTTTTAGGACCGAAAAAGACAGACATAGAGAGATCACCAGAGTAGAAGAGCATGTCATTTCCCAGAACGCGTTACTTGTGCTGAATTTCTTAGAATTTTAGTTCAAATTCTGTCATTCATATTCAACTTCTATGTGTTATTATGGCCAATTCAGTTCAAATTCACACTCATGAACTGAAAGAGGCAGTTCCTCAAATAAATTATTAGAAGCTAAATGGGTGCAGATAAAGATGAGGGAAAAATGGGAAGTAGCCAGACAGTTGAGCTTGATGTGCTGTATGATGTGATGGTAACACTTTAGAATAGGGAACACATATTCACTTAATTAAGTTTTTCCTCAATAAAATACTGATTTGCTGCTTATTAATAGTTAATACTGTAGTTGTTAAGTTTAGGTATGGGATGGGATTAAGGGATCTAAAATATGCTCATACAGAATAAGGCATTAATATGTGCTTTATAAGTACTAATAAACAGCCAATATGTGACCCTGGACCATAAAACCAGTCTTAAGTAGCACAAGTATATTTGTAGAAATAGCCAACAATATATTGTATGGGTCAAAATTATAGGAAAGGAAAGGACATGACGTGTGGCCAAGTATGGTGACCCATACTCAGAATTTGTGCTCTGCATTTAACCCATCCAAGTGCACACAGTGAGTAGTGAACAAACACACACACACACACTCCGTGAACACACACCCGGAGCAGTGGGCAGCCATTTATGCTGCGGCGCCCGGGCAGCAGTTGGGGGTTCGGTGCCTTGCTCAAGGGTCTCACCTCAGTCGTGGTATTGAGGGTGAAGAGAGTGCTGTACATTCACTCCCCCCACCTACAATCCCTGCCGGACCTGAGACTCGAACCTGTGACCTTCGGGTTACAAGTCCGACCAGTGTTTGAACTATACCGTGGAATTTGGGGGTGCCCACCTTTTTTTTTTTTTATTATGGGGGGGGGTTTGTTCGTGTGCTTGCGCGTGGACTTACAATGACTTACTTCTTGCGTTGTCATCCCGGCGGGAGGCGTGCTAACAGGGCTTGCAGCAGGTGAATCGGTCGTGCCATTAAACTGCCTTGTGTTCTTTTTGCCATGGTGGCTATATGATGCTAACTGCAGAATGGATTTCAAGGACTGCGCGCGCAGATCTACGGCCAATGTTGAATCCAACGTTTATATTTTTTCTACGAATCTTTGAGTTAACGTACTAAACATGAGTGGAATGAATTTGCACCGCAGCGCCCCCACACCTTGATGCTCATGACAAGAATAGCATGTATAGTTATCTTAAATGGAGTGAATTAGGTTTAAATCGCCGTCATGCATGAATTAATTATATTTTTGCAATTTTAAACATAATAATCCACGATGATCACATTACACAAAACTGAAAATGCACATTCAAAATAACACATTTTCAATATTTTTTGAGACCCCCCAAAATTTCACAAGCCCATATCTTATTAATCTTATATCTTAAGGGGAGCCGAGCTCCCCCGTAGTTCTCACCCTGAGTCCGACTCACTATCCATTAGGCCACGACTGAAGATCATGTTCCATGAAGATACAGTATTTTGTAAATACTGCTAAAAATGCTAAAAAACCTGATAGTTAATAGTGAGAATTAGTCATTAAAATAAAGTGTTAGCAATATGATTGTTTAAACTTCTATCAGTTTTATTTTTATATGCACAAAAAGACAGTTTATATTTTCTCATCCCCTTCTGTCTTGATCTCATTGAGGAAAAGGGGTGTGCTAAGGGGGCTGAAGCCCTGAATGTTTTTATAACCATGCCCTATACGTATCATCACTGACATTTCATGCAAATTAAAATAATTTCTGTTAGAACCACACATTTGCTTTCTGCACATCTAACAATGTCTACTTGCGTTGTTATTCACTCCAGACAAGAACTGCCCATTGAGGCTAGTACTTCTGACTGGCATGGAACTGGCCAACCATCAATAAGAAATTCTAAGGTCTTTATGATCCATCCAATGAGATTAGATCTTTTGGAACCAGGCGGTTTGTTGGTGTGTACTTTACTAGATCAATTTACTTAAAAAAAAAAAGTTTTTTATTAAAAAATCATTTTTATCTATAACCTACTGAAAAACTTTTCACTATCATACTACTCTTGCCATCTGTCAAATTAGGTTATTTGTCACTGTAAATCAACAACTATGCTTTAAATTTTCTTCCTAGGGCAATTATATGAACAGTTGGTTTCATGGTCTGTGGCAGACTTTTCTTCGTGTCAAGGCAACATTTCAATAAACAATAATTTATTTTTGAGTAACTTAAACTGTAGAGACAATTTTGTCTTTTTTGCTCTATTTCCCTAACAAAGATATTTCCAAACAAAGCCACGTTGTGTGTCTCTGTAGCAGCACACAGCAACATTTCATTTTTTTAATGAATCGGGTCAATGATTCACTGGCCCATTCATAAAAACTTTGAGTTATGCATATACTGTTGCCAGGAGGGAAACAAGGTACAACACATGACTATGTGATATCGCTATTTGCTGAAAACACCTTTATTCACGCCTGAAAGCATGTAAATGTAGTTCCATACATTATTTCCTTTTATTCAATCCTGCACTTCACCAAGCCTCAGACTGCGCAGAGCTCAAAGGTGTTGTCTTGGTTTCCCTCCTTCTGGGAACAGTAGTTATATCTCAATGTTCCCATTCAGTTGGTTCACTCTGTACATATATTCGGAGTGCCTATAAGGGACCAGCACCGCCACATACCCGATGCGTTTTAAGGGAGCGACAGCCCCTGGTTTAAAATACCTGCGGTAAGCACGGATTGAGCTGCCGCACAAATGTCCTCTACAGACACCCCTCTAAACAATGCCCATGACATTGCCATGTCCCTCGTGGAGTGTGCAAGCACCCCTGGTGAAGACTCCACAGCAGTCCTGACTGCAACGTCATCATGCTTAGGTACCACCTCTTCGCTGGCCAGCAAGAGGCCTCCAAAATCAGCAACAGACCCTCCTGACTCACCTGTCTAAGGTGGGCTGTATCAGTTCCACCGGTGGAAACGCATACAGGGTCCAGAGCCATACATGCCACAGAGCTCCTGTTCCATGTAGTGACGCACCTGTCAACACCACTATACATGACGTAACCCTGCCCAGGGGAATTCCTTCTGACAACAAAGAGGGGTTTCCCCAGGGAATCAGAGCCCGAATACATAACGGTGTAATTGTCACCTGTCTGTTTAAATGCCACATGGCATTCAGCCCAGTGCTCTGCATCCATCTCTGGAACGCATGTATAAAGAGGAAACCCAGCCAAATGACTAAAAGAAAGAAACTACAGTCAATAGCCCACAAAATTGTGTGAAGAACCCACAGTGTTGGTGTACACATGCACACCACTGCTCAAAGCAGACAGTGAGGATCCCCAGCAACACCTGGGAAACCTTCGCGTCTTCTTATAAACAATGCTGGATATGGCATATCACTGCATCTTTCTCCTCTGTCAGCACATGGCCCGATTGTGAGGTTACTGGTTCTAAAGCATTTTGATTTTGACAAATCAGCATATGAGGCATTGTATGCTGAACAAAAAGTTTCTTAATTGACAACAAACTTCAAGTCTTTTCTGCACCAAGAGAAGAAAATGACTGCCTCTAGACAACATTCCCTCCCCTCCTGCGGACTAGGGACTGGACTGCCCACACCTTTCCTACATCTTTCGTCGGGGGCAGACTCTTCTTTCTCGACCCCGTCTGCTGTTTAGGCTGTGTGTGTGTCCGCCCAGCCTCCCAAGCACTGGGCCTCATAGCTGTTGCTGCGGCCATCCTCTTGGCTGGTGGTGGTCTGGAAGATGACCTAAACCTTGGTTGTGCAGCTTCAAAGAGTCCGGATGGGGATATTGGTGTGCTACGGAAAGGATTCAGATCTCATTCAGGCAGGTTTGCCAGGGTCAAGCAAAGATAGCGCTGTGCCACCACAGTACTGACCATCGCATGACCCAGTGACATCAGCACACAACGGGTTGCACATAGTATGTAGTCAGGGGTACGACATGGGGTACCCGCAATACCACTATTTTGAATGGGTGCCAGGTATGCAGCAAGTGAATGCTCCATTTGGGGGGCTGACACTAGCCCTGCTTCCCCCGCTCCTTTGAACTCCATAAACTTATTTGCCCCCAGCACCAGGGGGGTGGGGGTGACATAGGCTTCGGCCATGAAAATGTGAGTGCTGCCACACTATCCAGTTAAGGTGGCAGGGGTGTTCTTACTACTGTCTGCATAGGAGTCAAATATAACCTTCTGAAACGTGAGCTTTTCTGTGTCAGAGAAGGGGCAGGCCACACCACCGACAACACAATCAGTCGTGTGTTGTACTGAGAGAACTGACAGAATGGGAACAGTTTCTTACACTGTTCCTGAATGAATCAGCCGTTTTGAATGAATCAATTAAATAAATTAATCAACCACTCACTCATTAAGACAGTGGCTTGCCACCACCTACTGGCAATTTTAGACTTATATTCTATTTTTCAGTTCCAAATTTTATATTCAAAACATTAATCCCATAACAGTATTTATGAAATTTCTAGGTGCAGTGTAAATACATGTACAAGATCTCCTTAAAAATAAGTGTACAGGGCCCTGCGTCTTTGTTTATAATTGCTTCTTTTTTTTTTTTTTTTATTAAGCCACTTAGCCAATGTAACTCAAACATAATTTATTTAAAGTGAGTCCCATGTATTCTGACACATACATGGATGTCTCTGGGCTAAGCATCAGATATCCACTCACCCTAGAACCGTCCCTGTTGAGGAACCTACAGTATAGCCACACTTTGGCTCACACATGTGAATTCCCACGTTAGACAAAAAAAAAGGACCATTCGTAACCTTGAAAACAGGAAGAGCGGTTTAATTGAGCCTGAGGCACCCAGAGTGACACTTCTCTCCTCCTACAGACTCGAGAACAGCCACTAATGCTAACTAACGGTTGCTAGGGAGAGACTGAAACGCTGGGCAGTGCAGGTCATTTGGCTGACAGCTGGACAGAGGGTTTGTTTGTACATGAATGCCACGCTGTTGGAGACAGAGAACAGCTCTGTCTCATGTGACGTAAGTGCTTCTAATTGTGTGTGGCAACAAAATTAAATGTAAATTTCCACTTCTAATTTAAGAACTCTTTCATATAATATACTTAAACCTAATAGCAAACAAGCTACGTCAGGCCTATACATGACTTCCATTGAACAGACAGATTTATACTGCACAATAATGATGTGCTGGGGAATTTCAGCTCTTCTCCTGTGAGAAATGTGTGTTGATGTAAAATTTACAATGGGATAGTGCATGTAAAATAAAAACAAACAGTTGCTTGTAATGTGGTGAAAAAAACTTAAGATGCATTGAATGCAAAACCTCAAAACAATGAAAAAACTTATTTTTCAGGCTAGATCAGCAAATGCACTTGTGCAGTCCTAAACCGTAACCGTGTCCCAAATGCTGCACTATACACTATGCTCTTATATACTATGTACTTGTGCACTATGTACTCAACAATGTAGTGTATGAATTATATAAAGGTATTTTGTCATTCATAATCGGGGTCTGATAGCCCCTTCCCATTCGTTACTTAAAGCTGCGACATTTGAGTGCACGAGGTGTCCGACATTCCACTTTTTTTTTTCTTTGGTTATTTAAGTTCATCATCTGGGTATTTAAAGTGCTCTTTTTCTTTTTTTGGAATTTTCAGTGTGAACACACTTCTCGCACTATTTACTCTACAAATTTTTTTTTTACTCTATTTACTGTTCCCACCTGGTGGAATGACCTGCCCAACTCAATCCGAGCAGCTGAATCCTTAGCCATCTTCAAGAAACGGCTAAAAACACATCTCTTCCATCTTTATTTGACCCTCTAACTCTAGCACTCTCTATTCTAATTCGGTTTTATCTATCTGTCTTTTTATTTAAAAAAACACACACACTTGACCCTCTATCAACTGCGTATTTATTCTGTAACTGCTAGCTTTTCTTGAAAAACTAATACTAGCTGTCTTTTTTCTATTCTATCTACTTGTTTCTATATATATATATATATATATATATATATATATATATATATATATATATTAAAAATAAAAAAATACCTTGCTACATGTACTGCGTTAGGCTAACCAAGACTTGTCATAACACTTGCATGTTGTTGTTCTTTTGTTGGTTTTGATTGCTTCTATTGCCCTCATTTGTAAGTCGCTTTTGGACAAAAACATCTGCTAAATGACTAAAATAAATAAATAATAAATAAACAAAACGTCATAGAATAGTGCATTAGTATGCATTTTGGGATGCATCTTGACTTCGCCTACTGCAACCAGCTTCTAACGGCAGTTGCAGTGATGCAATGGCTTTATCAATTAACGGTTGGCTCTTTTATTCAGAAGACAGGATTGCGTATTGCGCATTGTGCTTTCTCCCATTCATAAGTAATAAAAGTGCCCCTTCAAGGGAACTTCAAGCTGCGTCCCCCTCTAGGGGACACTTTGGGGAATACTGCCAGCATGACCAGTGTCTGAAGCACATGTAAAACAACGCCAATCCTATTGGTCCACGTGGCCTGTGACATCATAGGCGGGTACCCAAAAGTATAAAAGGGCACCTGCTGAATATGTCACCAACTTTTGTTGTCTTCAGAGCCGACTGTTTGTTCACATGTGTGAAACGTCATCCTAGTGAGTCGAGCTGCACTTTAAGGAATGTGAGCCTCTGTGTTTTGATTCTAACACTTGAGAGCATATTCTAACTTTTGCGTCTTTGTCTCGGCCTCTATGTGCTCATTGTGATGAGCCACAATGATAATGCTCCGCTCATGCTTGTTCCTATTCCCGAGGGAAGCAGGGCGAAGCGTTTGTCTCGGGCCGTTGCCATGGCATGGTCTATCTCAGCTCGCAACGATTGCTTTGATCAGCGGTGTCCGCATACCCTTTAGTCAAGTCAAGTCAAGTCAAGTCTGCTTTGTCAATTCTTCCACATGTACAGTACATGCATACAGAGAATTTAAATTGCGTTACTCTCAGACCCTTGGTGCATACAGTTAACATTAAACACTGACAGTAGACGTTCAAATACAGATAAATAGTTTAAACATATGTACATACAAACTATACAGATATACAAATGAGGACATTGTAGAAAAATAAAAAAGAGATAGATAAAGTGGCATAAGGCACATGGCAGATAGAGTGCAAACCAGTTAAATAAAACAAAACTGTGCAGATATATGTGTAGTGCAAAAAAAGAACAGTCTTTTATCAGACTGTCAGAAGAGGTAGTTTACGGTCAATGCTGGATGAGGTAGAGATCAGTCCAGTGCTGCACAAAGTGACTGGTGCGGGTCACAGTTTGTAAGGGGGGGGGGGGGTGTAAGGTCCTGGGGGTGTGGGGAGCTGGGGGGGGGTCATAGTGTCAGAAAGAGAGGGGGGGGGCAAGGACGGGAGGGAGTTCAGCTTCCTGACAGCCTAAAGTATGAAGCTGTCCTTCAGTCTGCTGGTCCTCACCTGGAGACTCCGCAGTCTCCTCCCTGATGGCAGCAGACTGAAGAAGCTGTGTGACGGGTGCTGAGGGCTTTGCGGGTGAGACGGGTGCTGTAGATGTCCTGGAGGGAGGGGAGAGAGACACCAACGATCTTCTCAGCTGCTCTCACTATCCGTTGAAGGGACGCGTTGCAGGCGCCATACCACACAGTGATGCAGCTAGTCAGGATGCTCTCGATGGTGCCTCTGTAGAAGGTGCACATGATAGGGGTCGGGGCTCTGGCTCTTCTGAGTTTGTGGAGGAAGTAGAGACGCTGCTGTGCTTTCTTGGCCAGCGCCGCAGTGTTGTTAGTCCAGGAGAAGTCCTCTGTGATGTGCACACCCAGGAACTTGGTGCTGCTCGCTCTCTCCACAGTCGCACCGTTGATGGTCAGAGGAGCATGCTGAGTGTGCACTCTTCTGAAGTCAACAACAATCTCCTTCGTCTTCTCCACATTCAGAGAGAGATACACCACCCGGCCAGGCGGCTCACCTCGCTCCTGTAGTTTGTCTCATCTCTGTTGCTGATGAGACCCACCACAGTCGTGTCATCCGCAAACTTAATGAAAAGCTTAGAGTTGTGTGACGGTGTGCAGTCGTGGGTTAGCAGAGTGAAGAGGAGGGGGCTCAGCACACATCCTTGGGGGGCCCCTGTGTTCAGTGTGATGGTGCTGGATGTGTTAATGCCGACCCGTACTGCCTGAGGTCTCCCGGTCAGGAAGTCCAACAGCCAGTTGCACAGAGAGGTGTTGAGCCCCAGCTGGACCAATTTGTGAGTGAGCTGCTGAGGGATGATTGTGTTGAATGCTGAACTGAAGTCTATGAACAGCATCCTGACATATGAGTCTTTTTTGTCCAGATGTGTGAGGGCTGGGTGGAGGGCAGTGGCGATGGCATCATCGGTCGAGCGGTTGGACCTATATGCAAACTGGAAGGGGTCCAGGGAGGGGGGGAGGACAGACTTGATGTGTTGCATGACTAGCCGTTCAAAACACTTCATGGGAATAGGAGTGAGTGCTACTGGACGGTAGTCATTGAAGCAGGATGGAGATGACTTATTCGGGACTGGAGTGATGGTGGTAGCTTTGAAGCATGTGGGGACAACAGCCTGACTTAGTGAGATGTTGAAGATGTCTGTGAAGACATCAGTGAGTTCCACGGCACAGTCTCTCAGTACACGCCCAGGAATGTTGTCAGGACCCGGAGCTTTGCGTGCATTGATCCTGCTGAGGGATCTCCTCACGCTGTCCAGGGACAGCGTCATCACCTAGTCGCCGGGAGGAGGTGGAGTCTTCTGTGCAGTGGTGCTGTTTTGTGCCTCAAAGTGAGCAAAGAAGGCATTCAGCTCGTTCAGCAGGGGGATGGTGCTGTCACAGGTCTGTGGTGGGGGCTTATAGTCCATAATGGTCTGTATTCCCTGCCACAGGCTCCGAGTGTCTCTGCTGTCGCTGAAACGATGGGCTATCCTCCTGGAGTACTGTCTCTTGGCCTCTCTGATGCCGCGGGATAGGTTGGCCCTAGCTGTCTTTAGGCCCTCCTCATCTCCAGCTCTAAAGGCAGCGTTCCGAGCCTTCGGAAGTCTGTAGACCTCCCCTGTCAGCCACGGCTTCTGGTTGGCCCGGACAGTGATAGTCTTTGTGACCGTTACATCATCAATGCACTTGGTGATGTAGGCAGTGACAGTCTCTGTGTACTCTTGGAGGTCTGTAGTATTGTTGTATGTGGAAGCCTGCTTAAACATATTCCAGTCAGTGGTGTCGAAACAGTCTTGAAGTGCCTCTGACGACCCTTCCGGCCACACTTGTATCTGTTTGTATATTGGTTTGATGACTTTAACGAGCGGTCTGTATGCAGGCATTAGCATGACAGTGATGTGGTCTGAGGCTCCGAGGTGGGGGAGGGGGAGGGCCTTGTATGCTCCTCTCTGGGTGGTGTAAACAAAGTCCAGCGTATTTTTTCCCCTTGTTGGGAAGTCAACATGCTGGTGTATTTTCGGGAACACACTCTTTAAGTCTGCATGATTAAAGTCTCCAGCCAAGATGAGAAAAGCATCTGGGTGGGCTGTCTGCTGCTCACTGATGTGCTGGTACAAATCATGTAGTGCCTCACTCCTGTTGATGTTGTTGGAGCTGGGAGGGATGTATACAGCAACGAGAAGAATGGCTGTATATTCCCTCGGTAGATAGAATGGCCGGCACTTAATAATCATAAACTCCACCAGGGGTGAGCAGTGTTTGTGTAGCAGGGTTATGTTGTTACACCAGATTATACATTTTAGTTATTTACTTTATTTTATTTTTAATTATTATTTGTTAGGGGGTATTTTATTTTGAAAAGCTTGTGCGCTCTTATTAAGGGTAACAGTCACAGTATGTACGTCGGCTGACGTCATACGTAGGTGAGAGGTTCAAATCACAGCGCAATCAGAGTTCGTCCTCTTTCCTGCAATGCCACTAGAGAGGAGAGGTACGATTTCATGAGCTCCGTTCATCTGATGTTAAACTGTTTTATAGGCGTTCATTTCATGTTTAAATGATCAACTGTGAAAAAGTATTTCATGTGATGTTATATTTGACTATTAGTTTGAGTTATCAATTGGTTAAATGAAGTTTATTTGCGTGCTCTTAATGGGTGAATAGTATATTGCGTGAAATGGCGTCTTGTTGTGTGTGTCATGAGTGAGAGATGTGTTAGCGGCTAAGCGGCTAACATTTCAATTAAATATGTATGTATAATTATAACTATAGAATTGTGTATATTTTGTAAGTATACTAAAGATATATATATTCCAGTTTATTAATATGATGGATATTGCATCAGTGTGTTTTTGTGGTTGACTACCTGGTGTACTTAAACATGTATTTTGTGGTTAACAGGCAAAAGAGAAAGTCTGACAGATAACAGTGCTTGTCTGTTTGTGTGTTTTACCGCACAGGTATGTTAATTGGCATCTAAGAAACACTGTAAAGCTGTTTTGAATTATTTTCATATAAGAATGATATGTTGTTCATTGATTATAATAATTTATTATTATTATTTACACTGTATTATATATAATGTGTATGTGTGTTGTAAAATGTGTATGTGTCCTCTTTCCTGCAATGCCACTAGAGAGGAGAGGCAAAAGAGAAAGTCTGACAGATAACAGTGCTTGTCTGTTTGTGTGTTTTACCGCACAGGAAGGAGAGAGAGAAGGCGCTGCAATTAAATCACCTTTGGCACAACCAGAATTGTGTGGAAAATCTTTTATTAACATCAAAATAACACAACGCAGAAGAACAACCGCTACATTTGCAGACCACAACAGCGTCGCGGCACCATACATTATTGATGTAAATACAAAGCCGCCGCCGCGTCTCTTACCTCCCTCGACGAGAGCTCTGTCTGCTCGATAGCATGTTAGCTGCTCGAGCTGAATGGCGCAGTCCGGAACGCTGTTGTTAAGCCATGTTTCCGTAAACACAAAAACACAACAGTCTCTTACAGTCCTCTGAGTAGAGCGAAGTAGTCGGATGTAGTCCAGTTTATTGTCCAAAGAGCGTACGTTCGCCAGTACGATGGTGGGGATAGCTGGCTTGTGTGGGTTAGCCGCTAGCCTAGCTCGGATACCTCCGCGCTTACCCCTCTTCTGCTTCCTCTCACGCCGCTTGTAGCACCTCTGCTGTGGGCGAGATGCAGTAGTGGGGGTCGGTGATGGTGTAGGCCTCCGGAGCAGACCGAGATCCCGCAGCTCTTCGGCGTGCGCGGAGTTTAACTCTAAAAATGTGGTTCTGCCGACATCGAGCAGAAACTCATGACTGTATGCGTGCTTAAAGACAGGTAGACGAGACGAATATGTACAATAACATTGCGACTTACAAGACAAAAAACACGAAAACACCGTTCTGTCGGGAGAGAGAGAAGCCGCTGCGTCTGTTGTGCACGCCGCCATCTTGGAACATGGGTTGCCTGTAGTCTCAGCCTCAGACATCACGCCCACGGAACATTGGCTAAACGTCTGATGCATATGGCACACTTATCTGGAAAAACTTTTGGAGTGTCGAAGTCGTCGTTGGATTGGTTAGATTATACAGGATTTCCAGGAGATGTGTGTCGCATTCTTTAACGTTCCACCTGGAAACAAAAATGCCGTGGCGCCAAACCCCCTCACAAAAGAAGAAAGCCATTGTGTTTACAATGGTGAAGACGAGCGTTTGTCAGGATCAACTAAATGCTGAATTTTTTAAAAGTATGTGAAAAATGTAAAGTTAGAATCTTTAAAATATGTCAGAGTTTAACACACTGGTCTGTTATTGTGGCGACATTTCCACACCCCGAAACGTGAGGCGGCACAAAACAAAAAGTGATTGGTTGCTTTACCTGTCAGTCATGTGGCCTCTTGGGCGGGCCTTGGCCATTCAAAGCAGCCAAAGTTCCCAGACCTGGCTACGCGAGACTAGGTTGCCTGATGCCGTGAATAATGCTTTTGCCGCGGATAATGCTTGTGTTGCTATAACAATGAAGTGTGAGCACAGAGTCGTTTTTAGCTCCGAGCGTGCGAGATCACAGGCAGACCTATATTCAGCTCAGATGTGCCTCTCTAATATTCATGTTATTGTGTGTAGAGAGCCTCGCTGGGCGTGGATATATTCAATGCTCAGTGGAGAGAGCTTGCAAGCTTCTCTCCCAGGGTGTTTCAGTGATCTAGTGTGGTTATGCGGAATGTTCCTTCCCATGTTAAGCCTGGATGGGTTTAGGAGTTGGCTTCCTCCCCATTTTTAAGTGGGCGGTCCCTCTGAATCCTGCTTAGTAAGTTTGGGCTGAGTTGATTGTTCCCCCTCTAGAGGGCTTTAAGTGACCTGTCTCTTCTCAGATTGTAGCTGTCTGCGGATGGTTATGCTCCAGCTCAAGCTTGCTTTGCTCTGGAATATAGCAGTCTGAGGGCAGCTATGTTCTAGCCTGGCGTCTATGACTAGGTTGGGTTCCCCTTGACACAAGCTCTCTCAGGTACTGTAAGTGCTGAAGTCTCTCTCAGGTAAGTGCTGCTTTTCGAGGATAGCTGTGTCCAGCTTTGATTAGGCTTTGATCTTGGACTAATGGACTCTAATGGCATTTTATGTGTTCATTTTTTTAGTGAATTATTTACTATGGTCTGGATCTCCCTCTTGTGAACCTCTGGTCAATATAAAGTGCTCGCTAGCCTACTGTGGGACTGACACTGATTGGGGACCCCCTTAGTATAGCCATCTGAGGATGGTTATATTTCAGCCATTGTTATGGCAGGACAGGCTTACTTGGATACAGCTATCTGAGGCTAGCTGTGTTTTACCTTGCCCTTTCCTGGAAACATAGCTATCTGAGGATAACTATGTACTAGCTCCTTGAGCCCTGCCTCGATAGTGCTGTTTCCCCTTATGGGGTCTATAATTAGACAGCCCACTGCTGGTGGTCTTGGCAGTTGCAGTGGTCCCCTTTCCTAAAGCCTAGCTATCTGAGGATAGCCACGTGCTAGCTCGATGATTGCTCCCCTACCTAGGGTTTCTATGCAGCGATCTCCTTGAGCCCTTACCTAGATAGTGCTGTCTCCCCTGCTAGGTTTGTAAGTAGACAGTCCACTCTTTGTGGTCTGGGTAGTCTCAGTCAGTCCCCTTCTGGTAGCCTTCCTAGGTACATAGCTATGTGAGGATATCTATGTGCTAGTTCATTGACTGCTCCCCCTCTTAGGGTCTTTAATTAGCGGTCTCCTTGAGCCCTTGCCTAGACAGCGCTACCTCCCCTACTAGAGTTGTAAGTAGATAGCACACCCTCTGTGGTCTGGGTAGCTTCACAGGAAAGTTTACCTGGTTATTTAGGCTAGCTGTGCGGGACTAGCTGTATAATAGCTCGGTGATTGCTCCCCTGCTTAGGGTTTTTAAGTAGCAGTCTCCTTGAGCCCTTACTTAGACAGTGCTGTCTTCCCTTCTAGGGTTGTAAGTAGACAGCCCACTCTTTGTGGTCTGGGTAGTCTCAGTCAGTCCCCTTCTGGTAGCCTTCCTAGGTACATAGCTATCTGAGGATATACTGTATATGTGCTAGCTCAGTGACTGCTCCCCTTCTTAGAGTCTTTAAGTAGCGGTCTCCCTGAGCTCTTGAAGAGACAGTGCTATCTCCCCTGTTAGGGTCATAAGTAGATAGCCCACTCTGTGGTCTAGGCAGCTTTGCAGGAAGGTTTACCTGTCTATCTAGTAACTGTGCATTATTTTTTGTTCCTGTAGCCTCTTCCTAGGTGTATAGTTATCCGAGGATAGCTATGTGCTAGCTCTGTGATTGCTCCTCTTCTTAGGGTTTTTAAGTAGCGGTCTCCCTGAGCAATTGCCTAGAGAGTGCTATCTCCCCTGCTAGGGTTGTAAGTAAATAGCCCATTCCCTGGTCGGGGCAGCTTTTTGGAAGGTTCATTTCATAAGACCCTTTGGACATAGCTATCTGCGGATAGCTGTGTTCTAGCTGGGATTGTTAGTAGCGATCTTTGAGCTCCTCTAGGCTTCCAGCCTCTTCAGTGGTCTTATATATCCTGGCTACTATTGCTCACATAGCATAGCTATCTGAGGATGGTTGTGTTCCTAGCTTGATTCCCTTACCTGGAATCGGGCTCCCTCGGTTCTACCAAGTTATGTGAGTGGCCCGAGGTGTCAGTGGCTTGGCCCTTTTCTGAGGAAAGGTTTGTTGTATGTCTGTCACCTACTTGGTGCTCTCTCACCAGGTGGACATGCATCCGCCTCGGCATGGCGTGATTGGATATCGTTCCCCAAAGTCTCCCCTAGAGCAGTGGTTTTCAAACCTGTCCTGCAAGCACCCCTGCCCTGCACATTTTGTATCTAAAATATAATTTTAGTCATTCTGAAATGCCTGAGCCAAAATCTGAAAATGATTAGGTATAAAAACCTCCCAGAACCATCTCCCACGAGTGCATTCAGAAACAGAGTTTGTTATTGTGTTTCATCTGCGTGTTCTGAAGAGTATGTAATTTATTATGTAGGAAACAAGAGTCACAGGCTTCCTCGGTAGCAGAAACTTTCATTTTTATTATAAATACTTTGTGCCAGTGTCCCAGGAAGTGACAATTTTGTTATCTTGAACACATGGAATGAAAATGGTGCTTATGTAATATTTTATGTAATATTCTAATTTTATGCATAAGTTAAATTTGCAACATTGGATGAAAACATTGCTCATGAAACAATTATCATGATTTAACATGAAAAAGCAACAAGAGAATCAGTACCTTTATGGCAGATAGAGTGCCACTATAAAACTGACTTGACTTCAGTTTTGTAATGCATATGCATGACAATAGATGACCGCTGTACAAACACACACACAAAGAAAAGTGCAATGCAGACACTAACTAAAGAACTACTTGAATGCACCTTTTGCCTTTTTGTCATCCCATATGTGTAAATAAACATGTAAACAATGCAAATATATATTTCAAAGAGCATGCAAATGTGCAGTCTTGAATCTCAAAACCTGACAGCTACAGTAGGATACGGGACAGATAAAGCAGGCTTATGTCACCAGTGAAGAATGAACCTGAATTAATATTAAGTTGTCAAAAGCTCACACTTATGTCCTAATGGAAAGAGTCTACTATGGCTAATTTCTGTTCATGAGTGTCTATTTGGCAGCAAGTTGTTACTGAAAATACTATTGTAACATTCCTAATAACAACCAAGTTTATGAACATGACATATGTGTACTTTGTAAGCTTTGTTTTGACTTCTTATGGCATTAATTTGCCAGACCTATTGTTGAATCAGTGTTTGTAACAGCTGACATCTTTAAAACAGATAGTCTGATTTAACCTGCATATGTCCAGACTTGCTGTAGTACTTTTCCATCATCTCTCCGTGTTTGCCGTGAAACAGTCCCTTTTCCAGTTTCATAAAGTTGAAAAAAATAAATCAATAAATGTGGAGGAATTGCAAGGATGATGTTGTTATGATGAGTTAATATTTATAGTAGGCTATAGTTCTGTCCTCATTTGCTCACATTCATGTCATTCCAGACCTGTATGCTGTTGTTTTTTTCTGCGAAACACAAAAGAACCACTGAAGAATCTGTACATTGCTCTTTTCCGTAACAGCTTATTATGGAAGCCCATTTCCGCCACTGAATAAAAAAATAAAAAAAGGTTATTGCGCAATTGCGAGTTATAAAGTCAGAATTGCGTGACATAAACCAAGTTAAAGTCCAAACAAGGGGGTGGGGGTGGGGGTGGGGGTGGGGGTGGGGTGGGGTGGGGCTGGAGACTGATTTGTTCTCACAATTGCAAGTTTATATCATGCAATATTGACTTTATTTCTCAGAATTGCAACTTTCACTCACAATTGCGAGTTTATATCACGCAATTATGACTTTTTAACTCCCAATTGCGAGTTTGTATCACGCAATTATGACTTTTTAACTCCCAATTGCGAGTTTGTATCACGCAATTATGAGAAAAAACGTCAGAATTGTGAGATAAAAAGTCACAATTACCTTTTTTATCTTTTATTCAGTGGCGGAAACGGGCTTCCATAGCTTATAGACTGTCTTCTTTTGCCCTTAAAACTATCATAAAGTCTTCTTTTAACTATATAGTCTACTATATTCCCAGTCTTCAAGCAATAACTTTTGGTGAAAACGTGTTTTAAACAACCCAAGCTCATTGGAAACACATCTGTGTTGACATTTGTGCAAAATAATATTATGTTGCTTCTTGCATGTTTTGCGACACTTTCAAAGTGGTGCTAAAAGCATATTCAGTTTTATCTAAAAGGGATAAACATAAACCTGGTTTTATGAATTTGGTTGTTGTATCAAGGCAGTTTGGAAATGAAATGTCAATGAGTGGCACTTAAATGTTAATACTCTTACATTTGAAAATAATGTAGCACCCACACTTAACATGACTGATAGTGTGAACAAAACATGTCATAGAAACACATCTGCTGAAGCAACCATGTCACTTTATCTTGCTTCTACCAGCATTTGAGTACATTTATCATGATTCATGTTTCATGGGACCTGAGCGTGCAGTGCAGTTCTGTACCGGGTGCGCTACCAAGCAAGTTTATTACATCAGAACAGCCACACATATGAAGCTGCTTATGATATGCAAATATAATTTTTTTTTTTTTAACTTTTTTTTTTTTCAACTAAATTAAAGGGGTGTTTTTTTCTAGGCTTGATTGAACTTTCAGCATCGTAACTTTGCAGATATTGTTTATACTCAAAACGCAACATTACACACTAAGTTTAAAAAAGTGAAATCGTAATCAACCATCCCTTTAGTTATATATACAGTGGTGGCCAAAATTATTAGAACACTAGTATTTTCACCAGCTAAAAAATGGTTTTAGGTCAGTTATTTCTATCTTTTGCTGTAGTGTGTCAGTAGTAAATATCAGCTTACATTTCCAAACATTCATTGTGCCATTAATTGTAATAATCCAGTGAGATTTTTGTCTGACAACAGCCAATGCTCCACACAGAGATCTGATCTGATCATCATCAGTCTGTCTGGAATGACATGAAGAAACAGAACAAACTGAGACAGACTAAATCCAGAAGAACTGTGACAGCGTCTCCAAGATGCTTCAAGAAACCTTCCTGCAAAGCTACAGTACTGTAAAAAGTTTTAGGCACTTGTGTAAAAATGATGTAAAATGAGGATGCTGTCAAAAATAATGTCATATGTCATAATGTCAATGCCAATCTGTAACACCTCGTCTCTTTAAAGCTGTTACTCTGAGGGGTTCAACAGATTTCTGACATGTACTGATTAAAATACTCCTCACAACACAAATAATCTTTAACTTCTATTTTATTCCTCCCACAAGTGTATATATATACCCACACAGGTGCAAAAACACAACGAATAAAGTATAAGTCAATTTAAATGTTCTTTGTCCTTTAACTGAGTCAATGAGGTGAAATAAACTTATCATTCCATGATCAGCTGAAGTACGAGGATTGAAGAGAGATGAGAGAATGTTTTAAGATATTTGAGTGCGATGCAATGTTATTAAATCCACAGCGTCGTTGGCGTTCGGCGTGTTGCTGTACTGTGTGCCGCGTTGGATGAACCCACTCGTGGTATCTGCACTACAGTCTGGATCGTCCATGTACACCTCTATCCAGAGGTGATTTAAGATACATATGATCAATGACCGAAGAAGAAATTAATCATTTGAAGAACAAAACAGGTGTAGACATAGGCAAATAAAGTCCTTGCGATGAGCAGAAACTCAAAGAGTTCTCAACAAATGACTTTAAAAGAGCAAGCTGGTAGCATGAGTTCCACCAAATGGTTTCCCTGATGTGTTGCATGACTAGCCGTTCAAAACACTTCATGGGAATAGGAGTGAGTGCTACTGGACGGTAGTCATTGAAGCAGGATGGAGATGACTTATTCGGGACTGGAGTGATGGTGGTAGCTTTGAAGCATGTGGGGACAACAGCCTGACTTAGTGAGATGTTGAAGATGTCTGTGAAGACATCAGTGAGTTCCACGGCACAGTCTCTCAGTACACGCCCAGGAATGTTGTCAGGACCCGGAGCTTTGCGTGCATTGATCCTGCTGAGGGATCTCCTCACGCTGTCCAGGGACAGCGTCATCACCTAGTCGCCGGGAGGAGGTGGAGTCTTCTGTGCAGTGGTGCTGTTTTGTGCCTCAAAGTGAGCAAAGAAGGCATTCAGCTCGTTCAGCAGGGGGATGGTGCTGTCACAGGTCTGTGGTGGGGGCTTATAGTCCATAATGGTCTGTATTCCCTGCCACAGGCTCCGAGTGTCTCTGCTGTCGCTGAAACGATGGGCTTCCTCCTGGAGTACTGTCTCTTGGCCTCTCTGATGCCGCGGGATAGGTTGGCCCTAGCTGTCTTTAGGCCCTCCTCATCTCCAGCTCTAAAGGCAGCGTTCCGAGCCTTCGGAAGTCTGTAGACCTCCCCTGTCAGCCACGGCTTCTGGTTGGCCCGGACAGTGATAGTCTTTGTGACCGTTACATCATCAATGCACTTGGTGATGTAGGCAGTGACAGTCTCTGTGTACTCTTGGAGGTCTGTAGTATTGTTGTATGTGGAAGCCTGCTTAAACATATTCCAGTCAGTGGTGTCGAAACAGTCTTGAAGTGCCTCTGACGACCCTTCCGGCCACACTTGTATCTGTTTGTATATTGGTTTGATGACTTTAACGAGCGGTCTGTATGCAGGCATTAGCATGACAGTGATGTGGTCTGAGGCTCCGAGGTGGGGGAGGGGGAGGGCCTTGTATGCTCCTCTCTGGGTGGTGTAAACAAAGTCCAGCGTATTTTTTCCCCTTGTTGGGAAGTCAACATGCTGGTGTATTTTCGGGAACACACTCTTTAAGTCTGCATGATTAAAGTCTCCAGCCAAGATGAGAAAAGCATCTGGGTGGGCTGTCTGCTGCTCACTGATGTGCTGGTACAAATCATGTAGTGCCTCACTCCTGTTGATGTTGTTGGAGCTGGGAGGGATGTATACAGCAACGAGAAGAATGGCTGTATATTCCCTCGGTAGATAGAATGGCCGGCACTTAATAATCATAAACTCCACCAGGGGTGAGCAGTGTTTGTGTAGCAGGGTTATGTTGTTACACCAGATTATACATTTTAGTTATTTACTTTATTTTATTTTTAATTATTATTTGTTAGGGGGTATTTTATTTTGAAAAGCTTGTGCGCTCTTATTAAGGGTAACAGTCACAGTATGTACGTCGGCTGACGTCATACGTAGGTGAGAGGTTCAAATCACAGCGCAATCAGAGTTCGTCCTCTTTCCTGCAATGCCACTAGAGAGGAGAGGTACGATTTCATGAGCTCCGTTCATCTGATGTTAAACTGTTTTATAGGCGTTCATTTCATGTTTAAATGATCAACTGTGAAAAATATTTATTGTGTTATATTTGACTATTAGTTTGAGTTATCAATTGGTTAAATGAAGTTTATTTGCGTGCTCTTAATGGGTGAATAGTATATTGCGTGAAATGGCGTCTGTTGTGTGTGTCATGAGTGAGAGATGTGTTAGCGGCTAAGCGGCTAACATTTCAATTAAATATGTATGTATAATTATAACTATAGAATTGTGTATATTTTGTAAGTATACTAAAGATATATATATTCCAGTTTATTAATATGATGGATATTGCATCAGTGTGTTTTTGTGGTTGACTACCTGGTGTACTTAAACATGTATTTTGTGGTTAACAGGCAAAAGAGAAAGTCTGACAGATAACAGTGCTTGTCTGTTTGTGTGTTTTACCGCACAGGTATGTTAATTGGCATCTAAGAAACACTGTAAAGCTGTTTTGAATTATTTTCATATAAGAATGATATGTTGTTCATTGATTATAATAATTTATTATTATTATTTACACTGTATTATATATAATGTGTATGTGTGTTGTAAAATGTGTATGTGTCCTCTTTCCTGCAATGCCACTAGAGAGGAGAGGCAAAAGAGAAAGTCTGACAGATAACAGTGCTTGTCTGTTTGTGTGTTTTACCGCACAGGAAGGAGAGAGAGAAGGCGCTGCAATTAAATCACCTTTGGCACAACCAGAATTGTGTGGAAAATCTTTTATTAACATCAAAATAACACAACGCAGAAGAACAACCGCTACATTTGCAGACCACAACAGCGTCGCGGCACCATACATTATTGATGTAAATACAAAGCCGCCGCCGCGTCTCTTACCTCCCTCGACGAGAGCTCTGTCTGCTCGATAGCATGTTAGCTGCTCGAGCTGAATGGCGCAGTCCGGAACGCTGTTGTTAAGCCATGTTTCCGTAAACACAAAAACACAACAGTCTCTTACAGTCCTCTGAGTAGAGCGAAGTAGTCGGATGTAGTCCAGTTTATTGTCCAAAGAGCGTACGTTCGCCAGTACGATGGTGGGGATAGCTGGCTTGTGTGGGTTAGCCGCTAGCCTAGCTCGGATACCTCCGCGCTTACCCCTCTTCTGCTTCCTCTCACGCCGCTTGTAGCACCTCTGCTGTGGGCGAGATGCAGTAGGGGGGTGGTGATGGTGTAGGCCTCCGGAGCAGACCGAGATCCCGCAGCTCTTCGGCGTGCGCGGAGTTTAACTCTAAAAATGTGGTTCTGCCGACATCGAGCAGAAACTCATGACTGTATGCGTGCTTAAAGACAGGTAGACGAGACGAATATGTACAATAACATTGCGACTTACAAGACAAAAAACACGAAAACACCGTTCTGTCGGGAGAGAGAGAAGCCGCTGCGTCTGTTGTGCACGCCGCCATCTTGGAACATGGGTTGCCTGTAGTCTCAGCCTCAGACATCACGCCCACGGAACATTGGCTAAACGTCTGATGCATATGGCACACTTATCTGGAAAAACTTTTGGAGTGTCGAAGTCGTCGTTGGATTGGTTAGATTATACAGGATTTCCAGGAGATGTGTGTCGCATTCTTTAACGTTCCACCTGGAAACAAAAATGCCGTGGCGCCAAACCCCCTCACAAAAGAAGAAAGCCATTGTGTTTACAATGGTGAAGACGAGCGTTTGTCAGGATCAACTAAATGCTGAATTTTTTAAAAGTATGTGAAAAATGTAAAGTTAGAATCTTTAAAATATGTCAGAGTTTAACACACTGGTCTGTTATTGTGGCGACATTTCCACACCCCGAAACGTGAGGCGGCACAAAACAAAAAGTGATTGGTTGCTTTACCTGTCAGTCATGTGGCCTCTTGGGCGGGCCTTGGCCATTCAAAGCAGCCAAAGTTCCCAGACCTGGCTACGCGAGACTAGGTTGCCTGATGCCGTGAATAATGCTTTTGCCGCGGATAATGCTTGTGTTGCTATAACAATGAAGTGTGAGCACAGAGTCGTTTTTAGCTCCGAGCGTGCGAGATCACAGGCAGACCTATATTCAGCTCAGATGTGCCTCTCTAATATTCATGTTATTGTGTGTAGAGAGCCTCGCTGGGCGTGGATATATTCAATGCTCAGTGGAGAGAGCTTGCAAGCTTCTCTCCCAGGGTGTTTCAGTGATCTAGTGTGGTTATGCGGAATGTTCCTTCCCATGTTAAGCCTGGATGGGTTTAGGAGTTGGCTTCCTCCCCATTTTTAAGTGGGCGGTCCCTCTGAATCCTGCTTAGTAAGTTTGGGCTGAGTTGATTGTTCCCCCTCTAGAGGGCTTTAAGTGACCTGTCTCTTCTCAGATTGTAGCTGTCTGCGGATGGTTATGCTCCAGCTCAAGCTTGCTTTGCTCTGGAATATAGCAGTCTGAGGGCAGCTATGTTCTAGCCTGGCGTCTATGACTAGGTTGGGTTCCCCTTGACACAAGCTCTCTCAGGTACTGTAAGTGCTGAAGTCTCTCTCAGGTAAGTGCTGCTTTTCGAGGATAGCTGTGTCCAGCTTTGATTAGGCTTTGATCTTGGACTAATGGACTCTAATGGCATTTTATGTGTTCATTTTTTTAGTGAATTATTTACTATGGTCTGGATCTCCCTCTTGTGAACCTCTGGTCAATATAAAGTGCTCGCTAGCCTACTGTGGGACTGACACTGATTGGGGACCCCCTTAGTATAGCCATCTGAGGATGGTTATATTTCAGCCATTGTTATGGCAGGACAGGCTTACTTGGATACAGCTATCTGAGGCTAGCTGTGTTTTACCTTGCCCTTTCCTGGAAACATAGCTATCTGAGGATAACTATGTACTAGCTCCTTGAGCCCTGCCTCGATAGTGCTGTTTCCCCTTATGGGGTCTATAATTAGACAGCCCACTGCTGGTGGTCTTGGCAGTTGCAGTGGTCCCCTTTCCTAAAGCCTAGCTATCTGAGGATAGCCACGTGCTAGCTCGATGATTGCTCCCCTACCTAGGGTTTCTATGCAGCGATCTCCTTGAGCCCTTACCTAGATAGTGCTGTCTCCCCTGCTAGGTTTGTAAGTAGACAGTCCACTCTTTGTGGTCTGGGTAGTCTCAGTCAGTCCCCTTCTGGTAGCCTTCCTAGGTACATAGCTATGTGAGGATATCTATGTGCTAGTTCATTGACTGCTCCCCCTCTTAGGGTCTTTAATTAGCGGTCTCCTTGAGCCCTTGCCTAGACAGCGCTACCTCCCCTACTAGAGTTGTAAGTAGATAGCACACCCTCTGTGGTCTGGGTAGCTTCACAGGAAAGTTTACCTGGTTATTTAGGCTAGCTGTGCGGGACTAGCTGTATAATAGCTCGGTGATTGCTCCCCTGCTTAGGGTTTTTAAGTAGCAGTCTCCTTGAGCCCTTACTTAGACAGTGCTGTCTTCCCTTCTAGGGTTGTAAGTAGACAGCCCACTCTTTGTGGTCTGGGTAGTCTCAGTCAGTCCCCTTCTGGTAGCCTTCCTAGGTACATAGCTATCTGAGGATATACTGTATATGTGCTAGCTCAGTGACTGCTCCCCTTCTTAGAGTCTTTAAGTAGCGGTCTCCCTGAGCTCTTGAAGAGACAGTGCTATCTCCCCTGTTAGGGTCATAAGTAGATAGCCCACTCTGTGGTCTAGGCAGCTTTGCAGGAAGGTTTACCTGTCTATCTAGTAACTGTGCATTATTTTTTGTTCCTGTAGCCTCTTCCTAGGTGTATAGTTATCCGAGGATAGCTATGTGCTAGCTCTGTGATTGCTCCTCTTCTTAGGGTTTTTAAGTAGCGGTCTCCCTGAGCAATTGCCTAGAGAGTGCTATCTCCCCTGCTAGGGTTGTAAGTAAATAGCCCATTCCCTGGTCGGGGCAGCTTTTTGGAAGGTTCATTTCATAAGACCCTTTGGACATAGCTATCTGCGGATAGCTGTGTTCTAGCTGGGATTGTTAGTAGCGATCTTTGAGCTCCTCTAGGCTTCCAGCCTCTTCAGTGGTCTTATATATCCTGGCTACTATTGCTCACATAGCATAGCTATCTGAGGATGGTTGTGTTCCTAGCTTGATTCCCTTACCTGGAATCGGGCTCCCTCGGTTCTACCAAGTTATGTGAGTGGCCCGAGGTGTCAGTGGCTTGGCCCTTTTCTGAGGAAAGGTTTGTTGTATGTCTGTCACCTACTTGGTGCTCTCTCACCAGGTGGACATGCATCCGCCTCGGCATGGCGTGATTGGATATCGTTCCCCAAAGTCTCCCCTAGAGCAGTGGTTTTCAAACCTGTCCTGCAAGCACCCCTGCCCTGCACATTTTGTATCTAAAATATAATTTTAGTCATTCTGAAATGCCTGAGCCAAAATCTGAAAGTGATTAGGTATAAAAACCTCCCAGAACCATCTCTCACGAGTGCGTTCAGAAACGGAGTTTGTTATTGTGTTTCATCTGCGTGTTCTGAAGAGTAAGTAATTTATTATGTAGGAAACAAGAGTCATAGGCTTCCTCGGTAGCAGAAACTTTCATTTTTATTATAAATACTTTGTGCCAGTGTCCCAGGAAGTGACAATTTTGTTATCTTGAACACATGGAATGAAAATGGTGCTTATGGAATATTTTATGTAATATTCTAATTTTCTGCATAAGTTAAATTTGCAACATTGGATGAAAACATTGCTCATGAAACAATTATTATCATGATTTAAGATGAAAAAAACAACAAGAGAATCAGTACCTTTATGGCAGATAGTGTGCCACTATAAAACTGACTTGTGTCAGTGTAATTTAGATAAAACTCAGTTTTGTAATGCATATGCATGCCAATAGATGACCGCTGTACACACACACACACACACACACACACACAAAGAAAAGTGCAATGCAGACACTAACTAAAGAACTACTTGAATGCACCTTTTGCCTTTTTGTCATCCCATATGTGTAAATAAACATGTAAACAATGCAAATGTATATTTCAAAGAGCTTGCAAATGTGCAGTCTTGAATCTCAAAACCTGACAGCTACAGTAGGATACGGGACAGATAAAGCAGGCTTATGTCACCAGTGAAGAATGAACCTGAATTAATATTAAGTTGTCAAAAGCTCACACTTATGTCCTAATGGAAAGAGTCTACTATGGCTAATTTCTGTTCATGAGTGTCTATTTGGCAGCAAGTTGTTACTGAAAATACTATTGTAACCTTCCTAATAACAACCAAGTTTATGAACATGACATATGTGTACTTTGTAAGCTTTGTTTTGACTTCTTATGGCATTAATTTGCCAGACCTATTGTTGAATCAGTGTTTGTAACCGCTGACGTCTTTAAAACAGATTTAACCTGCATATGTCCAGACTTGCTGTAGTACTTTTCCATCATCTCTCCGTGTTTGCCATGAAACAGTCCCTTTTCCAGTTTCATAAAGTTGAAAAAAAGAAATCAATAAATGTGGAGGAATTGCAAGAAGGATGATGTTGTTATGATGAGTTGTTAATATTTATAGTAGGCTATAGTTCTGTCCTCATTTGCTAACATTCGTGTCATTCCAGACCTGTATGCTGTTGTTTTTTTCTGCGAAACACAAAAGAACCACTGAAGAATCTGTACATTGCACTTTTCCGTAACAGCTTATTATGGAAGCCCATTTCCGCCACTGAATAAAAAAATAAAAAAAGGTTATTGCGACTTTTTATCTCACAATTCTGACTTTATAACACGCAATTGCGAGTTATAAAGTTAGAATTGCGTGATATAAACTGCAAGTTAAAGTCCAATTTTGAGGGGGGGGACTGATTTGTTCTCAGAATTGCGACTTTGTCTCACAATTGCGAGTTTATATCACGCAATATTGACTTTATTTCTCAGAATTGCGACTTTCACTCACAATTGCGAGTTTATATCACGCAATATTGACTTTATTTCTCAGAATTGCGACTTTCAATTATAGTGTAAATAGTGTAAACTTACCGCTAACTCATAAGGAAATCACTCCAAAACACATATATGATCGCCGAAGCCTTTTGGATATCGGCAACGCGTACAAACACCAACTCGCGCCGGCGGCTATTGAGAAGCTACGAGGCCTTTGTTTACTGCTGGAGCCGGACCTCGAGACCGCGGCCTCGCCTACTGACGCTACCCGCACAAGGCAGCGTCGCAAGCGGTGTGAGAGAGGACGGAAGCGCGGTAAGCACGGAGGTATACGAGCGAGGCTAAGAGCTAATCCAACAAGACCGGCTCTTCCAACACTCATGCTCTCAAACGTTCGCTCTCTGGAAAACAAACTGGACTTAATTCAACTCAGTCGGTCTACACAGCATGAGGCAAGGGATAGTTGTGTATTTGTTTTCACTGAAACATGGCTAAATGACAACATCCCGGACTCCGCCATTCAGTTGAACAGGCTAACATGCTGCCGATCGGACAGAGACACAACACTTTCTGGTAAGAGCCGCGGTGGTGGCTTGTGTGTTTATATCAATAAAGAATGGTGTAACAATACTGCGGTATTATCAAAACACTGCTCATCACTGGTGGAGTTTATGTTTGTGATGTGCCGACCGTTCTATCTGCCGCGGGAGGTCACGGCCATTGTTGTTGTCGCGGTTTACATTCCACCGTGTGCAAACGCTAAGGACGCGCTTCGTGAACTGTATTGCGCCATCAGTGAACAACAAACAAATAACCCCGACGGCTTTTTCATCATAGCCGGTGACTTCAACCACGCAAATTTAAAGACAATTTTGCCAAAGTTCTACCAACATGTAAACTTTGCAACAAGGGGAAATAATATGCTGGACTTTGTTTACACAACTGTAAAGAACGCTTACAAGGCTGTACCCCGCCCCCACCTCGGGTACTCAGACCACATCTCTGTTATGCTAATCCCAGCATATAGACCACTTTTGAAACTCGCCAAACCGGTTCAAAAACTCATCACAATCTGGCCAGAGAATGCTACTTCAACACTACAGGACTGCTTTCAGTGCACAGACTGGAACATGTTTAAAGAGGCGGCCACCTACAACAACCACACAGACCTGCAGGAGTACACTGAAACTGTGACTGCTTACATCAAAAAGTGCATGGATGATGTGACAGTCACTAAGACCATCACCACACGTGCAAACCAAAAGCCGTGGATGACAGCAGAGGTTCGTGGGTTGCTAAAAACTAGAGATGAAGCATTCAGATCAGGAGACAAAGCAGCCCTCAAAACAGCAAGAGCCAATCTGTCCCGTGGCATCAAAAATGCAAAACGGTCACATGCTCAAAAAATCAATAATCACTTCACGGACAGCAGAGACACACGGAGCCTGTGGCAAGCCATTCAGACCATCACTGACTACAAGCCCCCGCCACAGGCCTGTGATGATGATCCATCCCTCCCCGATACACTCAACCACTTTTATTCACGGTTTGAAATGCAGAACGACACACCTGCACAAAAACTGCCCACACCTCCCAACGACCAGGCGCTCTGTCTGTCTGCAGCCGACGTAAGAAAGACCCTATCCAGGATTAACCCACGAAAGGCTGCGGGTCCTGACAATATACCTGGCCATGTACTGAAAGACTGTGCTGCACAGCTGACGGATGTCCTAACAGATATCTTCAACACCTCGCTGAGCCCGGCAGTCGTCCCCACATGTCTAAAATCCACAACAATCATACCAAAGAAATCACCTGTGTCCTGTTTAAACGACTACCGTCCCATAGCACTGACCCCAATCATGATGAAGTGCTTTGAGAGGTTAGTCATGCAAAAAAATTAAAAACAGCCTCCCCAACACACTCGATCCGCTCCAGTTTGCATACCGTCCAAACCGCTCTACGGACGACGCAATTTCCTCTACCCTCCACCTGGCTCTTACCCACCTAGAAAACAAAGACTCCTATTTTAGAATGCTGTTCATTGACTTCAGCTCGGCATTCAACACAATAATCCCACAACAGCTCATAAATAAACTAAACCTGCTGGGCCTTAACAATTCCCTCTGTAATTGGATCCTGGACTTTTTAACCGGAAGACCTCAGTCAGTCCGTGTTGGCCACAACACCTCGAGCACTACCACACTGAGCACAGGTGCCCCACAAGGCTGTGTGCTCAGCCCGCTGCTCTTCACGCTGCTGACCCATGACTGCACTGCCAAGTTCAGCTCCAACTACATCATCAAGTTTGCTGATGACACAACAGTGGTAGGTCTCATCAGCAACAACGATGAAACGCACTACAGAGAGGAAGTGGCACAGCTGGCTGAATGGTGTGGCGCTAACAATCTGTCTCTAAATGTGGAGAAGACAAAGGAGGTTGTGATGGACTTCAGGAGGAGGAACTCCACTGACCACCCCCCACTGACCATCGACAGCTCGACTGTGGAGAGAGTCAGCAGCACTAAATTCCTGGGGGTGCACATCACGGAGGATCTCACCTGGACCACCAACACCATGTCACTCTCCAAGAAGGCACAACAGTGCCTACACTTTCTCCGCCGGCTGAAAAGAGCAAGTCTCCCACCACCTATCCTCACCACATTCTACAGGGGCACCATTGAGAGTGTGCTGACCAGCTGCATCACTGTCTGGTACGGGAACTGCAGTGCTGCTGACCACAAGACCCTCCAGCGGACAGTGAACACGGCTGCAAAGATCATCGGTGCCCCTCTCCCATCCATCTTGGACATTTTCCTTGCACGATGCTCCAGCAAAACCAACAGCATCGTGAATGACCCCACCCACCCATCCCACAGTCTCTTCCAGCTCCTACCATCAGGAAGACGGTACCGGAGCATCAGAGCCCGCTCCGCCAGACTGCTCAACAGCTTTTTCCCCCAGACTGTGAGAGCCCTTAACTCAGATCACCCCGCCCCCCTCTGAAACCCCATACAAACCCCTACCTCCTGAAACACGGACCACCCCCTCCCCCTCTCCAAACACCCCCCCAACCTTACCTGACCAAAGAAAAAACTGTGAACTTTTTTTGTGCAATTCAAGTGTGCTACACACAGGTGAGTGGGCCCGTACAAACCACCTGTAGTAACACACTCTCCTCTATGCACTAGACACTTTTCTTACACTGCTATGTGTACACAATCCCACAAAAGACTATATATGTATGTTTACATGCTCATGCACTACTACAAATCATCTTGTACTGTTCCCCAGCCAGCTGCTTGACTCACAATGTTTCTCTCTGCACATGTACAGTATTTATGTGAAGCATTCGTATAGTTTGTATAGTTTGTATTTTTTATCTTTATCTTTAGTTGTATAGGGTAAACATTTATATATAGTAAATAGTTGTGTATAGGTTTATAATGTTTTACTTCATTGTTGTATGTCTGTATTTATGTAGCACCGTGGTCCTGTGAGGCACGACATTTCGTTCCACTGCATGTCCCCACATGTAGCGGAATGACAATAAAGCTCAACTTGAACTTGAACTTCACTCACAATTGCGAGTTTATATCACGCAATTATGACTTTTTAACTCCCAATTGCGAGTTTGTATCATGCAATTATGAGAAAAAACGTCAGAATTGTGAGATAAAAAGTCGCAATTACCTTTTTTATCTTTTATTCAGTGGCGGAAACGGGCTTCCATAGCTTATAGACTGTCTTCTTTTGCCCTTAAAACTATCATAAAGTCTTCTTTTAACTATATAGTCTACTATATTCCCAGTCTTCAAGCAATAACTTTTGGTGAAAACGTGTTTTAAACAACCCAAGCTCATTGGAAACACATCTGTGTTGACATTTGTGCACTTTTAAATGTTGACTACTGTATATATATTTTTTATTTTTATTAATAGTGCACTATGATAAAAATGTTTTAAGGTCATAACAGTATTGTGCAAGGATCTGCCTCTAGTGGTCATTTCATCTGGAAACGGCAATGAATTGAATGTATAGGCATGTTTTTGAAGTTTTGCAAGAATGCAGTGAGCCTGAGTTGGTTTTAAAAGACCAATTTTAAGTTATTTACTAATAATCTCTTTACACTGTAGCTATTAAATGTCATTCTCCATTTTTCATTTTTAATGCATCACATTTGGTTTTGCCAAACCTGTTGTGAGGCATCAGTCTGTTGTTTTTCTGTCAAAATGTGAAATGTGAAAGCCATCATTAGACTTGTGCTTTTATGGTGTCTATATAGAGAGCTTGACTGCATTTGCTGTTTTATGGAAAAGATCTGCATGAGAATTCTTCAAAAATCCTCATTTTGAAGATTCATGGGAAAACTACACATGGAGTTGGACCATTTTGAACACAATTATACGGTGTCAAAAAAACAAAACACAAATGACACCTGATTTGAATAATCACACAGCTGCATCTCACTTTTTGAGTGAAGTTGGAGCACAATGGCAGTGGAAGGTGCTGAAGGATCCAAAGCAGTGGAATTTGAGTTTGGAGAACGCATGAGTCATTTGAGGTCAGTCAGGGAAGCATATGAAGAGAGAAAGCATTTTTCTTTCTCTGGTGACTGGATCAAAACACACATACAATCACACAGAGAGTGGCTTCTATCAGTGTTGGAAGCAGAACAAGTCCAGACAGACAGTGTAAACGGGTGCTGACTTGCTCGCGCTCAGATCAGGACCTGTTCTTATGTGCGCTGAATTAAAACATGTGTTTGACGAGAGTGTCTGATGTCACGTCAGTAAAATGTAATGATATTGATACATGTGGCAACAATTTTCTCGCAATATCCAGGGCGGTGCTGTACTGCCAAGTCAGAACTGGCCATTGTGGCTTAAAACACTATTAATGGACTCCATCAAAGATGATGAGCTTTGCTTGTGAACTGAACGTGAAGAATGGAAAACAGAAGCCGTTTCAGAAAGAACTGCAATAGTAAACACTGAATATTCACCAGAAAATTGGGAAACCCCATATAACGAAACAATATAAACACTTGTGGAGTATAATATTTTACGGCTCAGTGCTGTTTCTCAGCAACTTTTAACCACTTCTTTTAATTTAAGCATTTATTTTTGCAAAAGAGTAAAATAGTCTTTCTGAAATCTGTTCTGATCAAGCTCAAACTTGATTCATTATAATCCAATTAATCTGACACTGGCAGGAACAGGATGGAAATGAAGAGCTAAAGTTAGACGTTCACAGTTCAGTAGCTTACGTCAGCTTGTCAGCTTGAAGTTAACTGATGTTTTCTTCATATCTTTGATTGTTAGCTTTGATACAGTAGTATCATATTGATTTCTGTAATTTGACCAACCCAGATTAAATATTTTAGACTGACACAAACCAGCTTTAGAGCTTCAGAATTCATCATGTGTATTGCTTACACCACTGACGTTTGTGCTGTTGTTTGTTCATTAAAAATGATGTCACTTCCTGGAGGATGATGTCATTAAGGACTTGCCTTAGTTAGTCAAAGGGTTTTACAAAACACTACACCACAGTCGGTCAACAAACAGGATATGATGCCACACCAATCAGACATTTAAAATGACTAAATCACCAATCAGACATTTAAAATGGGCAGCGGCTATTTGCACTAAGTGCAAATATCGATGGATGCTATTTACACTGTGCAAATAGCAGTATTTTTTAACGATATGCTATTTACACTAAGTACAAATAGCTATAGATTCTATTTACACTGTTAAAATAGCAGATTTTCTGCTATTTATATACTAATTGCAAATAGTGGCAATTATCTGCACCTCAGTATTGTAGTACATTATAAAACAGTACGCAATAACGTATTGAGTGTAAATGATAGTTTTAATTAAAATTATTAAATGGATGCCACCTTATTGGGACAATAAATCCCTCCCTACACCTACCCTAACCCTACCCAATACTTTTTCAACTTTTTGATTATTTCCTTGATTTTTATTGAAAATAAATGCCTTTCCGATGCGATATGAGATTTGAAAAGGGAGAATTTTTTTTTGGCAAAAGGCGGGTTCGAACTCGGGTCGGTCAAAATGCATGCGCCTTACCATCCACGCCACTGAAACAGATATAAAATGAGCATCTTTTTTCAGTGTTGACTATCCCAATCACACTTTGGTGGGCGGAGTTAGTGTAAATAGCCTTTGCCAACAAGGCGGGCTATTTGCACTTAGTGTAAATAGACACTCCGTTTCAAATGAGTAAATCTACCTTCTATTCTGCTTTCCTGATAGTTTGTGGTGTTTGAATTCAAGAGGCGATTCTGATCTTCTATTATACATCATCTCATCATATGAATTCAAACTTGACCTTTTCTACACAACACAATTTGAAGCTTCTTTGCATGAGCAGTCAGCTGAGCACAAATCCTAGTGTGACCTAGTGTGGTGGATAAAAAAACCAACAAAACAAAAAAAAAACGTTAAAATATTTCCAAGAATATGTTTTATTTTAAATGTTTTCACTTTAGAAAATAAAAGTGGGGAACAAAACACCTGAACAGTCAGTTGTTTATTGTGGAAGCTGATGGAGCACCCAGCAACATTTCAAATAAACATTTCAGTGTCACTAAAATGCTATTTTAGATTGTGAATAATATTTTCCATTAGTTTTTAATTTTAATTAAATATAATTTGAACTTGCTTTTGTTATTTTCTTTTTTTATTATTTGTATAAATGTCTATATAATTGTCATGATTTTTTAAAAGTTTTTGGTTTGCTATTTTAGGATTAGTTAAACTAAATGAATTATTTTATATAATTATATATATATATATATATATAATTGTATATATTTTAATTGATTTTATTTAGTTAACTGTAATAACGTTTCGGTTACTTACGTAACCCTCGTTCCCTGATGCCCCAATCATCTCTGATTTTAAGAGAAAACGCCAATGAGATTTGGCTAGTGGATTTTGCATGCTTAGCCACTCCCCGTGCATATGGGTACAAGAGGCGACAGGTGCATCCACTCATCGGATTTTACGCTGAAGTGCCGAGACATGTCCCTGGCAACCAGCGATGGTTCGAGGTTGTGGCAAAGGGACATAATGTCTCCGTTCCCTCCATCGGGTAACAATGGTTACGTATGTAACCGAGACGTTCTCTATCTGTCGGTCACTTCGAGTTATGTCGTGATGACATAGGGGGGTCCATGGAAAGTGCCACAACCTATGGCATTGCAAATGTTGACAAGCAGACAAATGCTACGCAAAGTTCGTAACCTTCCAAACGCCCCAGCGCAATTCGCTGACCGTGAGATAGCCATGCCGCTGTTCCTACCGCAGAAAACCTTTTCTTAAGAGAAGGGATTTCGACCTTCGTGAAAGGTGCTTCATGCCTTTCCTGTTTGTTGTTTACACCTTGGCAGTAACGATGGGGAAGCGAGCCTTCAGGAGAAGGGCGCTACGGTGGTCACATCCTACCCGTAGGGAGGTATCATGTGGAGACACTGATATGGACTGACCCAGGCCTGAGACGGAACTACATATGGAATGGGACTCTGAGGCAGGTCCTACCTGAGAGAAGGGAGTAATGACTGCCAGCAGAGCCTGACAGAATGGTCTGTTAAAGGGAAGACACGGGTTCACCGAGAGGGAAACGTTACCGTGGAAGAATACACATATGGGATAGCCCGAAGGGAATCAAGCCATATGGACACCTAGCCCAGTAAAGGGGCTGAACGGAGACCCGGGCAAGCTTGCACCGATACTGGGCCTGGCGTCAGACTGCTCCACCCAGTCTGACTGCCGGGGGTGCTGGAGGATACTCCACCAGAGTTCGTCGTCCAGGGAACTTCTTGGAGGAGGAAAAAGGTGCTCGCATCCCGGGTGAGTGAATGGCGCAGCAAGTGTGACACCGGCCAGCTCTTCCCGCCAATTACCTGTTACCCAACTCATGGGAAGAAACTGGCTTAACACGGAGACTGTAAAATCTTGCGAAGGTGTTTCGGTGTCGTTCACCCCCAGGGGCACGGCTCGCCTTGGGATTGGTACGCCAAGGCGATGGCATCCACTATCTAGTGGGCTAACCTCTGCTTGGAGACAGTCTTCCCTTTCTGCTGACAAAGAGCTGCTCAGAGCTTCTAATGCTCCGGGTGTGGTCCACGTATATGCGCAGCGCTCTTACGGGACACAGCAACACCATGGCTGGATCTGCCTCCTCCGAGGGCAGTGCTTGCAGGATCACCACCTGATCGTGAAAGGGTGTGGTGGGAAACCTTGGGCACATATCCAGGCCGGGGTCTCAGGACAACGTGAGAGTAGGCTGGCCCGAACACAAGGCACTCTTCACTCTATGAAAAGCTCAACTGAATCCAGCGGCTCAAAGGGATCCCTCTGAAGGCCAACCAGGACGGTAGAGAGATCCCAGGAGGGCACCGGGGGTGGCCTAGGAGGATTTAACCTTCTGGCACCCCTCAGGAACCTGACGATGAGATTGTGCTTTCTCAGGGACCGGCCGTCCACTGCATCATGATGTGCTGCAATAGAGACACCATTCTCCAGGGAACGTGAGCTGTTGTGAGAGCACATCGGCTGCACGATTCAGCTTCCCCGGGATGTGGACAGCACGCAGCGACTTGCGCCGCGTCTGACTCCAGAGGAGGAGATGGCAGGCAAGTTGTGACATGCAACGTGATCGTAGACAACCCTGCCAGTTGATATACGAAACGGTTGCAGTGTTGACCGTGCGGCCCAACATGTGCTTGCCAATCAGCAGCAGCCGGAACCGCTGCAAGGCTAGTAGTACTGCCAGCAACTCGAGGCAGTCGATGTGCCAAAGCAGTCGAGAACCTGTCCAGAACCCCGAGGCTGCCTGCCCATTGCATGTAGCGCACCAGCCCGTACTGGAGGCATCCATCGTGACAATGTCATGCCGAGACACTTAGGCAGGGGTCGGCAACCTTTTCGGCATGACGTGCCATTGTTAATTTTTCTGGTTAACCACTGTACCAATATCAATAAAGTACCATTCAGGAGCTCATAAACTTCTCGTCAGTGCTGCCACGCAACTTTTATTAATCGATACTGAATTGCTACATTATATTTCTCAGCAATGAGGGGGTAAAATTGCTGTTTTTTAATGAACTAAACTCAGCTTCATTGTTTGTAGAGAGAGACACAGACAATTCTCACATCTCTCTCTCTCTTTCTCTTCTCTCTCTCTCTCTCTCTCTCTCTCTCTCTCTCTCAAAATGGCAATATTTGAAAAAAAAAATCAAGTAGTTTGCATCACTGGATATAGCTGTCGTCATTTAACATTTATATTGTAAAACAGTTGACTAATATTAAATGATTTGCAGCTTCATCTTACTTTGTTCTTTTTCAACGTTAAACTGATGCTTCGATTTGATTTTATTGACCATCTCAGTCATTTTGACATTGACGAGCGCTGTTAGACCATTGAGGATTTGATCTGAAGCACCTAGTATGTGCAGTGGTCATGCGTGCATCCGTAGACTAGCGCAAGTTAACCCTCTGGGGTCTGAGGGTATTGGGGCCCTGGAGAAGTTTTGACATGCCCTGACATTTGTGTTTTTTTCAGTATCTTAAAAACATATTAATGGCTAAAGTCTGATAACACTGTATTCAGCACAAGATGGGCTACAATAATATGTGAGCAGCATGAAAGTACATGTTAGTGTTTTTGAGAAAACAATGTTTATGCATGGTTAGTGAAAAACTAAATTTTTTAAGTCACTGAAATAAGGCCATAAAACACATACAGAATATTTGTTCACAAGACTTTTGAGAACTGGATGTGGTAGACTAGAGTTTTTGCTACAAAATGAAGTGAAAATTATCCTGTGCACTCCTTCACAGAAAACAATATATTGATTTAACATTTGTAAACATGTTTCTTGATCGAAAGCCTGTATGCGAGGGAGTGACAATGGCCATGAATGATTCACACCTGAGAGACAAAGGGCCTCACATAATGGGCCATCAATATGAATGTGACTGAGCCGAGGCAGGTATAAAAGTGTGTGAGGAGAATAAAATAATGTATTTTTTTGATTATTTGTATTTTATTTACAATACAGTATAATAAAAATATACACAGTGAAGGTCAAGGACACATGATTGAACATACTGATCTGAACACTGAGACTTGAACAGTAATACACCTTTGTGCCAAACATTCATTCATAGTGTTAACACTCACACTACTTTTATATCTTGTGGTTTTATATAGACTTGGTCGGTGTCGCTTCATAGCTGTGTGGGCGGAGTCAGCGTGGGGGAAAACGATCCTTTCCCCCTCATTGGAAAAGCATGGTGTTGACCCAGAATGGCCTACATAAAATCATTTCTGCTGCTCGACAGAGCAAGATATGTCGAAAAACCAAGCCGTATTGGGTCGGACTGTCCGTACGGTATCTGTGACTGGCCAAACGACCCAACGGAATGGCCAGAGGTGTCGTTTCCCGACACTTTTTGTTACCTGATTGAGTCTCCAGGCAAGAGACAGCTTACTACAAGCCTATACCCGTGATGGCTTGTGAAAGTAAACATTTGTCGTTTTGTTTTGCTTAATTTTAATAAAGTGATAAAGACTAGAGTAAAAACCTGTCATACTTTTTTATTGATATATTAAAAAGAATTTTAAAATTTACAAAACATAGGTAACATTAAAGGTCTACTGAAGTGCCTTGAAATGCACAGCATTATGTAGTGTGTGCTAAACGTATAGCCTAATCATTTTTACAAATACACGCCGTAAAATAAAAATATATAAAATAACATGAAAATATCCCTTACGAAAATTAACCGTGGTTACAACCAAAAAAAAAAAACATGGCTACTATAGGTAAACCATTGTAAAAAAAAAAACAAATTAAACATGTTTTGCTACACTAACCATAGTTTAACCATGGTATTTGTAATAAAACTGTGGTTATAGGCTACAACTGGTAATAAAAATGCCCAAAAAACACGGTTAGCCTATTCTAACCTACCCTATCATTGTTAATTTTCGTAAGGGATTGTGTATAATAATATGAAAGAAATGTTTTAATAGATTATGACATTTACATCACAAAATATCAGGGAGTGACATTTATTTGATGTGAAGGAGGGTTGCTGTAAGCCCCATCAGAATTGGGTTGCGGTGCAGGGGGACGGGACTAATGACAGGTCATTGAAGGGTAGTCTAGCCTATCTGGAGTGCATATAAATATGAATATTAAGCTTGATATGTTTCATACGTTTTATATCCGTAACTGCTGTCGGAGTTCTGATGTCGTGTGCTACCCGCTCAGATTGTGCTACCTCTGTCTGTTTATTCGGCAGTAGCCTATATAAAACTTCAGATGTTTTTTTTTTGTTTTTTTTTTTTTTTTTACATATTGGAGGTACAGAACGCCACACAGCAACTTTTCGCCATTGCACCAAGCAAAAATCAATCGAAATCATAACAAAAAGTAAAGATCAAGCGCCTAACAAGGTCTCCGCGTGTTAATTCGAATGGTTTGTTTTCCCCCACGGCCTAAAAGGATATGACGTTTTTGTGGGCGTTCCCAGCAATGCCGACCAAGTCAATGTAATAAAACATTAAACAAACATCCTGGCATTGTGAGACATTTAGACATATTTCAAAATGTTTCACTTGATTTCATACATGTAGCCTGGAATTATAGTTTGGGAAAAGTCTAACTAGTAAAATGTGTACAAGTTATGTCACAATAACACAATAACAACAGATGCAAGTAATCTTAGGTTACTCATCAGAAAGATATGCTCCACTGGATCCAGCTGCATCGCGTTGTGATGTAAATTCTGGATTATGTCTCTTAGCGCGTCTTCTTCCAGAAATAAAAAGTAGCCGGGATGAACTTGTTTGTTTACGCGGAGGAAATGTGGGCGATTACATGCGTGCACATCTCACGTGGATGTTTGAATCTGAAAAGCACGATGTGGGCGGACCGCATTAGAGTTAATGAGTTGAGACGGGGAAAACTGGACATCGCGTTGGTTTCATACGGATTTCTTTACCAGAGAATATTTGTTTTGAACGTGACTTACTTCATTTAAAGGTAGACATTTCAAGCTTTCTATACATATATTTCTCATGTCTTTGAGCCAAGTATTCGCAGAGATTCATGTTGTTTTATTTACATGTCTGTGAAGAGAGGTGACAGAGACCAAGCCAGCAGAAAACGCACCCTGTATGTTTTCTTTATTTTTTTAAAGCACATTGTTTTGTTGTTATCATGACTATACCCAAATAAAAGTAGACCCTTTGTAGTTTCAAACATATTTTTAGTTCTTTCTGCGGTCATAAAGAAAATACGAGACCGACCGCACTGGTGCGGGTTTCGACCCCAGGGGGCTCATTCTCACACTTTAATAGTATTTATAACTCCTAACAGGCTGTTTGACTATGAGAAGTTATTATATCAAAATTTACGTCAGTATGCAGTTTTCCCTATTGCTCGCGTGCCAGCGATTATCCCTCGGCACGCATGCCGTAGGTTGCCGACCCTGTTCTAAGGGCACTCCGACCCGTAGAAAAACAAGGTACATCCAGGGGCTAAATGAGCAGCAACACGTCTGCGTGATGGTCACGTGAACTGTACTGCGGCGCCATGCCCATCTCAGGACTCGGAGTGTAACCAGTGCTGAAGTGGTCTCATATGAAGCAATCCGAGTGGCGAGACTGCGGCTGCGGATGCTATATGCCCCAGGAGCCTCTAAAAGTGTTTCAGTGGTACCACCATCCTGCCTCTAAAGGAACTCAGGCAGTTCAGCATGGACTGGGCAAGCTCGTTGGTGTGACTGCGCCGTCATACTCACCGAGTCAAACTCCACACTGAGAAAAGAGATTCTCTGCACAGGGGAGAGCTTGCTCTTTTCTCAGTTGACCCAAAGCCCCAACTGGCTGAGGTGCCGGCACACAAGGTCCCTGTGATCACACAACTGTTCTCACGAGCGGCCCATGCTCGAGTTAGTTGAGAATCCTGATGCCAACTTCCCATAACGGGGTAATGGCACCCTCCGCGACCTTCGTAAAGACACAGGGGGGACAGAGACAGCCCAAAGGGGAGGACCCTGTACTACCAAGCCTGACCCTCGAATGCAAACCGTAAAGACGGCCCGCGCCAAGGAAAAATCAAGACATGAAAGTAAGCATCCTTCAGGTCGACCACTGCAAACCAATCCTGGGGCTAGATGCATCTGCGTCAACATCTTGAATGGAAGCTTGTGAAGGGCCCAATTCAAGACTCACAGATCCAGGATTGGCCAACAGCCACCACCTTTCTTGGGTACGATGAACCAAGGGGTGTAAACCCTTGCCTCATCTAGGCTGGAGGGACAGGCTCGATTGCGTCCTTTGCCAGTAGGACTGCAGTCTCCTCGCGCAGGACAGGGGCATCTCGGACTGCCACCGAAGTCTCGAGAGTGCTGCTGAACCTGGTGGATCGCCTGGCAAACTAAATCGCGTAGCCGAGTTGAACTACCCGAATGAGCCAGCGGGACGGGTTGGGCAGTGCAAGCCACACTTCCAAGCTCCGTACAAGTGGCACCAAAGGGACAATCAACACACCTGCGATTGTGCAGCAGTGGGAAGTCGTGCAGGATGGTGCAGAAGGCATTGCGTCCTGGCTCATCACAGCAGGACTCCCAGTGTTCCCGGAGGGACCGGAGGAAAGGAAAACTGCTCTACCTTGAAACTGTGGATACCGCTGGCTGTTGAACCAGCGGCGGAAGAGATACAGGATTCTCCGCCCGGCCCTCCTCTGGCGGAAGGAGTGGCGCTATACTCACCATGTCCTCTAGAAGAGCAACTTACCATGTCCCCGGATTGCCTGTGTCAGGGCCGCTTTCATCATTGCATTTGTATTTGCATGTTTGAAGTAGCTATAGAATTTGTAAATCTAAAAAAAAAAAGTTTAAGGGGTGAACAAATCCACAAGTGGAATCAACATTAGCTATCAAAGTTTAAGTACAGATTATTTTATTACAACCAAGGGCAAAAATATTGTATTAAATATTGTATTAAAGCTGAGCACTTGATAGTAACCCAGTTCTGTTGATTCATGGTATAGAAGTCTATAATGGACAAGTTGGCATTGACTGATTTTAAAACTTGATTTAGCTTTTTAGCAGATTAAATTTATTATTTTTTAAATTATCCAAATGTTTAACTATATACATTGAACCCCCCCCCCCCCAAAAAAAAAGAAAAAAAACCGCAAAACTACCACGAACCTAAAGGCTACACTCACTTTAACAGTCAAAACAAATAAAGGATATTGCTCTGTTTTTTCTTTCACCAAATTTCATGCGTTTCGTTTTCATATATAGCCTGTCCCGACGTGAGCTCCGTGCCCAAAGAGGAGAGACAGTCTTTCATTAGAAGCGGAGAGTCATATTTAAGGCTCTGTGTGGCTTTTGAGAAAATTTTAGGTTGAACGGACAAAGAAAGAAACAATTCCTCCAGTGCAGAGTCTGACAGACTGCACACACCATTCAGTGACACACGTCAACTGCATCACACACCTGATGAATCAGAGGCTGTTTCCTGGCTTTTTTGTTGACTGCTCAATTCACAAAAAATATATAATAAAAAGATTAATTCTTTTTTCAAGGTTGTCATTAAAACAAAGATTTTTGGAGTATGTTTAAAAGAAAAACTTACAAGAAAATACTTCAAACTTTCACATTTAATTCAATGTGTTACTTGCTGTTAAGGATATTTCACCCAAAAATGAAAATTCTGTCATTAATTACTCACCCTCATGTCGTTCTAACCCTGTAGGACCTTCGTTACTACTACTACTACTACTACTACTACTAAATAATAATAATAATAGGAAGATTATTAGTAACGGTAATGTTTGACAAACACAAGAATTTGTCTGCACCGCAGCAGTCATTCTCACACTAACACTTTAAAAAGCAAAACATCTTTGATAAATGTCACCGCTGACAGACTGTATGTTTATATATCTAAATTAAAAAGCAGGAATTAAGGCTTCTACTGCTCTGTAATTGGGCAAATTACTCTTTTAATTTGGATCATTTTGATTTCTCGCAGACTAAAAGCACTAAAAAAGCATTATGGTTGTGAGAGATTTTAACAGTTCACATTTAAGTAGCTGTAATGTACAATTAAAAGGCTACTGCTAATGCACAGAGCCAGAGAGTCGTATATTTAATTGCTCGTGGGTGCTTTTTATTTTTCTCCAGGACTACAGTGTTCAACCAACCGCTCTTTTCCCATCATAAAGGTTTCATGTAATGTATCAGTCAGCAGATGGTCTGACTGCCCAGATGTGTGGCTCAAACACGCTGATAATTACAGACCTCACAGCCTCTGATACACCGAAGATAGCCACTCCGGCCAGTAATGCGTCCTAACACTCCTCTCGCTCTCCTTGTGCATGTGTTTTCAGTCCAGGGCTCAATTTGAGAGGAAAATATTTAGGTTAATAATTCCAGGAATGTCATACTTCCAGGAGGACGACGGCATTGAGAGCATGCAGCTGTTTGCTCAGGGAGGCTCTGAGGCTCCTGGACTCTTCTGCACATGTGCTTGATCTCCAGAGCACCGCATCAGACAGCCGTTGACATGTCAGAGCACGCGTGTGTCAGGAGAACGATGCTGCTCCATGTTTGTCTGAAGGTGGTCTGTCATAAATTTATCTGGAGTTAGTATTTATGGAGTCTAGAAGCATTTCTGTGCACATTGTGAGGTCTGTTCCAAATTTCAAATTTGAAGGCATCTCTTGCACATCCTGATGCAAAACCTCTTCCAAAGGTAGGAAGGAACATTATGCTGCTTTCCAAGATAACTTGTTTTGGCCAAATCATGTGTGTCTTTTGTAAAGAATCCCATAAGGCAGATCAGTGGCCATATGTCCTTTTTTCCCCACATATATTGTGACTGGTATTTCTAAATTGCCTAAAATGTTGGAGTTTTGGCTTTGTTTTCCTGTTGTTTTCAAACTTGCTGAAGGTAATGACTGAAAAGTAGTTTGACAAATAGCGTGTAGGCATAGTACATAATCAACCAATCATGGTGTGCGAGAAGGTGGGATCAACACAGAACGGTCAAAGCAATGCAAATATGCATACATATAATTTATGAGGATAGTAGAGAGAATGTCAATAGGAAAACAAATCCAAACCTGCACATTTTAGGCAATTTAGAAATCCTGGCCAGGACTTATGGTCACCATAATCAAAGATAGCAGATGAAGTGAGTGAAATGTTTATTCTAAATATAAAAATGTGCTTAATATTGCAAAGTATCTGTAAAAAGTAGTTTCAATCTACTGTTTTTATTTTTTCTGAAAAATAAGTTACACTGTCAAAAAACTGCACTGTTGGGAAGAAAAAGCCACAGATTTAGAAATTGGATCACTGTATACCTCGTGAACAGGAAATGTCTTTATTAATGTCTTGATAGTGATAATGATAATGTTTTCAAAACATAATTTGTTTAATAACATAATTTATACATTGTTTATGCAATGTTGAAATGTTTTTGTTGAATGTTCATCTAACAATTTGAACGTTCAGAGAACATTCAAAACTAATATTTCCATAATTTTTGCAAAACAGAATGTCCTCTTTATGTTCAGAACAACTGTTTATTGTTTTGATAACTTGAGAACATTTTACATTAAGAAATTATTACATTAATAAATAATGTAAAATTTTGGTTAATAAAACTTCTTAAAATTATTTGTTTACAATAATTATAAATGCTACACTCATGTAGTTTAGGTCTCACAGAATATGAATAAAATATTTAAATATAAAATAAACAACATTTATTGTCTAAAATGTTTATTTGACATGAACTGAAACCGGCATGTGGGCAATGTGCTGTACAGTACATATACTTTAATTTGAGCTCACGTTCACTCATACAAATGTGTGCATGTTTTGCATGCTTGAAGTTAAATGCATTATGTAAGTCACTTGGGAATACAAGTCACAGCATGTTTCGGATGGCAAATAATGTGCTTTATATTTGGGAAAATATGGTAAATATTTTTTGTGTTATTTGTATTTATTTAATTTTTGAATATTTTAAATAAAACTATTTGACCAAATATTGAATGTGCTATATAGCAGAGCATCACAGTGTCCAAACTCGATTTGAATGGAGTCTTGAGTCTCTGCGTGCTGCAGTTTATGTTAATATCATAATGCTTGTGGCAGTGCTGACAATGCAACCAGTTGAGTTATGAATTGCTCTCTGTTGACAACAGATAGTTTTGGCAGCAATATCAGAAACAACTGGTGTACTTGAGAAAGCATTTGTTCTCATGACCATACATTTTTAACTGACCTTGAACTTTTTATGAAGAACAGCATTTGAACAAGAATACAATCAGTATTTTCCCAGAAAAACAGTGTTACAGATAAATCTGCAGTACAAGGAAGCAATCTGTCACTGCTTCCATTAAAAAAAAAAACATATTTCGTCCTTTAGATTCATATTGTGTTTAGGACATTTGTTAAAACTGATTTGTATTTAAACACTGTAAAACTGATGTCATAATAAATCAACACACACGTGTAACTCAAGATGTTCCACTATACTCAGATGGTCATATGAACATGAGCTGTTGCATGTTGGACCACAATAACATCACACTTTACACAACAGATGAGTCTGATGAGCTTGTGGTCATCATGAAGTTCCAGCACCAGGAATCATGGTTTGGTTATTGTTTATTTCACTCTATATTTACAGTATGTCTTATGTTTCTAGTATTGTTGCTAATGTTTGTAAAGGCACGCACAAGCTGTGTCGCATGTTTAAAGCTTAAAAAACCATTACAATCCCCTTGAGTTTCTCCTCCACTTAAAAAAAAAAAGAAAAAGAAAAAAAGAGTATAAATCTGTCTAGATGCTCATCTGGGAAGCCACTAACAAGCCTCTGCTGAGTCGGTATGTCATGATGTCTTGTAATAAAGAGATCATACTTGTCCCTTGATACTGCAGCATAACTGGCAAAATTACACTCCCAGCAAGAACCATCTGCAGCCCTCGCCCCTCATACACATCACATCCTAAGTAGAGCCCACATGTTTTTTTGTTTATTTGCCACTTCATTGATAGAGACAGTGAGAAAAAGGCTAATTCTTCCACTTTGTCCAGGATGTGAATGAGATTGGCAGTCACCGAGATATTCTGTATTTGATAATAGAAGAAGAGGCAAGAGAAATCAAGTCTAATTAATAAGATGGATTTGTGGGCAAATATCAAGATGAGAAAAGTACCTACTCCTGAACTTAATGTAGTGAAATGGTACTTCCTCCTCTGAAGATTGGTCTTGGGTGTGAATTTGCTCTTTTTCGTGCATCCTTCTGCACTGCTGGCGTAATGCAGAAATGAGTTTATGGGGTCATGGTATTGCAATGAATGGAGATACTATTGGTTTTCAACAAATTTACTAAATGAATGTCACTAACAATACATTCATCCATCCACCTCATGCGTCCATCAAAAGTTATATTTCTCAATTTCTACAGACCAACTATTTGGAGCCCACTGAATAAACTGCAATGGATATCCTACTTGTAAACAAACCAACAGTTTGGGTCGCTTTAAAATCATAGTTCACCCAAAAATTATAAAATTATGACATGGGTGCCGTCAAAATGAGTCTAAACAGCTGATAAAAACAAAATGATAATCCACAAGTAATCCACACCACTCCAGTTCATCAGTTAACATCTTGAAACAAATCCATAATTAAAGGGATAGTTCACCCAAAAACTAAAATTATGTCATTAATTACTCACCCTCATGTCGTAAGAGCCTTGTTAATCTTTGGAACACAAATTAAGATATTTTTGATGAATTCTGAAAGTTCTCTGACCCTCTATAGACCGCAAGGATACTACCACGATCAAGGCTCAGAAACGTAGCAAGGAGATCATTAAAATATTCCATGTGACATCAGTGGTTCAACCGTAATTTTAAGAAGCTACGAGAATACTTTTTGTGTGCAAAGAAAACAAAAATAACAATTTTATTCAACAATTTGTCTTCTCTGCATCACCCTATGGTGCTATTTTGGAGAGTATCACATTAGAGCTGAAGATCTTTGCCCGAACTCGACGGGACCCGACGGGTTCGGTCGGGTTTGGGCTTAATTTATATCATCTTACACGGACTCAGGCCGGGCTCGGGCTTGCGCGGTAAATGAGCGGTCATGTGATGCGTTTCGATTAGCACGAAAAAGATGCGAAAATGGATGCTGAGGAGATGAAACGGAGGCTTGCCTCTGGCGATTAGGTTTTGGTTGCACCAGCAACTAAAGCAAAGTCTGAGGTGTGGAAAAGTTTTGACCATGTGCATAATGACAATAATACCTAGTGTATGCCTAGGCCTATTTAGAGTGCTGAGATGTTACGATGTTACAGAGGACTTATTTTATTTCTTTGTTCCAACTTCCAAGTGGCCTATAGCCTATGTTAGTCATGAATAAATTATGTCAAAACATGTATAAATGACTCATTCTTGACAAAAGGCAAAAGAGCTGTGTGCGTGCGCACATTTGAATAATGTCGGGCTGTAAACGGGTTCGGCCTTTTAAAGATCTGTCAATCAAAATGTACTTGTCGGGCTCGGGCCATGTCGGGCCTAACTTTTAAGGCCCGATTACAGCTCTATAGCACATACAGTACGTAATCAACATATGCTGTTCTGTGTCCGCAGCACCATATGCGGATACGCTGTTTACGTTGTTTATGCTTTGATCTGAATGTAAACAATGTATCCGCGTACATACATTGGTTGTTTACGTATGTGATACTCTCCAAAATGGCGCTGTATTAAATAGTACCAAATACTTGCATACACCTTAGTTTTATAGTTATTTAAAAACTAATTAACAGTGTTAGCCTTACAAATTGTGCTTCTGCTTCTGCTGTGCACAAACTGAATAATTTTATGAACACTTTATGAACCTGCACTCCTGCATTGTTAGGATACCAGGTGGGAACTAGCTGTTGCTAGGGTGCTTTATATGGTTGCTAGGCTAATACGAATGACTTCTGGTTCATGGCATTTTAAGGGTGTTCTGAAAATGAGATGCAGATGACATTCATAACATTTTTGGAATAAGACGATAGGCTCTTCTTCATCTTGATAGCTAGCATTTTTCCATCCTGAATCTTTTTACACATTTTCCATAATTCCATTCCAGAATGACTAAAGTTTTAATTGTTATCTTCACACATTGCGCCTTCGCTGACACTGTCATCTCATTACTATCCTTATATAAAAAAAATGCATTATATAGACAAAAATAGGTTGGTGTGGAAAAAATCATGCAACTGTGGGACGGTTATTATATTTGAAAAATGTATAGAAATAATTGTTACAATATAAATATTGAAAATTCACTGTTAGTTCGATGTTAGATTAATGTGGTGTTAAACACATAATTGATATTTTTATGATGGATTTTCATAGTTTAAGATGGGTCTGTGACAGAGATAAAACAATGAAACCTGTTCATACACTTTCAGAAAAAAGGTATAAGAGCTGGGGTGATACCTTTTCAAAACGCACATCTTTGTACCTAAAGAGTCCATATTGGTACATTAAAGGTACGTATTACTACCTAATGTGTACATATTAGCACCTAAAAGGTAAAAAAGTGCACTTTTGAAAAGGTACCACCCCAATGGCAGCTCTGTTACCTTTTTTCTGGGAGTGTAAAAGAGTTGAAAAGGAACACGATTGAGGGCATAGTGGAAAGTTATGTGATTTTCATAGAACAGAAACAGTCTTTTCAAACTATTTTGTTCACCTTGCATTTTGTGTTGTCTTCATGGACTGGGACACTTTTGCAGTGCATGTTCAAACAGCTGTTCAGCAAAGTGATTTGTTGTTTTTAGGATTTTAGGGGAAAATAAAATCAGCAGGGTCTTTTACCCTGAGGGCCTCTCGCCCTGTTTGTAGCACATAAAGAGCTCAAAATCACACCAGAGCTCCTTTCAGAGATCACTGTCCGCAACAGATCATCATTTGACATTATTATCCGTTGTCATTATAATATAGCCACAGTTTCAGGTTAAAGAACATTTTGGAGAACATTCATGATCTTATTTTTCCATGTTCCTTGATTAGGGCCAAAGCAGAGCACTAAATCTCCTCAAACCACACGTATGTCTGAGTTATACCACTATTTTATCAAAATGCCTATTTCCTCCGAAGGATTCAGCGCTGGCTGCAGGATGACATAAATCTGGGATCTCACGGATTCACTGGTTGTCTGCACACATATAAGGCAAGACGGAAAGCTTTTGCCCGTGACTTGGATGCAGTTATCTCATGCAACATGAACTGTAACTCCAGATGACAACATCACTTAATTTCCTGGTTTTCAGTTTGCAGAAGACTTACTGAGTGTCTTAATAAAGGTCAAAGCAAGGGATCGGTTACAGACAGCTCACATCAGACTAAAGCCTCTGCCACATGACTCTCCAAACTCAAATCTTTGAGACGCCGCTGGTTGTCATAGAGGAGGTCACGCTGTTTCTTTCTGCTATTAGAACCAGAACGGCGCAGTAATTCAAGGCCCTTGATGGAATCATTTTATACTGGCTTAAAAGGCTTTCCTAAAGAGACTGTATTAAAAAAGCCCCTGCTGTGAACACACAGGACCACATGCCCCAGCAGGCATTATAATAAATGAGGGATGTGCCAGTCTACAGCTCTTGAAGACTCGGTGAGAGATTCTGTCTCAGTTTGGTATAAATATAACTGGGTATATTGAAGAAAACTAGCTAGTTGTCACACTTTTTACTCCAGTCAATATTTCTCATGGATTTATTTTTGTCAGGGTCAACTTCTTTATAGACGTAGTCTTGACTAAAAAACATTTCCACTGTTATTGCCTAGGAAAAAGACTTTTCTGCGAAATTGAAACAATGAAACAATGATAAAACATAATTTTTTTGTTACATTTAAAAGTTAAAAATGTAAAAGGTAACATACAAAAATACAGATGTGTTAAATGCATGCTTTAGAAAGGAAGTTTGACTTGACTATCAAACTATTTTTTGGCCAACATATATTTTAATTATTTTTAATTAAATTAAATTATTAATTAAAACTGTATAACATTTTAAATTGGCTTGACATTGAAATTGCATAAAATACATCATATAGTCGACCCCTTTCGGAATGTACTGTATGTCAGTGTGATCTTATTGTGTTCACTTACTCAACAGATAAAAATAATGTATGCTACTGGAATTTTACCATACATAATTTACCATACCATTGTTTGCAGGATAAAACTGGCAGAGATTATAAATTAATGACAGACGATTTTGAATTAAATGTTTGAAATCGACATTCATAATCACTCAAACAGTGTATTGTTAGATATGTGCTTGTGTAATTGTATCTGGGCTCAAAACCTTCCGTCTCTGAGATATAACGTCATGTGACAACATACCAATCAACTGACAACATGACCAATCAACATCCAGACCCATAACTGTTAAATCATCTATCCCACTTCAGCTATAGCCTATTGCTCCCTAGACAAAAATAAAGATATGCAGAACAAACACAAACATTCATCTTCCAATAAAGATCTTCAAATTTGTTTTAATTGATTCTAATGCACCAAGACCTTTTCAAAATCAAAGAAAAAATAAATAAATAAACATACATTTGTTTGCCTACTAAACCACCTCTGGCTCTGCACCCCTTTACCTAAATCCATTACTTCCTACATCTATAAATTTATTCATGCTTATTCTGTATTTACATTTAGTCATTTAGCTGACGCTTTTATTCAAAGCGACTTACAAATGAGGACAACAGAAGCAATCAAAATCAACAAAATAGCAATGATATGCAAGTGCTATATCAAGTCTCAGTTAGCTTAACACAGTACATGTAGCAAGGTTTTTTTTTTAAAAAAAATACATAATAAATAAAAAGAAAACAGATAGAATAGAAAAAGATTAGAAAAGCTAGTGATAGTTTTTTTTTTTTAAGAATAGAATTAGAATAGAGAGCGCTAGAGTTAGAGGGTCAAATAAAGATGGAAGAGATGTGTTTTTAGTTGATTCTTGAAGATGTTTCAGGATTCAGCTGCTGGGATTGAGTTGAGCAGGTCACCAGGAGGAACAGTTAATGAAAAAGTCTGTGAAAGTGATTTTGTGCCTCTTTGGGATGAACAATAAAGCAACGTTCATTTGCAGAACACAAGCTTCTAGAGGCACATAAGTCTGAAGTAATGAATTTAGGTAAAGGGGTTATTTTTTCTTTGATTTTGAAAAGGTCTTGGTGCATTAGAATCAATTCAAACAAATTTGAAGATCTTTATTGGAAGATGAATGTTTGTGTTTGTTCTGCATATCTTTATTTTTGTCTAGGGAGCAATAGGCTATAGCTGAAGTGGGATAGATGATTTAACAGTTGTAGGTCTGGATGTTGATTGGTCAGTATGTTCCAGCCGCAGTGAAAGAAATGGTATAGTAACAGCTCTGATGTGAAACAACTGTTCACCAACTACTGTGTGCATCACTTCACAGTTGGTATTTAATTAATTTGCATTGTGAAATAATTGATAATGAAAAACTGTTCTTAATAGTTTAGTTTTCTAGAAGCAATAGACCACCTGTAGTGCCGTCTGGAGCTGTGTGCCGAGCACAATGACAGAAGTGAAAGAGTGAGTTCAAATGAGCACATTTGGAAATTTGGAACTCGCGGTTCCATTCGCGTTGCTATTCGCGCCTATTATTGTTTTCCTTTTTTCTCGCTCCGTTTTCATTTCTCTCTCGCTCCGTTTTTCACGAGTTCATCAAACAACAGTGGTAAGTGGTAAGTGGTAGGTGGTAAGTGGTAAGTTAAATTGGTATCATTCATCAATCACAGTGAGTAATGGCTTCTTCTCCTGCTATTGTTATTTGCACAGTCTGCCACATGTATAGTTTATCTCTCTCTGTCGGCGATGAGGGATTCACATGTGATAAATGCAGGGAAATAGTTAAGCTGACAGAGAAGGTTTTAGAACTAGAGACACGCATCCAAACTTTAGTTGAGGACAGTAAGACTGTGAGGGCTGTAGACAGTGCTTTGGATGTGATTAGCTCAGGGATTCCTGTACATTGTTCGGTTCCGGCATTAGCGCCCCCGCAGCAGGGCAACTGGGTGACTGTGAGGCAGCATAGTCGCGGGTCAAAACACCGCTCTTCCGTTCCGATCAGAACATCAAACAGGTTCTCCCCACTCAGTGACGCACCCACTGAGAAACCTGGTGAAAGTGCTCTAGTTATTGGCGATTCTATTGTACGGAACGTGAAAATAGAGACACCAGCCACCATAGTCCATTGTTTACCGGGAGCCAGAGCGCCTGACATCTTGGCAAATTTAAAAGTGCTGGCTAATGCTAAACGTAAATTCAGTAAGATTGTTATCCACGCCGGCGCTAATGATGTTCGACTTCGCCAGTCGGAGATCACTAAAAATAATGTTAAAGAGGTGTGTGAACTTGCAAGTACGATGTCAGACACTATAATATGCTCTGGCCCCCTCCCTGCTTACCGGGGTGATGAGATTCATAGTAGACTGTCATCATTAAATGGCTGGATGTCTAAGTGGTGCCCGCAAAACAACATAGGTTTTATAGACAATTGGACGAGTTTTTGGGGCAGACCTGACCTGTTGAAAAGAGATGGTGTTCATCCCTCCTGGGGTGGTGCCGCTATTCTCTCTAGAAATTTGGCACATAGTCTTAGAGTTCATACTTGACTAACTGGAGCCCAGGTCAGGAAGCAGACAGACTGGCTAAACCGACCATCTGCTAGCCGCCTCACGTCACAGAAGTCAGTTAATTCTCAGCACATTATCTTCACCTAGATATCACACTATAGAGATTGTGTCTGTTCCCCGAACTAGAAAATACAGAAAACGTCAAAAACTATTTATGAGTAACCATTTAATTGATGTTCAACAAATAAAAAATGTTTACAATACACAGAAACAATTGATAAAACTTGGTTTACTGAATATCAGGTCCCTTTCTACAAAAGCACTTTTTGTAAATGATTTGATTAATGATCATAACCTAGATTTGCTCTGTTTGACAGAAACATGGCTAAAACCAGATGAATACATTATTTTAAACGAGTCTACCCCCCAAGATTACTGTTACAAAAATGAGCCGCGTCCAAAAGGCAAAGGGGGAGGTGTTGCTACAATTTATAACAATATTCTCAGTATTTCTCAGAAGACAGGCTTTAAGTATAACTCCTTTGAAGTAATGGTGCTTCATATAAAATTATCTAGAGAAAAAAGTATTAATGATAAATCCCCCGTAACGTTTGTACTGGCTACTGTATACAGGCCACCAGGGCACCATACAGACTTTATTAAAGAATTTGCTGATTTTCTATCAGAGTTAGTGCTGGCTGCAGATAGAGTCCTAATTGTGGGTGATTTTAATATCCATGTTGATAATGAAAAAGATCCATTAGGATCAGCATTCATAGACATTCTGAACTCTATCGGGGTTAGACAACACGTTTCAGGACCTACTCATAGTCGAAATCATACTCTAGATTTAATACTGTCACATGGAATTGATGTTAATGGTATTGAAATTCTGCAGCAAAGCGATGATATATCAGATCATTATCTAGTCTTGTGTAAACTCCATATAGTTAAAGCTGTAAATTCAACTCCTTCTTATAAATATGGTAGAACCATCACTTCTACCACAAAAGACTGCTTTGTAAGTAATCTTCCTGATTTATCTCAATTCCTCAGCATATCCAACAGCTCAGAATAACTTGATGATGTAACAGAAACTATGAACTCTCTCTTTTCTAGCACTTTAGATACAATTGCTCCTTTACGCTTAAGGAAGATTAAGGAAAAGAGTCCAACACCGTGGTATAATGAGCACACTCGCACTCTAAAGAGAGCAGCCCGGAAAATGGAGCGCAGCTGGAGGAAAACAAAACTAGAGGTATTTCGTTTAGCCTGGCGGGAAAGTACCCTATCCTACAGAAAAGCTTTAAAAACTGCTAGATCTGATTACTTTTCGTCTCTTTTAGAACAAAACAAACATAACCCCAGGTATTTATTCAATACAGTGGCAAAATTAACAAAAAATAAAGCATCAACAGGTGTTGACATTTCCCAACAGCACAGCAGTAATGATTTTATGAACTACTTTACTTCCAAGATTGATACTATTAGAGATCAAATTGTAACCATGCAGCCGTCAGCTATATCATCACATCAAATAGTGTACTATAGATCCCCTGAGGAACAATTCCACTCATTCTCTACTATAGGAGAGGAAGAATTGTATAAACTTGTTAATTCATCTAAACCAACAACATGTATGTTAGACCCTAATCCATCTAAACTACTAAAAGAGGTGCTTCCAGAAGTCATAGATCCTCTTTAGGCTATTATTAATTCGTCATTGTCATTAGGATATGTCCCCAAAAACTTTAAATTGGCTGTTATTAAGCCTCTCATTAAAAAACCACAACTTGACCCCAAAGATCTAGTTAATTACAGACCAATCTCGAATCTCCCTTTTCTGTCAAAGATATTAGAAAAGGTAGTATCCTCACAATTATATTCCTTCTTAGAGAAAAATGATATCTGTGAGGATTTCCAGTCAGGATTTAGACCGTATCATAGTACTGAGACTGCTCTCATTAGAGTTACAAATGACCTGCTCTTATCATCTGATCGTGGTTGTATCTCTCTATTAGTTCTACTGGATCTTAGCGCTGCGTTCGACACTATCGATCACAACATTCTTTTGAATAGACTAGAAAACTTTGTTGGCATTAGTGGAAGTGCATTAGCATGGTTCAAATCGTACTTATCTGACCGCCATCAATTCGTAGCAGTGAATGAAGAGGTATCATATCGATCACAAGTGCAGTATGGAGTTCCTCAAGGCTCAGTACCAGGACCGTTACTTTTCACGCTTTACATGTTACCCTTGGGAAATATCATTAGGAAACACGGGGTTAGCTTTCACTGTTATGCTGATGACACACAGCTCTATATTTCTTCACGGCCTGGTGAAACACGCCAAATTGAGAAACTTATGGAATGCATAGTCGATATAAAAAACTGGATGACGAGTAATTTCTTACTGCTAAATTCTGAAAAAACAGAGGTGTTACTTATCGGACCTAAAACCCCCACAAGTAATAACCTAGGACACTGTCTAACACTTGATGGCTTCTCTGTAAATTCTTCGTCATCAGTCAGGAACCTAGGTGTGCTATTTAATAGTAATCTCTCCTTTGACAGCCACGTTTCTAGCATTTGTAGAACTGCATTTTTTCATCTTAAAAATATATCTAAACTGAGACCTATGCTCTCAATGTCAAATGCAGAAATATTAATTCATGCGTTTATGACCTCAAGGTTAGATTATTGTAATGCTTTATTGGGTGGTTGTTCTGCGCGCTTAATAAACAAATTACAGATGGTTCAAAATGCAGCAGCTAGAGTTCTTACTAGAACCAGGAAGTATGAGCACATTAGCCCGGTTCTGTCAACACTGCACTGGCTCCCTACTAAACATCGTATAGATTTTAAAATCTTGTTAATTACTTATAAAGCCCTGAATGGTTTAGCTCCTCAGTACTTGAGCGAGCTCTTATCGCATTATAGTCCTTCACGTCCGCTGCGTTCTCAAAACTCTGGCCATTTGATAATACCTAGAATATCAAAATCAACAGCGGGCGGCAGATCTTTTTCCTATTTAGCGCCCAAACTCTGGAACAATCTACCAAACACTGTTCAGGAGGCAGACACACTCTGTCAGTTTAAATCTAGATTAAAGACCCATCTCTTTAACCTGGCGTACACATAACACACTAATACACTTCTATTATTCAAATCCGTTAAAGGATTGTTAGGCTGCATTAATTAGATCAACCGGAACCGGGAACACTTCCCATAACACATGATGTACTTGTTACATCGTAAAAAGATTGACGTCTATGCTAATATTAGTCTGTTTCTTTCTTATTCCGAGGTCACTGCAGTCACCAGATCAGATGGTGGATCAGCACCTAGAGACGATCTCTACTACAGCCCTGAACGTCAGCGGAGACCAGGACACCTAGATGAGCCCCAGAGACAGACCCCCAGTGAGGACCCCGTCACCTAGAGAGCCATCAGGAAAAGACCTCGGGAACCTGTTGAGCCATCCAATCTGACTTTGCAGCAGTTGGAATTGAACTGCTGTGTCGTCTGGCCAGAGGAGAAATGGCCCCCCGACTGAGCCTGGTTTCTCCCAAGGTTTTTTTTCTCCGTTCTGTCACCAATGGAGTTTTGGTTCCTTGCCGCTGTCGCCTCTGGCTTGCTTAGTTGGGGACACTTCATTTCCAGCAATATCGTCGACTTGATTGAACAGAAATTTTTTGAACTGAACTTAGCTGGACAATGCCATCACTGAATTCAACAATGAAATGCCTTTAACTGAAAATTGAGTGTTTAATCTTGTCATTTTACATTATTGACACTATTTTCCCATTTTGATATTGTGCAGTTGCTTTGTCACAATTTGTATTGTTAAAAGCGCTATATAAATAAAGGTGACTTGACTTGACATTTGTATTATAATACACTGGATCCATAATAGCAGAAATAGGCACTGCCTTGGTTTTATTAACATTGAAACATTAAAAAGCAACATTTTTGCTACAGTTTGGGCTTGAATGAGCTGTCAGTGTTGTGCTACATCAAAGCCTGACATATGAAAGTATAGTCAGAAAAATCTTAGTAAGATGATATTTAAAAGCTTGGTAGTTTCAAAACATATTATGCAATGATGATTGAGAGATGAACAAATAAATGTTTCTCAAAAATCCTGATGATCAGATTTAATATACTGAACATGATTTTTCAAAAAAATTATGCCTAGGTTATCAAGTAAATCTAAGATGCTTCAGTGCAGTAAGTGTTCATCTTATGCTGGGTACACACTGAAAGATTTTTAAAATCTTATAAGATTTTCAAAATGTGAGAGACCACAAACATGAGGACAAAAAAATCCTAGATTTAACCGTTTTGCTCCTATAGTGTGTGGTGTGCTGCAATGTGACAAAGACAGCACACCTCACACCAACAGATTGTCAACCAGAGTCCTGACTGTGAACACGGGAGATCTCGCAAAATCTCTCGAGACTTGAGAATAAGTATGTTTTACAGGACACATATAAACACTCCTGCTGTTCCCACAAATTGACGAGCTGATCCTCCATCTCTGCTGTCCAAATGCTTTTGTGCTGCGCCATGACTGTGTTTGTTATGCTTCCGTCTACTGTCAGCTCGCTTTCTGATTGGATATTGTTTTGTTTCATGTGATAATCTGCAGATCATACGCATGTTTGTCCTCGGGGTTCCCCCAACACATCAGGATTTCTGATCGTAAATATTCAACATGTTGAATATTTACAATTCGCGATCGGGGCGCCTCCGACGTTCTTCTGAGCAGATTCAGTCACACTGTAAAAAATAATTGTAATTTTAACTGTAAATTTTTGTAAAAACGCTATGGAAAAAAACTGTTAATAGGTTAACAGTAACCTGTTAACCTATTAACCTCACAATCAGTCCTCACAATCAGTAACCAGTTCTCACCTCCACACACACAGGACCTCCAACCAACCACATCCACTGCTCAAACTCCCATCTTCTCCTTCTGTCCCCTCACCGAGGCGGAAGTATCCAAACTTCTCCTCTCCAGCCATCTTACAACATGTCCTCTTGACCCAATCCCCTCTCACCTTCTCCAAGCAATCTCTCCCACACTCTTACCGGCACTCACACACATTATCAACACATCTCTCCGCACTGGCATCTTCCCCACTGCTCAAAAAACCTACATTAAACACTTCTCTTTTAGAAAACTACAGACCTGTCTCTCTCCCTCCATTCGTAGCGAAAACACTCGAACGAGTTGTCTTCAACCAGCTCTCACTGTTTCTTTCACAGTACAACAAACTGGATGCTAAACAGTCAGGTTTCAGGAGTGGCCATTCAACAGAAACTGCGCTACTCTCAGTCACTGAAGACCTGCGAATCGCAAAGGCCGAATCCAAATCCTCAGTCCTCATTCTGCTGGGTCTTTCTGCTGCTTTTGACACTGTCAATCATCAGATCCTCCTGTCCACCCTCTCATCGCTGGGCATCACTGGGATTCCACTTCGCTGGTTTGAATCCTATCTCACCGGTAGGCCTTTCAGGGTGGCCTGGGGAGGGGAGGTATCCAAATCACATCAACTGGTCACTGGGGTTCCTCAGGGATCGGTTCTTGGACCCCTCCTCTTCTCCACATTCACTACATCACTGGGACCCATCATACAGGCACATGGCTTCTCCTACCATTGCTATGCCGATGACACACAGCTCTATCTCTCTTTTCAACCAGATGATCCAACGGCAGCTGCACGGATCTCAGGCTGCCTGGCGGACATCTCGGCATGGATGAAAGAACATCACCTACAGCTCAACCTGGCAAAGACTGAGCTTCTTGTCGTCCCTGCCACTCCGACTCTACAGCATGACTTCTCGATTCAGTTAGGCACATCAATAATTACCCCATCAACTTCGGTCAGAAATCTTGGTGTAATCTTTGATGACCAGCTGACCTTCAAAGAGCACATTGCAAAGACTGCTCGATCTTGCAGGTTTGCGCTACACAACATCAGAAAAATCAGGCCCTTTCTGACAGAGCATGCTGCACAACTTCTTGTCCAGGCCCTTGTTGTTTCTAGGCTGGACTACTGCAATGCTCTTCTGGCTGGACTTCAATCAAACACAATCAAACCTCTACAAATGATTCAGAATGCAGCGGCACGACTGGTCTTCAATGAGCCCAAAAGAACCCATGTTACACCTCTCTTCATCTCATTGCACTGGCTACCAGTGGCAGCTCGCATCAAGTTCAAGACACTGATGCTTGCATACAGAACGACCACAGGCTCAGCACCCTCCTACTTTCACTCACTATTACGAATCTACATCCCCTCCAGAAGTCTGAGATCTGCTAGTGAGCGACGCCTTGTGGTACCATCACAGAGAGGCTCAAAATCACTCTCCAGAACATTCTCGTTCACCCTTCCTGGATGGTGGAATAACCTTCCCACCCCTATCCGGAATGCTGGATCGCTGTCAATCTTCAAGCAACAACTGAAGACTCATCTCTTTCGGCACTACTTGACTTCATCCTAAACTTGTTCTAAAAAAAAAAAAAAAAAACTTTCCCTTTATCTTTCTCTCCTTCCCTTGCTAGCTTGTACTTATTTGAACAATGACTGAGACTTGGTGTTACGAGCACTTCCTCTGTCTGATTGCCTCTTCAAGATGAATCGCTTTATGTATTCCCCAATTATAAGTCGCTTTGGATAAAAGCGTCTGCCAAATGACTAAATGTAAATGTAAATGTAACAGTAAGTTCCCGTACTATATACAGGGAAAAACTGTAAAAGATCTGACCAGACATTTCATGTAATTTTACAGTAAAATGCTGTTAATTGTACAGTTTTTAGAAGTAAAAAAGAACAAATCAATGTATATTTTACAGTCAAAAACTGTAAGCTGATATTCCCAGAATTCCCTGCGTGACACTCCACATTTGAAAGTATTTTGTTTAAATAATCATGTTTTTTAATAGTTTTTGTTATCAGTTATGTACATTTGGGCTTTATGTTACATCTTCTGTTGTTTAATGAAAGTTTATTGCATTATTTAAGTATCATGTGTGTTATCATGATGGTGTTTAGTGTTTTTGTGAATGACTCTGTGCACCTTCTATATATTAATATATACTTCTGCTTGTGGCGAAGCTACTTGTGATGAGCTTTGATTCTTCATGTGGCTTTCTCTTTTACCACCTGCATTATGCAGTGTGGTTGTCAGTATGTTAAAGTATGTTGTTTGTAAATTACAGTTTTATACTGTAAAATTTACAGTTTTTGGCCGTAAATGTGTTTACAGTTTTTCTGTATTTTTTTACAAAATTATTCTGGCAACCACAGCTGTCAAAATTATTTTGTAAAAATTACAGATTTTTTTTTACAGTGCAGTCTTAACACACCTCACACCACAGTAAAATCTGATAAAATAATCTTTAGATCCACCAAGATAATCGGGACATTACCTAGGATTGTCGGAAGGGGAGAAATCGGCCCAAAATCAGCCTGATTATCTTGTGGTGTGTACCCAGCATTACTAAAGTTTTTCTTATGTTTATTTTATAAAAATCACTAAAGATTTGACAGCAAAAAGACATGTGAAGCACAAGATGAAGGTGAACATTTGTACAATTATACTAGAAGACCTTTTACTTGATAAAAAACTATAAACCATCAATCAGATGACAAAAGATCGTTGTTTCCATGTTACAATGAAAATCCTTTAAAGTACAAATTGTAGAGGTACGTATTTGTTTCCTTATCAGGTCACACTAGTTTAGGTACCAATTCTCACTAACTATTAACAGCTTTTCCCTCTATAAACTATAAACTCAATAAACTAATTAACTGTTTATTAATAGTAAGGTAGTTGTTAAATTTAAGTATGGGGTTTAAAGATTGAGGGGTCTAAAGTATGGTCATGTAGAATAAGACATTAATATGTGCTTATAAGTACTAATAAACAGAATATGCTCATAATATGCACGCTTATAAGCAACTAGTTAATTTTGAGAGCTGGTCCTTAAAATAAAGTGTTACCCTTTATCATATACAATTACAACTCATTAACAGTTCTGTAACTCATTTACTGCATGTTGTTTAAAGTTCACCCAAAAATGAAGATTAGATCATCATTTACTCACCTTCAAGCTGTCTCAAACATGTATGAGTTTCTGTCTGCTGCTAAACACAGTGGACGGTAGCCATTGAATTCCATAGTCAATGGCTACCTTTAACATTCTTCAAAATATCTTCTTTTCTGTTCAACAGAAGAAAGAAACTCATGCAGGTTTGGAACAACTTGACTGTGAGTAGAGTGTTTTCAATTTTGGATGAACTATCCCTTTTAAGAGTGGAGTATATGCATTTTATGATTAAAATAAACAAATCAGTTAGAATTAATTATTTACTTAAGTACACCTTAGCTATCTGACTCTAAAACAGCTGGCAAAGCTAACTATATGAGCTGGCCAGACACTTGCAAAGCAACCTAATGAGAATTTGTACATGTTGACAGTCTATTTGTGTCAGCAACATAAACAAGACCTAAATATACTTCCATCCATCGACATGGAAAGAAAACAAACCAACAGACCTATTTAAAGAGGCTTCAGAACATTGAGTCTGAAACATGCTTTAAATTAGTGGGAGGGATCGCGACCAAGATTGACAAAGAAAGCCAGCGCTCAAACAGCTGTCTGAGATTAGCACTCGAAACGCTTCCTATAATCACGCTTTCTCTTGGTGCATTCAAGTCATGTCGGATACATCGTATTTACGAGTTGAACGCACATGAACACCACCACAAAGTCGTTCTAACGAGTGGGAAACTCGAAATTTTCTTTAAGCCCCGAGTTTCCGAGTTGTGGGCGTGTCAGTGAAAAAACGTGTCAGAATGCAATGGACGCAGCCAAAGACTAAAGATATGCACATCGGTAAAGTTGTTGAAATGAATAAAATTATTATTTTTTGTAATGTACAATAAAGCTATATAAGTTACACATACAAAATATTATATTATTGTATAATTATAATAGAATATATAATTATTCAGTTTACATCACCTTCATAAATTAAATAAAAACAGAAAAAAGAAAACACACAATGATAAACATTCTTCATTCATCGTTTTATAGATGTAGAGTTAAAAAAAATCATTGAATTTTATGTAGAAAAGTTAAATCGCCATCTTGTTCCGACCAAAGTGACTTGAACGCACCCGATGTCGTAATAACGACTTGTCTACTCGTAAGTACGAACGTCCGAGGAGGACTTGAACGCAGCATCTTTCCTATCGCCTAAAAACATGAAGCCCTTTTTTACTGTACACCTTTAAAGAAAATGCTGTTTCCGTCGACTTTCTACTGTTGTCAGTGTCCCGGTTTAACCTTCCTTCCAGTTCTTCATTGCTTTCATTAGTCTGAATGTTTTTTTTGTTTTTTCTCAGATAAAACTGAGATGAAGTAAGACAGAAACCAGATGATGAACTCTGTGATCTCATCACACCCCAGTAAAATTGAGAATAGATATACAAACTTTTGTTTCTTTTACAGGCCATGAAATTGTTTGAATGGATTCTCTCTGTCCATAGAACAAGCATACATTAGCATTTCATCTGCTGTTCTTAAAGCTTTTCAGTTTGATCTGAGTGTACATGGTACATCACAACACCTGAAGAGATACATACACATTTTTAACAGATTTACAATAGATGGGACAGTCTGTATTTAATCTGTAATATTTATATTAATGAAGCCATGCTGATGCTGAAAGCTAAAAAACCTTGCATTCAGAAGTATATTCACACAAGGTCTGGTATTGATATAAAACTGGACAACAGAATTGTCAAGCTTTTTATTTAGTCCTTAACGTCTCATAAAGGCCGCTCCAGTGGGCTAGTTTCCAGTGCCTGTTTTTTTTTTTTTTTTTTGGTGCTTTCAAGTAATGTCGATAAGATCATATTTACATGTTTAATACTCATGAACATTGCCACAAAGCCGTAATTACTAGTGGGTTTTCTTTAAGCCCAGAGTTTCTGAGTTGTTGGCATGTCAGTGAGGGAGTATATAACAAACACAATGAATACAGTGTCTGAATTAACGCTAAATTTGTTCAAATATTTTTTTTTTATTTTGGTAACACCTTACAACAGGGAACACATGTTCCTCATTAACTAAGTTTTCCCTCAGTAAACTCCTAATTTGCTGCTTATTAATAGTTAGTAAGTAAGGTAGTTGTTAAATTTAGGTATTGAATCGGATTAAGGGATCTAGAATATGGTCATGGACAATAAAGCATTAATATGTGCTTTATAAGTACAAATAAATGGCCAATATGCTAGTAATATGCATGCTAATAAGAAACTAGTGAGAATTGGGCCTTAAAATAAAGTGTTACCATTATTTAATTTTTATTCACAGCAGTACTGTGTAAGCTGTACAAAATACCATAGTATTGTACATTTGTGATTTCGGTAACACTTAACAATAGGGAACACTTATTAACTATTAACTACGACTTTTCCCTCAATAAATCCCTAATTTGCTGCTTATTTATAGTTAGTAAGGTAGTTGTTAAGTTTAGTTATTGGGTAGAATTAGGGATGTAGAAGAAGGTCATGTAGAATAAGACATTAATATGTGCTTAATTACTACTAATAAATGACTAATATTCTAGTAATATGCATGCTAATTAGCAACTAGTTAAGAGACCCTAAAATAAAGTGTTACCATGATTTCTAATATATAATGATTCGATTTACAGCACCTTCATTAATTTAATAATAATATATATATATATATATAAAACACACCCAATACATGTCCTTTATTTATCATTTTGTAGATGTAGAGAAAAAAAGTCTTGGTAACACTTGGACGAATTCTCACTATTAACTAGATGCTTATTGCGGTTTATTACAGCATATTGGCTGTTTATTAGTGTTTACTGTATAAAGCACACATTAATGTCTTACTCTGTGTGATCATATTTTAGATCCCTTAATCCTTAAACCCCATACCTAACCTTAACAACTATCTTACTAACTATTAATAAATAGCAAAATAGCAGTTTATTGAGTTAAAAGTCATAGGTAATAGTTAGTTAATAGTGAGAATTGGCCCCCAAACTAAAGTGTGTCCAAAATCTTGTTGAATTTGCAGAAAAGGTGCATCATTATCTTGTTATTTGGATGCATCTGACATATATTCAATGTAAGTGTTTGGGGTCAAAGTCAAAAATATGATAGTTGTTTTATGAATTTTCAGTCACACTTTATTTTAAGGTCCAGTTCTCACTATTAACAAACTATTAACTGCCTCAGTAAACTCCTAATTACTGCTTATTAATAGTTAATAAGGTTGTTAAGTTTCAGTATTGGTAGGATTAAAGGGATAGTTCACCCAAAAATGAAAATCCACCCTAGGTGTATATGACTTTCTTCTTTCAGATGAATGCAATCAGAGTTATATTCATCAGGGTAACACTTTATTTTAAGGTCCCTTAACTAGTTGCTTATTAGCATGCCTATTACTAGAATATTAGTCATTTATTAGTACTAATTAAGCAGAGGTGGAAAGAGTATGAAAATATTTTACTCAAGTAAAAGTACCATTACATTAATGAACTTTTACTTAAGTACAAGTAAAAGTACCAGCCTAAAAATCTACTCAAGTAAAATTTAAAATTTAAAATTTACTCAGAGTAAAAATTACTTAGTTACTTTTTAACAGTGGGAGAGAGGCACAAATGGGATAGACCAAGGGTGTCAAACTCAGTTCCTGGAGGGCCACAGCCCTGTAAGTTTAGATATAACCCTAATTAAACACATCTGATCCAGCTAATCTAATCATTTAGGCTTATTTGAAAACTACATGGTATGTGTGTTGTAGCAGGGTTGGAACTAAACTCGGCAGGACTGCGGCCCTCCAGGAACTGAGTTTGACACCCCTGGGATAGGCCTATAAATCTCAAACTAGTTGTTTTTAATTAAAGGAATCAGTTATTTAGAATAAGACATTTGGGCTGTTACCAGGCAAATTAAATCTGTATCAACAAAATTCATCTTTGCAATGCAGAAGAAACACAGAAGCTTCATCTGAAGTGGCATTTAGATGTATTTACACACTGTTTAATGCAGGACATGAATGCATTTAACCTGCAGTTACAAATGCAGAAGTAAGGTTTTGATATATAAGACATAAAATGTTGAATACTCATTTGAAATTATAAAAAGAAAAATCAAAAGATACTTTAAATGTGAAATTAAAACCGCCAGTAGGTTTCACCAAGTCACTGTTAATAAGTGAGTCATTGCGACTGAACTGAATCATTTAAACAGTTGATTCATTCAGGAACGAAACACTGTCATGTTACTCAGAGACGCAAAACAGTGCTGTGGCGTTGTTTGGGATTATTTTTGTTGTTGAAATATAGCAAAAACAGCCAATATGGTGTCTAAAACACAAGTCTCTTAATTAACTTCTTGTTTATTGAACTGTTGTAAAAAAAAAAAATCTATATGTAATCATGCTGATTTTTGGAGAAAAAACGGCACTCTTCGTGTGACATTGATTTACTATATGAAATGATATAAATATACATTTTCTGCCCCTATGTCTTCAATTTTGTGATCATTCTAAATGCATTTTAACAGACTGAATCACTCAGTGAAAGAACGAACTCTAGCGTTACATGCACGCGCGCATTAGTCTAATCTACTAGACTTCAGGGCACTCTGTTGGAGTGTTTTGTTTGGTTATTGGCTAAATACTGATAATGTCAAATCGCACATCGTTAAAACAACAATTACGATATTATCGAAGACGATATATATCGCACACCCTGCACACTGTCTTTTTGGCTAATTTGTGCAAAACCTTTTGCTAAACTGCCAAAGCTTCATTTTAACCACCAATGCAACGATGCAAGTATTTACCTTACATTACCTCTACATGCTTGCGAAGTGTTGATGTCGAGATTTTATAAGCTGCTAGTTTGGTCTCCACAGGCCAACACAGTTTACACTGCATAATAGAGCATAAACATAGCCAGGGGTTCACTTCATTTCCTTCGAGTTCAACTTCAGCAGAATACGACGGGGTTTGGTTTTCAGCTGGGTCTGCACCATAACGCCCGTCTTGTCCGTCTGCATCTTTCTTGTGATTTTAGCGCCAGTTTGTTCTCCTGCCCATTATTTACTGCAGTAGTTTCCAGGGAGCGATTTTTTTTATTTTATTTTTTTTTATTCAGTAATTAATGTGTTTTAAAATGTAGCAAAGTACAATACTTCAAACAAAATATACTTAAGTAAAAGTAAAATTACAGATTTTACAAGTACACAAAAAAAACTACTCAATTACAGTAACGCGAGTCAATGTAATTCGTTACTTTCCACCTCTGTAATTAAGCACATATTAATGCCTTATTCTGCACAACCTTATTCTACATCCCTAATCCTACCCAATACCTAAACTTAACAACTACCTTACTAACTATTAATAAGCAGTAAATTAGGAGTTTATTGAGGGAAAAGTCGTAGTTAATAGTGATTAAGTGTTCCCTATTCTAAAGTGTTATCTTAACCGGAGTTAAATGTTCTGGCTCTTTCAAGCTTTATAATGGCAGTGAATAGGGGTCCAGATTTTGAAGTAAAATAAAGTGCATCCATCTATCATTAAAAAGGGCTCAACATGACGCCTGGGGGATTAATAAAGGCCTTCTTAAGTTAATCGATGCATGTGTAAGAATAATATCCATATTTAAAACTTTATAAACCATAATCTCTAGCTTCTGCTAACTGTTGTACACATGGTCACGAGAGAGTGGTGTTCCAGTGGACGACGGAGGACGTAGACATAGCGTAAGCAAGATAAGCACAAAAAAAGCACCATAAAGATAGTGAGGTATTTCGATAGTCCACATTAGTCATTCTACTAACAGTAAGTAACTATGCAACTACGTCAACTAGCAGTCATTAGAGTATTAGTAGACTGTCTGCTTAATATCTTCTAACACTTTATTTTAATGGGTCCACAACATACAACATACTGAGTATGAGAAACTTTTCAAGTACATGTCAACTTATTCTACTAATGCTAAACCTAACCTACTTAGAGTTAGTAGACATGTAGTTGCTAATTAATGAGAATTAGTTGACATGTAGCTGCAAAGTTACTTACTGTTATTAGAATGTCTAATGTGGACTATCAAAATAAAGTGTAACCGAAAGGGATTTGTGCTTCTGAAGTCACACAATGACTTTTATTCTTTCTTGGACTACCGTGACATTTATTACCCGTCATTGTAAGGAAAACAGATGTGTGAAAATAAATAATAACAAGATGTATATTTTTGCTACTTTAAACATTTTGAATCAATCTGCTAGCAGTTGCTAAGAGGTCCAAATCCCTTTTGAAGCATCTCACAGCAAATCTATAAATATCACGATATAATATTTTTAGCTATCCAGCAGCCAGCCCTTCTCTGGCATATAAGCTGCCCATCTGTTTCATCTCTTGGACATCGCTGAGAGTCTGCGGCATTAGGACTATAAGGAAGATGAGCGAGCAAAACATAGTTGAAGAGAGCGTGGACTGTTAATGCTCCTCTCAGCCACACGACTTCATGATGTGGGTAATGCACTCATATTAGCCTTTGGCATTGGCTGTCTTTGAGGGCAGTTTGATGGGTTTATGTTCTGCCTTATTGGCCTCCATGTCTGTATCCGCACATTGGCCATTGACATCGCTCTCTCTCTCTCTCAGCTTGCCAGTGCCTGCACTACAGCTGGACTTCAAAGACAAGAGATAACACATCACACTGCGTCTACAGCCGTGTGTTTTCACTTAGACACTTAGACTTTTGGCTGGAGGTTGGTCATGTGGATAAAGAACAGATTTAAATCCCAAATTCCCTAAAGCAAAACATACAGAATAATGAGCTGTCAATAATCATTTGGCAGCAAGAAATACAACGTATTCCTTTGTTCTATTACGGTCGATATCTTTGACCTCACAAGAGATGAAATGTTGTGTCAAACGTGGTCTGTGCTTTTGGTTAACGGTGCCTTTTCTTTCTGTATATAATAACTTCAATGGCATAAAGTAGATTAAAATGAAATTAGATTAGGATAAAGACCGGTGTTAAATGAAAGATACAAAACTGGAGAGACTGTTTAGCCAACACTTGCTTTTATGTGGCTATAGTTGACAAATGGACGAGGATATTTTTCCAGATTTTAGGTTAATTTATAAAGGAACATGTATGTTTGAGATCGATTTTTACTTGACCAATTAATTTTCAACAGCGTTGTGTGACAAATTAATTTTTATATTACAAATATACTCTCAAATCACTGTAAAAAAATAAAAATAATGATCAATAAGTCAAGGCAGCCTATGTTTTTCCATTACTTTAACTCATCAAATTAATTTTAACAATTTCAACTTCATTGTTTTAAGTTATATGAGATTTAACTCCATTTTTAAGTCAGTTTGATATAATTTACAGTGCTGTGAAAAGGTTTTTGCCCCCTTCTTTTTGCATATTTGTCACACTTAAAAGATTCAGATCATCAAACAAATTTTAATATTGCACAAAGATATTGCAAGTAAATACAAAATGCATTTTTTAAATGATGATTTAATTTATTAAGGGAAGAAAAGCTGTCCAAACCTACCTGGCCCTATGTGAAAAATTAATTGTCCCCTCCTGTTAAATCATGAAAGAACTGTGGTTAACCACATTATTTTAGAAAGCTGAGTTAAATTTCACTTGCCAAACCCAGGCCTGATTACTGCCAGACCTGTTGAATCAAGAAATCACTTAAATAGAACCTGTCTGACAAAGTGAAGCATGCTTAAAGAGCAACACATCATGCCGCGATCTAAAGAAATTCACGAACAGATGAGAAACAAAATAGTTGACATGTATCAGTCTGGAAAGGGTTATAGAGCCATTTCTAAGGCTTTGGGACTCCAGCAAACCACAGTCAGAGCCATTATCCACAAATGGAGAAAATTTGTAACAGTGGTGAACCTTCCCAGAAGTGGCCGGCCTACCAAAATTACTCCAAGAGCGCAACGACGACTCATCCAGGAGGTCATAAAAGAACCCAGAACAACATCTAAAGAACTGCAGGCCTCACTTGCCTCAATTAAGGTCAGTGTTCATGATTCAACAATAAGAAAGAGACGGGGCAAAAACGGCATCCATGGGAGAGCTCCAAGGCAAAAGCCACTGCTGACCAAAAATAACACAAAGGCTCGTCTCACATTTGCCAAAAAATATCTTGATCATCCCCAAGACTTTTGGGCAAATATTCTGTGGACTGATGAGACAAACGTTGAACTTTTTGGAAGGTGTGTGTCCCGTTACATCTGGCATAAAACCAACACAGGATTTCATAAAAAGAACATCATACCAACAGTCAAACATGGTGGTGGTAGTGTGATGGTCTGGGGCTGCTTTGCAGCTTCAGGACCTGGATGACTTGCCATAATTGATGGAACCATGAATTCTGCTCTCTATCAGAAAATCCTGAAGGAGAATGTCTGGCCATCAGTTTGTGATCTCAAGCTCAAGCGCACTTGGGTTATGCAGCAGGACAATGATCTGAAAAGAAAAACAAAATTAAGGTTTTGGAGTGGCCAAGCCAAAGTCCAGACTTAAATCTGATTGAGATGCTGTGGCATGAACTTAAACAGTCCTTTCATGCTTGAAAATCCTCCAATGTGGCTGAATTAAAACAATTCTATAAAGAAGAGTGGGCCAAAATTTCTCCACAGCGATGTGAAAGACTCATTGTCAGTTATCACAAACGCTTGATTGCATTTGTTGCTGCAAAGGGTGGCACAACCAGTTATTAGATTTAGGGGGCAATTACTTTTTCATGTAGTGCCAGGCAGGTTTAGACAGATTTTTTCCCTTCATAAATGAAATCATTATTTCAAAACTGCATTTTGTTTTTACTCTGGTTATTTTAGTTTAATATTAAAATTTGTTTGATGATCTGAATATTTTAAGTGTGACAAATATGCAAAACATTGAAAAAACAGGAAGCGGGCAAAAACCTTTTCACGGCACTGTAATTTTAAATGATTTTCAGCTACTTAAATTTACATTTTTGAAGTTGAAGTTGGGAAAAAAAATTCAGTGCTCATAAACTCTATAATAATGATATAATAAATAAATAATTCTAAAAATGCAGTTTGAAGTTTTTGATGGGAATTTTACAGCTGAACGTTTAAAGGTTTCCATATATTTTGATGGTTACACTATTTTAGGGTGCCCTTTTACAGTGTAAATACATAAGAATTGAGCAATATTAATGAACTGTGTACTGTACTTACTATAGGGTTAAGATAAGGGTTAGAGTTTGGTGTAGGGTTAGTTGCGTTGTAATTATGCATAATATATACTGTTGTTATTATTATAGTAAGTACATGTAACTACATCACTTTAGAATAGTGTTACCATTTTGACATATTGCCTCCAACAGCTAGACTCTCATATGCTACATCCCCCCCCCCACACACACACATGTTGGGTTTCCATGTTTTATGGGTTCATTCCATAGGTGTTATGGTTTTTATACTGTACAAACTGTATTTTCTATTGCCCCACACCAACCCTACAATGATTTCAGATTTTGCCATCATTGTGGGGACATTTTGTCCCCATAACGTAGGGTTTATCAGGACCACACACACACACACACACACACACAAATTTTGCATTTATTAATATTGAAATAAGGCGTTACATTGCAGGACTATATCAATGAACATGGATGGAGAAACATCACAAATTTTATTGAAAACAGACGTTAAAACATTCCCTTTTCGCTATCTTGCATGCTTGAAAATGTCCCATTTGCTTCCTGTTGGAGTCTTAATTAGCAAAATGATAAAAATCCCGAAGAGATTTACAAACGATTTTGTGTCAGTCCACAAAAGGCTCAGAAATTAACAGGAGTTAGGGGGGAAAAGCCACCAAAATAGACAAAAAAATTTAATGGTAAAATTTTAAAGGTGAAATTGCATGGCCAACTTTAAGGCAGTGGTTTTCAAACCTCTCCATGAAGTACCCCCAGCACTGCACATTTTGTATGTCTTCCTATATCTGACACACCCACTTCAGGTCTTGCAGTCTCCACTATGAGCTGATGAGTTGAATGTGCAGGGCTGGGGGTACTCCAGGACAAGTTTGAGAACCACTGTTTTAAGGTGTCCTTGTTACACGTTACATGTACTTACTATTATAATAACAATAAATTATACAGAATTGCTTGCAACCCTAAGCCAAACTCTAATCCTAACCCTAACCATATAGTAAGTACATGTAGTTAAAAAATAGTACTCAGTACTTAAAAGTATAATTACACTGTAACAAGGACACCTTAAAATAGTGTAACCTAAAAATCTAATTTATTTAGTTAGATAATGCCAGTATATATTTATATTTTATTTCGTGTGGAGGATAGTTTTACTACAAATATGAATAACCTTTCTAAAAACCTTTATCAATTCATTGCAACTGTATACTCTCTGCAAGAGTAATGAGGAATTTACCTTGGCCATATACAGCTGACACAAAGCTCACGCAAATGCAGCCAAGGCTTCTGGGATACATCAACCCTGATGGCAGTGAAGGGTGTCCTGCAGCTCAGAGTGACCATGAGCATGTGACAGCTGAACGTTTTCCCATTATGAGCTGGGATCTTTGCTCATGACGTGGCAGTCAGGACGTGTTCAAGGCTGGGACGAGGTGACACGATGCAAGGTACATCCAGTAATCTCCACAGGATGAAGCTTTGGGAAAGGTGTCACGCAGAAAAAGACAGAACGTCATGTCATAAAAGCTTTCTCCTTCCTCTCGCTGATCTCACAATGCATCTCAGCACACAAAGGCCACATCCATGAGAGACATGCACAATTAGTCTACTAGCTCCTGAAGGTCGATGCAAGCTTAAATGCTTAAACTCAACAGCACAACCTCCATCAATCACATATTAGATATAAGGAGCTCTAGTTATTTCTATTCAGAATTGCATGTAGAGAATATATTAGAGAAGCAAAGAATGTCTGTAGCTCCTATTTATCATTTCTTGTGATTGTATTTATTGCATCTGTTTAGTTGCATGTGTAAGTCTGTTGCATATCTGTCATCAAATAAACTGCTCTCCATTAAAACTGAAAATGAATGCGTGGGAAGCTTCAAATGTGTGTGGGTTTATTCTCAAGACATCGTTGTCTGAAATATCCATGTTTTCATTATTGAATTATTGTACTGGCTGCCACATTTTCATATTCAATATTTACCAAAAAAATCAAAGTAGGCACACCATAGCTCCAGAGATAGAAAAATATTTATTTATGTTCTCACCACATTTGACGTTTCAAGCTTAGACGCTCTTCATCAGACTTAATCTGACTCATATTCAATATTCAACAATTTTATGAGTCGCTGCATTAATGTGGCTTTTGGCATATGCTGGTTTGGGATTGCTAGTAAATTTCACAAATAATTATAAAGAGACGTTAAGAAACACTGAATTAAACATGACATTTTGAAGTAGAAAGAATGAAATGGTATTTTATTGTTAAACATACTGCAACACATGTTGAACTAGTAATATGTCTTTATAATAACCACCACTGTAGATGGGTGAACTTGAATCAAGTGTGAACACAGTTTATGATTAGTCTTCTAAAAATCACTATATTCAAATGTCAAACCACTGTAAAATCATCTGATGAAAATTTTCACTGAAAATATTCAGGAAAGGTTTCAGAATATTGGTTTACTTTAATGTCTGCTGTTTGAGGTTTTGCATCTAAAACACGAAAATCTTGTTTTTAAAAGTCAATTAAAAACACTTAAATTTTTGATACTTAAGTACAATTGTGGATACTTTTAATTGAGTCCAGTGTTTGACATAGTATCATACAGTTGCTCAGTACTTTTTATACCCTGATCAGCGTTTTAAAAGAACCGGTTAAATGAACGTTTCAATGACTTTCTTATGAAGTCAACCACTTGTCGCCGCCTACTGAATAATTCATGTTTTTAAGGCAATAAAAGTCATTTAGCATATAGTTTTCTTAAGATAAAAGATTTTACAACAACAATAAAGACATTCTCAGTATCTAAAGGGAGGGAAGGATGCAGCAATTCTGAGCACAGAAAAGTGTGAACAACATATTACAAAGCAGCAGATGTGAGTGTGACATTTATTGGTTCAAAGGAATGTTGTCTCAAAGAAACACTTCTTCAAAGAAACACCTTTTTTTAAATCCAGAGGAATCAAATTCAGTGAATCATTGTAAAGATGTGGTCTGAGATATTTGAGTACTTTACTACTATACTTAAGTATTATTTTGGGGAATCGGTACTTAAGACCGAACACTTTTACTCAGCTACATTTACAAGGTAAAGGTGTATTTTTTTGCACCACTAATCAATGTTTTAAAATAGTTAAATGAATGATTCAATGACTGGCTCATGATGAAAGTCACTTTTTGCCACCTACTGAAATAATGAATGTTTTAAGGCAATAAAAGTCATGTAGCACATAGTTTTCTTAAAATAAAAGATTTTATTGCTTTGGTATTTTAGCTCTTTTTGGAGCTTGACAGCCATGGCACAATGAACTATAATTTAACTGATACTAACTAGCTAACATTGTGAAAAGACAGTAGTAATATTTAAAATAGGCATACAATAATATGAAAAAAATAAAAGCAACAAAAAAGGAGGGAAGGATGCAGCAATTCTGGGCACAAAAAAAGTGTAAACGACATACAAAGCAACAGATATGGGTGTGATATTTATTAGTTCAAAGGAATGTTGTGTCAGAGAAACACTTCATGTCTGAACCGCTGGAAGAAATCATATCTGATAGCAAGCAGCTGAATAAAATGCATTCTGAAAAGTCTGTTAAACCCAGAAAAAATCAAACTGAAACACACACAAACAAATGTGAATATACTTGTTTTTCAGTCCTTTCAGCCAGATGTCAGAGAAGATTCTGCCATATAGCTTCTGGTTTAATATCTTATCCAAGGGACATCTGTCAGTAATTCATGCCACAGAACGTTCTCTGTCAGAACTGAGGCCAGAATGTTCTCGTCACTAATATTGCTGCATGGCCCATCAGATAAGCATCTTCACACATGACGTCAGATGCAGAGTCACTGTAAAACTCAAGAGATGAGCCAAAGGAATATTCTTCATGGTGATTAATCATTTTTCTGGAGATAACATGGATTTGATTACTAGACTTGTTTCCACCACTAACTTCAATTATGACTGACTATTGTAAAAACCGTGCAACCAACCTTAGATGTTTTATTATAGTGTTTGCAAAACAGCACTGTACTGATATTACTCACACACTGTTGCCAAGGTGTTATCATAATCAACAAAATCTAAAACCATAAAAATTACTTGAAACAAAAAAAACATTGACTGAAATAAAATAACATAAAATATACAAAATGTAACCCTTTATTTTATCTAGTTGCCAAAGCAACACTTCTAATTTTAATTTAGTTGAACTTATTAAATGTCAACATTATGTACTGAAATAACTAAAAATAAAACTTAATAAAAACTATATAGACATATTAAAAAATGTAATTAAAATTACAAAAACAAACAAATTGCCAAATTAAAATAAAAACACACACACACACACAAACATGATATCTCAATGGTACTAAAATAACACTGGTTTTAAACCCTTTAATCCTAAGCATTATATTTTAATTAAATGAATTCAAAAGTAATAAAAAAAAGGATAAAAAAGCTTTAATTAATAATTAAAATGTAAAATGACAATTACAATGTTGTTTAATGTTACAAAGATGTTTAGCAATGTTATGTTTGCATACTGAATTATGATTAGTCGTCTTTTACAAGTATTTACATAATTAATTAAAAGTAATTTGCTGTAAAAATGACAAAACTGGAGGAATGGCAATACAAAAAAATGTATTGTATTTATTGTAAGGTGTCCTTGTTACAGTGTAATTATACACTGCGTTTGGCTTTAGGTTACTTGCATGTAATTATGCATGCATGCAAGCTGTACGACTGACTTTCTCCTGTTGAAATCTGAAGCAGATGTTCAGCAGAATGCCTTGAGCTGCTCTTTTCCATGACCAGCAGCTGTTGAGCTTCAGAAGATCCACTGAAACTGTACGATGACTTGATGTGAGGAACAGACTGAAAGCTGTGGTTTACACTCAAACTAGCACGTGACAATATAGCATGGCATCAACATGTTTTGTTTCACTTTTATTTTTAATGTTTATTTATGAAGGTTGACATGCTGAATAGAAAAAAAATCACTTTTTGTGTATCATTAACAGTACTCATGAAAAAAATGAAATATATATAAATATATGTTGACAACTTATAGCAAATCTGTTATTACTCATGCATAAAACTGAGCTAACATCAGTTTAACATGAAGTTACCAAAAGTGAGTCATCCAGAACTTCAGAAGTGTATATTAGATGATTTTAGTCTTTTATGACTAATGTTACAGAAACATTCTTGCAGTTCTCGTCCTTGTTACAGTGTAATTATACATTTAAGTACTGAGTAATATTAATTAACTATATGTACACACTATATGTTTAGGGTTAGCATTAGGGTTACTTGCATGTAATTATGCATAATTTATTGTTACTACATTAGTACATGTAACGTGTAACAAGGCACCTTAAAATAAACTGCTACCAAATATAAAAAGTAACAGTAATGTAATGACCATAATTAGGATTAACACAAGTCCACTGTTAATAAGAAGCGAGCCTAAGATTGGTTTAAGTACTTTTTTGTTTTTTTTTTTTTTTAGCTGAAAAGTTCCCAGAACAGCATTTGAAACATTCAAAACAGACCAATCTGACTAATTCAGCCAGGGTGGGAAAGCAGATAACCAGCTTAGACTGGTTTAAACTGGTTTTAACAGCAGGGCAAACATTGATAAAGACTAACCCACTAACACAGACACATCATTTATCTCTTTACCTAATAGTACCACATCCTGTCGTCACCAGCCATGAAATGACAAATACAGAAGCAGCAATTACAGAATGTCGAGGATGTGAGAAAGCACTGTTAAGATACAGATGAAACGTACTGACATCTGCCTTTATAATGGGGGAAAAATCAATCCACAGCTCAAGGTTGTATTTCATTTTCTTTGATGTCTCCTCATTGAAGCATTCATCAGTTAGACTCGTTTGTACCTGCCAGGTCTTGAGTACTTCATGTAGCTGACTTTCATCTAATATTACATCTTAACATTGACACCTGTCACTTTATATGTCTTCCTGACGGTTTCTAGAGAAATCACTATATTGCTCAAATGGAGTAGTGAGGCTAATGCTTTGAATAATATATTTCATATCTTACTGCACTTGCTTGGCAACCATATATCCCATTCATCCCTAAATTACACAAAATGCAATTAGCCACAGACCCTTCATGCATGCAACGTTTGGTAAGTTTTCAGCACAGACAAAAAGTTGTTCAAATCAGGAAAAATAATAAAAGCTCAGAGGAAATGCAGTAGAAAATAGCTTGTACTAGATTTCTAAATAAAGCAAAAGATCACACTTAGACTAGACATGTACTTAGATGTGTCTTAGATATGTTTAATGCCCTCAACAGAACTAACAGCTTCATTACATAATGGAATTACATCCACTTATTTCTTTACAACTGTATCCGGCGAGTGAGTGAAATGAAAAGAATTGATCTTTCCTGGAAACTCCTTAAACTTGGAAAACACATCTAGTGGCACTTCATCCGCTGACAGAGAAATAAATATACAGGATAGCAATGAGCGAAAACCTGGGAATCGAATCAATCTAAACTGAAGCAATATGCACTCAGTAAACTCAATAAACTGTCCTTATCCGTTGTCTACATCTAGTCGGCATGTGTTTGTTGCTAATCAGTTGTCGTTGCTAGGAACCATTATTTTTGCATACTGTGTTTTACCTGGTAAACGCGTTCGCAAGTCGCGTTTGTTCTCGTGCTTATCGCGGGAGTTCCCAGTTTCGGTTTGCTAAGTAGAAAGGCGTGGTCTAAGCCAGAGAAAGTACTTATTTACCTGATTCAGTGACATTTGTTAGAAGGAGCATTCGATCAGCAGAAGAGAACAGCAGTCTGTAAGTGTTTTGTCTTGTTTTCTCATTAGATTTCAGCTCAGTTGTCGTTGCTAGGAACCATTATTTTTGCATACTGTGTTTTACCTGGTAAACGCGTTCGCAAGTCGCGTTTGTTCTCGTGCTTATCGCGGGAGTTCCCAGTTTCGGTTTGCTAAGTAGAAAGGCGTGGTCTAAGCCAGAGAAAGTACTTATTTACCTGATTCAGTGACATTTGTTAGAAGGAGCATTCGATCAGCAGAAGAGAACAGCAGTCTGTAAGTGTTTTGTCTTGTTTTCTCATTAGATTTCAGCTCAGTTGTCGTTGCTAGGAACCATTATTTTTGCATACTGTGTTTTACCTGGTAAACGCGTTCGCAAGTCGCGTTTGTTCTCGTGCTTATCGCGGGAGTTCCCAGTTTCGGTTTGCTAAGTAGAAAGGCGTGGTCAGCTGACTTCAGGGACTAATAATTAGGCAAGTATAAAACTGGTTTGTACACCGCGGCAGCGGTCGCGGCAGCCCTCATGTGAAGCCCTCCTCGTGTGAAGACCGACGAGTGTAAAGACGATCGACTCTACCTTGCACGACTCCACCGAGCAAGGACACCGACAAGGCACTTGAGTATTGCTTTCTCCCCTTTCTTTACTTTTTGTCTAACTTGTACTCATCTAATTTTTAATCAATTGTACTCACTATGTGCTTTCAAATCTGTACTATCACTACTAACACTCGGAGAGCACGCGCTGTACGTTGGAGGCAGGCCAATCCTAATAATCTACGAACGGTCCCTCTGTCCTCTACTACTTTACTCTCTGTTCCAATTGGTCTTTGGAACTGCCAGTCTGCTGTAAACAAAGCAGATTTTATTCCTTCTATTGCTACCCATTCCGGTCTCAACCTCATGGCCCTAACTGAGACTTGGATCAAACCTGAGGACACTGCCACTCCTGCAGCTCTCTCCACTAATTTCACGTTTTCCCACACCCCTCGCACGATTGGGAGGGGTGGAGGCACTGGTCTCCTTATTTCAAACGAATGGAAATTTGATCTTCTACCATCTCCTACAGGCAACAGTTCATTTGAATCTCATGCGATTACTATTACTCACCCTGCTAAAATCCACGTTGTAGTTGTGTATCGTCCCCCAGGTCAACTGGGTGACTTCTTGGAGGAGTTGGATGTGTTACTCTCAAACTTCCCTGAAGATGGTACTCCTCTGGTACTGCTCGGTGACTTCAACATCCACCTAGAAAAACCCCAGGCTACTGACTTCAACACTCTTCTCACTTCATTTGACCTCAAACGAGTGTCTACTACGGCTACTCACAAATCAGGTAACCGACTGGACCTCATCTACACACGCTACTGCTCCACTGACAACACATTAGTAACTCCGCTGCACACCTCAGACCACTTCCTCATCACTTCTAACCTCACACTAACTCCTGACATAGCACACGCCCCTTCGCAGGTCACCTTTCGACGTAACCTACGCTCGCTCTCTCCCTCTCGCCTATCCTCAATGGTTTCATCCGCACTACCTTCACCCTCTCAGTTTTCAGCACTCGACACAAACAGTGCTACTGACGCTCTTTGCTTCACTCTAACATCTTGCTTAGACAACTTTTGCCCCCTTTCATCCAGATCAGCACGCGCTACCCCCTCTGCCCCCTGGTTGTCCGATGTTCTCCGTGAACATCGTGTTAAACTAAGGGCTGCAGAGAGGAAATGGCACAAATCCAAAAACTCTACCGACCTTAGTGTGTATCAGTCACACCTCTCTTCCTTCTCTGCAAATGTCTCCACTGCTAAAATGACATACTACCACAACAAAATTAACAACTGTTCCGACTCTCGCGCACTCTTCAAAACGTTCTCTTCTCTTCTCTGTCCACCTCCCCCTCCTCCTTCATCAACTCTTACAGCTGATGACTTTGCAACTTTCTTCACAAATAAAACAAAAACCATCAGTGACCAATTCCTCACACCGCAAACTAATAATAACTTCATAACGACAAATACACAATCTCTCACCTCCTTTTCTCCTCTCTCGGAGACGGAGGTTTCCAAACTCATCCTTTCCAATCATCCCACTACTTGTCCGCTAGATCCTATCCCCACTCACCTCCTTCAAGCCATTTCTTCTTCGGTCGTACCTGCTCTTACTCACATTATCAACACCTCGCTTAACACTGGTACATTTCCCACAGCATTTAAGCAGGCTCGGGTAAGCCCACTGCTTAAAAAACCTGCTCTAAATCCAGCACTTTTAGAAAACTACAGACCGGTATCCCTTCTTCCATTCATTGCAAAGTCACTTGAGCGAGTTGTGTTCAACCAACTCTCTCTGTTTCTTGCACAGAACAACATTCTGGACAACAACCAATCTGGCTTCAGAAGTGGACACTCAACTGAGACTGCCCTACTCTCGGTTACAGAGGCCCTGAGACTGGCAAGAGCAGCTTCCAAATCCTCTGTACTCATCTTGCTGGATCTGTCTGCTGCCTTTGACACAGTTAACCACCAGATCCTCATGTCCATCCTCAGAAAGATGGGCATCTCAGGAACCGCCCTCCTGTGGTTCGAGTCTTACCTCTCAGATAGGTCCTTCAGGGTGTCTTGGAGGGGTGAGGTTTCAAAGTCACAACTTCTTGCTACTGGAGTTCCTCAAGGCTCAGTGCTTGGACCACTTCTCTTCTCCATCTACATGTCGTCATTAGGATTGGTTATTCAGAAGCATGGCTTTTCCTACCACTGCTATGCTGATGACACACAACTCTACTTCTCATTCCAACCAGATGATCCGACGGTAACTGATCGCATTGCAGCCTGTCTGAGTGACATTTCTAGCTGGATGATGGACCATCACCTTCAGCTCAATCTTGCTAAGACAGAACTGCTCGTGTTCTCTGCCAACCCATCACTTCACCACAACTTCTCTATACAGCTGGGTTCATCAACCATAACTCCTTCCAGGACTGCCAGGAACCTTGGAGTTGTGATCGATGATCAGTTAAGCTTCACAGACCATATTGCTACAACGGCCCGGTCCTGCAGATTTGCCTTATACAACATTAGGAAGATTAGGCCCTTCCTGCAAGAGCAAGCTGCACAACTCCTTGTCCAAGCTCTTGTTCTCTCCAGACTGGACTATTGTAATGCTCTCTTGGCGGGCCTTCCCGCATGTACTATCAAGCCTCTGCAACTGATCCAGAATGCAGCAGCCAGAGTGGTCTTTAATGAGCCAAAAAAAGCTCACGTTACCCCTCTCTTCATCAGGTTACACTGGCTACCAATAGCCGCTCGCATCAAATTCAAGGTACTGATGTTTGCCTACAAGACCACAACTGCCACTGCACCAATATACCTAAACTCGCTGGTTCAAACTTACGTGCCCTCCAGAAGCTTGCGTTCTGAAAGTGAACGACGTCTTGTGGTGCCATCCCAAAGAGGTACCAAATCACTCTCACGGACCTTTTCCTGGACTGTGCCCAGCTGGTGGAATGACCTCCCGATCTCAATTCGAACAGCTGAGTCTTTAGCCATTTTCAAAAAACATCTAAAGACACATCTTTTTCGCCAGCACCTGACTAACTAATACTAACTTACCTATTCTATTTAAAAAAAAAAAAAAAAAATCCTAGCTACGTGTACTGTGCTAGACTAACTGAGACTTGTCATGACACTTGTATACTGTTGCTCTCTCGATGGTCTGATTGCTTCTATTGTTCTCCTCATTTGTACGTCGCTTTGGATAAAAGCGTCTGCTAAATGATTAAATGTAAATGTTAAATGTAAATGTAATCTGAATTCATATTAGTTAAAGTTGGATGCTGAATCACACATAGCAACGCAACAGTCCTGCACTTGAAAACATTTGGATATCTCTGGCTGCCTGCAAAAGGGACTTGTGTTTGTTTTATCTTGGCTCAGGAACAAGTTGAAGGAGGGAGACTGTTGTTTATATGACGACTGTCTTTTGTGTCTTTTTCATTCATTACATCACTGATGAAGCATCCTGTTCAAAGTGCAAACTTTGTAATAAGGTGTTATGTGTAGGTGAGTATTTCTCACCAGGTGGCAGATGAAAGGAAATAATCATGGAAATAATTATGAAATAATTAAAGGAATTAATTATGCTGCTTGTATCTGTCATTTAATTTTTCTTCTTCTTTTTTTTTATTAATCAGCTTCAAAAGGCACTCAGAAGTGTATGCAGATGAATGTGTGTGAATGTGACTGGAGAGGTCCTGTATACACCACCAGATATTGAGTTACAATATGGCTTTCTGGTGAAACATTATGAGGTCAAATTTGGGATTTTTCAATGATTTTTCAATGATTTCAGTGAGGTTACATTGTTACGCCAGTAATGCACAGATGACTGGTTTACAAGTGTATCATTCTTGCAAAAGATTTGATTAAAAAATTTATTATTTATAAATGAAGCAAGTGATTAATGAATCATTGAATCATTCACCAACTGATTTGCAAAAAACATTTATCTAATTTCATTCAACGAAACAAATGACTTTATGAATGAGTCAGGAACCAAACAAGTGATGACGATTGAGTCATTAAATCATTCACTCAGCTGATTTGTTCAAAAACACTGATTCATTTAAGAACAGAATAAGTGACTATAAGTGAGTCACTGAATTATTCACTTCATTGATTTGTTCATAAACACTAATTCATTTAGGAATGAAACAAGTAACATTAAGAATGAGTCAATGAATAATTCACTCAACTGATTTGTTCAAAAACACTGATTCGTTTAAGAACAAAATAAGTGAATTTATGAATGAGCCATTGAATGATTTACTCAACAGACTCATTCAGGATGGGAACAGCACTACTGTGACGAGCAACAATCCTGCTGTGGCTTTGTTTGGAGCTATTTTTGTTGGCTGACCAAAAACAAAGTAAAGCACTAAAGTCTTGCATTAAGGCAACATCACACAATCATGCCATCTCCGTGTCGCTCCAAATCAAAAACAGCCCAAGTCATCATTGCTAAAAGAACAAGTAACTCTTCTCATATTCTGATTTGCATACAACACAATTTCTTAATGTCTTCAATGCAAAATCAAGTGAACAAACTAGCATCTTTGTTTAGTTCAGTGGACTGTGGTTAATATCACGGTTTGTCCATAAGTCAGCCGATGGCTCATTGATGACTTTGACCTTTTCCTGTGTTTAATCAATCATCAGATGTATGTTCACATGATACAGAGCACATCACCTGCAGAGAGTGCTGGATCCGTGTGCATGGTCATCTTTATCTAAAACATAAAAGAGGTGAGAAAAATATAGATACAGTTTTCATAAGCCATTTATTCAGCCCAGGCTGTTACTATGGCGCTAAAAGGATCATTATCAAGTAAGGGCTATTAATGTGTGTGTTACATTTACATGGGCTACTTTCCTCCTCGTGCTTATCTCTAATGAAGCTTACCCAGCGAGGTATGCTGTGTGTCTCTATAGTAACCTCCAGCAGCTCTTTCATGATAAAATCCCAGTGATAGTTTTGTTTTCCTCTTTTTATCAAAGGTCTGCGTGTGTCACTAAGAAGCAGAGGATTGATACAACAGTTGACGTCAAAGCTTTGCCTCCGAGTGAAGTTTGTTTATCGCAGTGTGAAATGCCCGTGAGCGCAGTGTGTGTGTGAAGCTCAGGGAATGTTTTGTCTGTTTGAGATGACCTCAAGATTACATGAGACAGTCGAGGCAGAGCTCTGGTATCAGAAATGCTGAGAAACATTAGTATGAATGCACAGAATTCCAGATGAGTCTCCTTCAGTTCTCAGACACATGAATGCAGTTTTAGATGCTGATCTGAATTTACAAATGACATGTGAGATGCCTCATAGCGTGTCACATTCAATATAACCACTAATAACATCCAAAAATAAATAAATAAATAAAATATTTAATATGTGTACATGTCTGTTTAAGATGTAAATAAAATGTTATTGCTTTTTATTTAAAGAATACAACTCATTTTTATAGTCAATAAATTACAGTTTTCTCGATTGCTTAAACACATTTCTTGAAATTATGCCTCTTTTTTTGCGACTCTAAACACGAATCCATAACTTCTAACTCAAATCCCCAAACTTCCTATATTCAGGTCAAAATGAAGCTCTCCACTCAAAACAACTCAATCTTGCTGAAAAACCTAACTTTGCTCAGACATGACACACAAACAGTCAAAAACACACACACTACAACACAGTCTTACACACTGATGAGACAAATTCAAAGCAATACTACAAAAACCGGTAATAAGTCAGTCCCTCCTGGATTTCGCGGGACTTTTTTCAGATTTTTGCTGCCTAAAATGACTGATTTTGCTGCGGCTTTTCTCAAAATTTGCGGTGATATTTACGGCATTTCTTATTGTTTTGCAGTGAAAATATACCATGGACAACATTCTTCTAACATTATTGTAACTTTTCTGGCTTTGAGAACCATCGTAGGGCTCCAGACTAACATTTGAGGACACCAGTGCCATTAAGTTCTACAGAAGGTGGCACCAGCACCTGACAGTAAAGCACTCAGCCTAATCGCACATGTACATCTCAGAGATGTCTATTTGATGTCTGCATTTACATAGTCAAAACTTATTTTTTAGGGTGTTTGCTCATCTGCAATACATCTCTAAGACGTTTCCTGTCAGATGTCAAATAGACATTTATTAGAATGCATGTAAAACTGCTTCTGAGACGTTTATCAGATTACAAGGCAGATGTTTCCCAGGTCTTTAGCAGATGTTTTACAGATTTACTTGTGCTGTCTTGGTAGTTGAGATGCAGATAAAATTAACTTTTATTACTGTCATTCATAATGTCTAAATATAATTTGATAAAAAATATATATACAGTATATGGAGTGGAAATGGCAAATAAGCCTACAAGCTAATAAGCCTATAAGTCTCTGCAGCCATATAGTGGTAATTTAATGTCCTTTTTATTTTTAAATAAGTGTTTGCTTTCCTACATTATGAAACTTTTAGTTTTACAAATGGAGGCAAGCTATGAAGGATGAACAAATAATGTCGTCACATTAAAAATAACTTTCAAATTTGGTAATATTTAAAGCTTTGAAGTGCTGGGAAAAGTTGTGTGAAGCATTTAAAAACACTGGAAAACAGACCATTTCTGCCACAAGTTGTTCCTGTAGTTATGTTAAATCCATGGTGAATGGTGGAGATTTGTGTTTATTGAACAATGTTTTTCCTGGTTTCCACATCAGTGGCGTTTGTTCTGATATCTGTAGCTTTAACAGAATTCTGCACTGAATTTGAATGCTTCTCACAAGATTTGACAGAGATGTTATTGATGTAAATGCTACTTTCTTCAGTGTATCTCCCAACGCTGTGTATAACGGTGTAGCGTGATCGAGAGCAACCCGCGGCTCCGGCCCGAGCAGATAAACGGTCTGTGCCGCGGAGCCCAAATGAGTAGCACGGATTCGTTCCGCTTTCGGTTCGTTTGTCCAATGTAGCTCTTGTAAATCGGGCATGATGAGAACGCAAGGCTGTTCATTCCCTTTTTCAAACTGAGAAACAACCTTTCTTTGACTCAATGATGTCACGGGACGCGTCTAAGCCCAAAATCTGCAGAAAATCTGCGGCAATTATGAAAATTTGCGAGCTCTTGTGAAAATTGCAGAGTTTGCTTGAATTTTGCGATAAATTCAGCGATCGCAGAATCGCAAAAGAATCTGCCCCAGCATCCCGTCTTTGGTCTGGAACAGGCCAAAGAACCTCTTCAACATCACAGGCTCTATAGACCATGGCCAGACAGCGGGGGTAAAATCCTCTCACATGCCTGATGTCCTTGTGTCATTGTTCACAAACTAGATGCTTAGTTATATTGTCAATATAATAGTGCTCTCTGTTAGTTTTACATGATGTAAAGTATGACAACAGTTTGGATGACAGTTACTGTATTGAAATACAGAAGGCTGCACTTCTTATGTATGCCATAGATCCATTTCAAAAGTATATATGTACACATTACTGTATGTGGGATATTGATTGAAAAAGACTGGATATGATTCACAGTTACAGTTTTACTAGTGGTCTGACCAAAAAACAAACAAAATAAACACACACATTAAAATGTCATTGTGAAATAGAAAAGAAAAGAAATATGGGCACAAAGGCGAAAATAAAAAATGAGAAAGTCCACTGTCAGAATTTGTAAGTATTGTGTTGTCCTCTGTCTATATATGCTTTCTAATTGAAGGTTGATAAGATGCACCTTTGAGCTATTTCAGAGAACTGGTTTATAATTGGTTGATGAAGTCAAGATTCACTTGAACAATTCATGCCAAATTTATTAAAAGTCTAATAGAAATGTGTAGAAAAAAAAGCTTGACAGTTTATGACAACTAGATCAACCATTTTGCATTTATCGTGTTGATTTATGCGATTACAGTTTTTCTCGATCGCTAACACACAATTCATGAAACAATTCACCATTTTCTCACAACTATAAACACAATCTCAAAACTATACCACTGTAAAAAGTGATAAGTTGACTTAACTTAAAAAATTTGAGGAAACCCATTGCCTTAAAATTATTAAGTAAATAATAATTTAAAAAAAAGTTAAGTGACAATTGACAATTAACTTAACTTATAATTTTTTTTATTATTAATTACTTAATAATTTTAAGGCAATGGGTTTCCTCAAATTTTTTAAGTTAAGTCAACTTATCACTTTTTACAGTTTTTTTTACTTTTTACCGCTGACTTAAAATTTTTAGTTTAGTCAACTAAAATATTCCAGTTGTCCCTTAAATTAACATTGAGTATCTTAATTTCAAGTTGACTAAACTAAAAATTTTAAGTCAGCAGGGTAACAAATTATTTAAAGTTGAAACAACTTTTTGAAACATTTTTTTTTTTGCAGTGCACCAACTTGCACAAACCTCAAACTTCCAGTTCAAAACCACATATTCGAATCAAAACATATTATCTTCATTCAAAATCAAACTTGGGCCTCAGATGATGCACAAACCTGCCAAATACACAGACTGCTCCACTGCCTAGAAAACACCTGTGAGATCAATTCAAAACACTGTTACCAAAACCTCCTTTTGCTAGTCAATGTCTGTTACAGTATACAACATAAATGGAGGGGTGCAGATACAGTAAAATTCAGCAATAAACTTTAAGAAAAGTTTACTTTCATTACACCACTGTAAAGAGATCTTACAGTAGATGAAAAGCACTACAAGAGAAAAGTTCAAAGACCAAACAGCTGAATATACAGTAAATACACATTGGAATATACTGTCAGTTATTTTACAGAAATAAATAAATAATGGATAAAAGAATACATAAATAAATTCATTCATCATCCTCTTCCAAATTGCATTACAGTATTGGTAGTATCCTTATTTGTTATAACAGTTTCTTAGTCTTCTGAAAAAAGACTTCTCTGCCTCGCCTAGACAGTCATCTCTCAGTTCTGCACAAATACAATACATGTAAGGACTACTTGGCTACAAATCAATTCAACAGTAATGAGTTTGAGGGTGTACAACATGTGCTACAGTATTTACTGTATAAAGAAAAAAGAAAGTTCTCTCATCTGAAGTACTGCTGCTATGCACTGTAATTATATTGTATGTGTCAGTAGTATTGAAACGAGCCTGTAGGCCGACTTACCTCATGGTCAGTCCATGCAGAAGAACATGGTCAATCATAGTGCTTTGTATTTCATCAGGAACCAATGACCTTTGACCTCATCCCTTCATTTTTCTTTTCTTCTCCTATTCCTCTTTGTCTACCACTACCATGATTCATTTTCCAAAACACATAATCACTTGTGCTCTTGTTCATATCATCCTGAGATTCTGACCTGTGTGTCAGTTTTGCTACTGAATGTTCACACATGGATAAATGTGTGCTGTTTGAGTTCATTTTTTGATGCTTGAGTTAATTATATTGTGTTTGTGTTTTCTGAATGAGAACATGGTTAAACCTGTGCAAAATGATGGCGTTTTTGTGTGGAGTTTTGCGGAAAACACTGAGCAAATTGGAACGTGTGTGCAAACAGGTGAAATGTGTTAAAAGTTTTGAGAACTGTATGAATGGTTTGGAAAATTGGGCCAAATGAATCAGTTATAGTGTGTTAGCAATCGAGAAAAACTGTAAATAATGACTAGATGTTTTGAGGGGTAAGACTATAGCACAGAGAACGTCTCAGGTTACGTATGTAACCATGGTTCCCTGAGAGTAGGGAACGAGACACTGCGTCCTCTAGGGGTCGCTATGGGGAACGTCGTCAGCGTGACCCGTGTCTGAAGCATATATACAAAAACACCACTTGTTGGCCGGCGACAGCCTATGACGTCACTACTGGCGCGAACCACAGTATAAAGGGGCGCCGGGAAAATACGTCATCCACTTCTTCGTCTGAAGCTTGCGTCCGAAGCATGGCACCGCGCCTAGAGGACGCAGTGTCTCGTTCCCTACTCTCAGGGAACCATGGTTACATACGTAACCTGAGACGTTCCCTTTCGAGGGAACTTCGAACTGCGTCCTCTAGGGGTCGCTATGGGGAACGGAATACCCACGCCACCATGCTGAGGGGAGTGCAAGCCAAGCACACAAGGCGAGCACTAAGTACCAACTCTACCCGGCTACGGGAGTTGCCCCTTGGACGGTTAGACGGCTGTTAGTGACATTATCCCCTACGGCCAAAGACCCGAGCTGCATACCCTGAAACTTACCTGTTAAGGGCCGGGACTCCCGGACCCAGGGTAGAGCTCAAAGGCTTAGAATCATAAGAAAGATTCCTTTAAGGGGATACGGCCAAGTGCCTAGGATAGTAGCTAGGTCCTGGCCTGTCACCCAGGGGCTACCGCTTGCTCTGCATGAGCTCAATGAGGGAACTGTCTCAACAGACCCTTGGTAGCAACACCCTGTTCAAGTCAGTATCACTATAATACATAGGTAGAGTGGGCCCAAGGCGAAACCGGGGCCTGCCAACTCAAAGAAAGGGCACGAAGCCGCAGCGCGTAATCCCTACCATACAGGATTTTTTTTAGAAAGACCGCAAAACCACTTGATGTGCGATCTTACCACAATGTGGATTTTTAGAAAAGTGCCCAGAGACTAGCGTGCGCACTTACATAACATGGATTTTCTTTCCGTTCTAGGGAATCACAGAGGCTGTCATTACACAGCGAGCAGCTTAACAGGGAGGCCGAGAGAGGCCTAACAACCTGAAGTTTGCTGATTCCGAGCTCTGGGGAGCGGAGAACTTAACTCTCAGCATGAGAGGGAACTCAGACGCTTCAGAAGGGAGTGGCATGCTCATATGTGACCCTCTACAGAGAGGGGAGCAATGCTAGCTCGACCAACCAGGAGAGCATAAGGCTGCTGTGACAGCTCTGGAGAGCGGAGAACTCAACTCTCAGCATGAGAGACTCAGACGCTCAGAAGGGAGTGGCATGCTCATAGGTGACCCTCTATGGTGAGGGGAGCAATGCTAGCTCGACCGACAAGGAGAGCAACCTACCAGGGAGGCAGAGAGAGGCCTAGCAACCTGAGGTCGCTGAATCACAGCGCTCGTGATCTAATTTGTCTTTCAAGCCCAGAGCATTGGGCGAAATAGGTAGAGTGGGGCCCAAGGCGAAACCGGGGCCTGACCAACTCAAAGAAAGGCACGAAGCCGCAGCGCGTAACCCTTACCGTACAGGATTTTAGAAAGAACGCGAAACACTTGATGTGCGATCTTACCACAACGTGGATTTTTAGAAAGTGCACAGAGACTTAGCGTGCGCACTTACCATAACATGGATTTAAACTGTTCTAGGGAGCCACAAAGTGAGCCACTTAACAGGGAGGCCTAAAGAGGCCTAACAACCTGAAGCTGCTGACTGACAGCTCTGGAGAGCGGAGTCACAGTGCTCGGAAGGGAATAGTGTTGCTCATAGGTGACCCTCTATGGTGAGGGGAGCGATGCTAGCTCGACCATAAGGAGAGCACCTCCAAATCACAGAGCTCTGGGAAGCGGAGGACCCAACTCTCAGCACGAGAGGGAACCCAGATGCTCAGAAGGGAGCAGCATGTTTATAGGTGACCCTCTATGGTGAGGGGAGCAATGCTAGCCACTACCTGATTAACCTAAGTAGCCCTCCAGTAGCCACAATCCTAGCAGGGGAACACTCTAGGCAAGGGCTCAGGGAGATGCTACTTAAACCCCGGAGAGGGGAGCAGTCCCTGAGCTAGTATATAGATATCCTCAGATAGCCATGCACCTTCCTCAAAAGGCGGTGTCCCCCTTTGTCCAGAATTATATTTTAAAAAGACCCGTAGGTCCTGGAATTGCAGTGCTGGGGACCTGCTGACCAAGGAGGCTCCACAGAGACCTACGACTAGGCCACACGATCCAGGGGTCTCATCCCAGCCTGGATCTAGTATCGACGAGTGAGGTCATCACTGCACTGAGTCGAAACAAAAACCGACAGGTTTCCCAGAAATACTGCAAAGAATGGTTACACAATACCAGTTTTTTTTTTTTTTTTCTCATAGAACTGGATCGTACTCACCCATCCATGGTTCCTGCGCATGAGATCAGTCCAGGAGGCGACGTCCGAAGAGTCGGGTCCGGACCATCAGTAAGGTAGTTTCTATGAAACATAGAACTCCACCAAAAACATCATAAGTCCAGCACAATGGTTGCAGGGGAATTAGAGAGGGGAAGATGAGGGCTTTATAAATGTTTCACAGGCCCCCCGAGGGAAGCGAGTAGATGTTTCAATTCTTACTCCGGTCCGGACGAGAGCGTTGAGAACGCCTTGTCTGGATCACCTCCCTCAGGTCTTGCCTACCTCTCTTTGACCCGCGCCACCCTCTACCCCTACCCGCAGGCGGGGGAGGGGCACGAGCCGCGACACTAGCCTTCTGTGCCCATCTCTGATCCCCAGACGGAGATGGGCCAGGACCCCTGCGTTGTTCGGGCTCAGACCTGGACCTTCTTGGAATGAAGGATTTGAAGGCTGCCGAGCGCGCCTTTGCCTCCCTAAACTTCTCAACCACCGTCTCAACGGAGGTACCGAAAAGCTCGGAAGGCGAGACCGGAGCATCGAGCAGAAAGCCCTTCTCTTTCTTCCCGATATCTGCCAGGTTCACCCACAGATGTCTCTCTGTTACCACCATGGCCGCCATAGACCTGCCCATAGCAGTGGCGGCCTGCTTAGTGGCACGGAGAGCCAAATCTGTGGTGCGGCGCAGCTCAGCCACTTCATCAGGTGACAAGCCCTGACCCTTATCCAGGTCTTTCAGCAGATCAGCCTGGTAAGCCTGAAGCACTGCCATCGTGTGCAACGAAGCGACAGCCTGACCTGCTGCTGCATATGCCTTGCCATTTAAGCGAGATGTTTCCTGAAGGGGCTTAGATGGCAAGGAGGGAGCCTTAAGAGAGGATGTCTCGCCCACGGAGAGATAGCTGGCCAGCGTCTCTTCCACAGGGGGCATCCTCTCATAGCCGTTTTCACGCATGCCCTCCACGTTAGCATAACTAGTATGCTGAAACCTGTGAATGCGTGCGGAAAATGGCTTTTTCCATTCCTTCTCAACCTCCGCATGGAGATCTGGAAGAAATGGGAGGCTCACTCGAGCTGGGCGGTTATGGCCAGAAAGATAACGCTCATCGAGACGACCCCGCGGCGCCACCATCTTGGCCCGCTTCCACGGCAAGTCAAGCCTCGCCGTGGCGCGTTCCATAACCTCCAGTAACTCATCATACGCAGGGCAGGAGGATTGATCGGGCTCAGCCTCAGCTTCATCACCCTCAGACATCTCCTGCTCTTCCTGGGCATAACCCAGCAGAGCACCAGCCGCTGGATCAGATGATGTCAGTGAAATTGCATCATCATCATCCAGCCGCTCACCCTCGTTCGCGGCCGACGAGCGCGAGAGGGAAAGCCCCCTCTCTAACTCATCGGCCAGCTCCGCCTGCGAGCCCCACGAGATCATTCCCCTCCGTGCCTCGGCAACAGTGAGTCCTGAATCGTGGGAAGCAGACGGCTGCCCCTCCTTCCTTGAAAAGAGAGACAGACGAAAGCGGAGCTTTCTCATCGAGAAAAACTCACAGTGCACGCAGATCGCTCCCTCGAGAACATCGCGTGCGTGCTCCTCGCCCAAACAAAAGACGCAAAGATCATGTGTGTCATCAGGTGTCAAAAAACAACCTGAGGCTACTGTGACGGCTCAGAAGGGAGCGGCATGCTCATAGGCGACCCTCTATAGTGAGGGGAGCAATACTAGCTCGACCAGCCAAGAGTGAGGCTGCTGTGACCGCACCGGAGAGCGGAGAACCCAATCTAACATTACAGGGAACTCAGACGCTCAGAAGGGAGTGCTCGACCGACAAGGAGAGCAACCTAACAGGGAGGCAGAGAGAGGCCTATCAACCTGAGGCCGCTGCATCACAGCCTTCGGAAGGGAGCAGAGTTCTCATAGGTGACCCTCTCGATGAGGGGAGCAATACTGGCTCGACCGACCCGGAGAGCACCTGAGGCCACTGAATCACAGCCCTTGGAAGGGAGCGGCATGTTCATAGGTGACCCTCTATGGTGAGGGGAACAATGCTAGCTCGACCGTACCGGGAGAGCAACGTCTAAAATCACAGAGCTCCGGGCATCGGAGAGCTCCACTCTCAGCATGAGAGGAGACTCAACCGCTCAGAAGGGAGCTGCATGCTCATCGGTGACCCTCTATGGTGAGGGGAGCAATGCTAGCTCGACCATCAAGGAGAGCAACCTACCTGAGACCGCTGAATCACAGCGCTCGGCAGGGAGCAGTGTGCTCATAAACGACCCTCTACGATGAGGGGCTTTATGCTCTATACATAGGTAGAGTGGGGCCCAAGGTGAAAACCGGGGCCTGACCAACTCAAAGAAAGGGCACGAAGCCGCAGCTCGTAACTCCTACCGTACAGGATTTTTAGAAAAGAACGCAAAACACTTGATGTGCGATCTTACCACAACGTGGGTTTAGAAAAGTGCACAGAGACTTATCGTGCACACTTACCATATGCTGTCAGAGCTCTGGGGAGCGGAGAACTTAACTCTCAGCATGACAGGGAACTCAATCGCTCAGAAGGGAGCGGCATGCTCATAGGTAACCCTCTATGGTGAGGGGAGCAATGCTGGCTCGACCAACCAGGAGAGCATGAGGCTACTGTGACAGCTCCGGAGAGCGGGGAACTCAACTCTCAGCACGAGAGGGAACCCAGACGCTCAGAAGGGAGCGGCATGCTCATAGGTGACCCTCTATGGTGAGGGGAGCAATGCTAGCCACTACCTGATTAACCTAAGTAGCCCTCCAGTAGCCACAATCCTAGCAGGGGAACACTCTAGGCAAGGGCTCAGGGAGATGCTACTTAAACCCCGGAGAGGGGAGCAGTCCCTGAGCTAGTATATAGATATCCTCAGATAGCCATGCACCTTCCTCAAAAGGCGGTGTCCCCCTTTGTCCAGAATTATATTTTAAAAAGACCCGTAGGTCCTGGAATTGCAGTGCTGGGGACCTGCTGACCAAGGAGGCTCCACAGAGACCTACGACTAGGCCACACGATCCAGGGGTCTCATCCCAGCCTGGATCTAGTATCGACGAGTGAGGTCATCACTGCACTGAGTCGAAACAAAAACCGACAGGTTTCCCAGAAATACTGCAAAGAATGGTTACACAATACCAGTTTTTTTTTTTTTTTTCTCATAGAACTGGATCGTACTCACCCATCCATGGTTCCTGCGCATGAGATCAGTCCAGGAGGCGACGTCCGAAGAGTCGGGTCCGGACCATCAGTAAGGTAGTTTCTATGAAACATAGAACTCCACCAAAAACATCATAAGTCCAGCACAATGGTTGCAGGGGAATTAGAGAGGGGAAGATGAGGGCTTTATAAATGTTTCACAGGCCCCCCGAGGGAAGCGAGTAGATGTTTCAATTCTTACTCCGGTCCGGACGAGAGCGTTGAGAACGCCTTGTCTGGATCACCTCCCTCAGGTCTTGCCTACCTCTCTTTGACCCGCGCCACCCTCTACCCCTACCCGCAGGCGGGGGAGGGGCACGAGCCGCGACACTAGCCTTCTGTGCCCATCTCTGATCCCCAGACGGAGATGGGCCAGGACCCCTGCGTTGTTCGGGCTCAGACCTGGACCTTCTTGGAATGAAGGATTTGAAGGCTGCCGAGCGCGCCTTTGCCTCCCTAAACTTCTCAACCACCGTCTCAACGGAGGTACCGAAAAGCTCGGAAGGCGAGACCGGAGCATCGAGCAGAAAGCCCTTCTCTTTCTTCCCGATATCTGCCAGGTTCACCCACAGATGTCTCTCTGTTACCACCATGGCCGCCATAGACCTGCCCATAGCAGTGGCGGCCTGCTTAGTGGCACGGAGAGCCAAATCTGTGGTGCGGCGCAGCTCAGCCACTTCATCAGGTGACAAGCCCTGACCCTTATCCAGGTCTTTCAGCAGATCAGCCTGGTAAGCCTGAAGCACTGCCATCGTGTGCAACGAAGCGACAGCCTGACCTGCTGCTGCATATGCCTTGCCATTTAAGCGAGATGTTTCCTGAAGGGGCTTAGATGGCAAGGAGGGAGCCTTAAGAGAGGATGTCTCGCCCACGGAGAGATAGCTGGCCAGCGTCTCTTCCACAGGGGGCATCCTCTCATAGCCGTTTTCACGCATGCCCTCCACGTTAGCATAACTAGTATGCTGAAACCTGTGAATGCGTGCGGAAAATGGCTTTTTCCATTCCTTCTCAACCTCCGCATGGAGATCTGGAAGAAATGGGAGGCTCACTCGAGCTGGGCGGTTATGGCCAGAAAGATAACGCTCATCGAGACGACCCCGCGGCGCCACCATCTTGGCCCGCTTCCACGGCAAGTCAAGCCTCGCCGTGGCGCGTTCCATAACCTCCAGTAACTCATCATACGCAGGGCAGGAGGATTGATCGGGCTCAGCCTCAGCTTCATCACCCTCAGACATCTCCTGCTCTTCCTGGGCATAACCCAGCAGAGCACCAGCCGCTGGATCAGATGATGTCAGTGAAATTGCATCATCATCATCCAGCCGCTCACCCTCGTTCGCGGCCGACGAGCGCGAGAGGGAAAGCCCCCTCTCTAACTCATCGGCCAGCTCCGCCTGCGAGCCCCACGAGATCATTCCCCTCCGTGCCTCGGCAACAGTGAGTCCTGAATCGTGGGAAGCAGACGGCTGCCCCTCCTTCCTTGAAAAGAGAGACAGACGAAAGCGGAGCTTTCTCATCGAGAAAAACTCACAGTGCACGCAGATCGCTCCCTCGAGAACATCGCGTGCGTGCTCCTCGCCCAAACAAAAGACGCAAAGATCATGTGTGTCATCAGGTGTCAAAAAACAAGGACACGGATGCACACATTTCCTAAACGCCTTGCTAGTGCTCGCCATAGTAAAGTAAAAAGTCGTTCTTACCTTTCCTATAGTAGATTTGACGCTTCAAACAAATCAGTCATTGAAGACGAAGAAGAGGATGACGTATTTTCCCGGCGCCCCTTTATACTGTGGTTCGCGCCAGTAGTGACGTCATAGGCTGTCGCCGGCCAACAAGTGGTGTTTTTGTATATATGCTTCAGACACGGGTCACGCTGACGACGTTCCCCATAGCGACCCCTAGAGGACGCAGTTCGAAGTTCCCTCGAAAGGGAACTATATAACACATTTTGAGCAACATGATATTAGCAACTGATAATGTAGGAAACCACAGACAAATGTACATAATCAGTTGCATGAATGTACCAAAGCAATCGCAACTTGTTCAAAAGAATGAGAAACTTTTTATGATGTGCACCAGTGACTAGATGATGTGGAGGTTGAACAAGTAGTTTTGAGAATTTCATTTCCGATCTGAGAAATGCACCAAATCTACAGAGAAAAACTGTGGCCCTTTTATCTCCATCGAAGGTTTTGATTGGTGTGTGGTACATTTGACTCCTAGTGTTTCCACTTGGTTAATTGTGAATGAATGAATGAATGAATGAATGAAGCATTTATATAGCGCTTTATTGTGTATGGTTGTACACCCAAAGCGCTTTACAATCATGTGGGGGGTCTCTCTTCAACCACCACCAGTGTGCAGCATCCACTTGGATGATACGACGGCAGCCACAGGACAACAGCACCAGTGCTCTCACCACACACCAGCTACATGTGGAGAGGAGAGAGAGAGATAGAGCCAATCAAGTGGATGGGGATTATTGGGAGGCCAAGATTGTCAAGGGCCAGTGGAGGGAATTTGGCCAGGACACCGGGGTTACACCCCTACTCTTTCCGATGAGTGTCATGGGATTTTTAATGACCACAGAGAGTCAGGACCTCGGTTTAACGTCTCATCTGAAAGACGGTGCTCTTTTGACAGTATAGTGTCCCCGTCACTATACTGGGGCGTTAGGACCCACAGAGACCACAGGGTGATCACCCCCTGCTGGCCTCACTAACACCTCTTCCAACAGCAACCTAGTTTTTCCCAGGAGGTCTCCCATCCAGGTACTGACCAGCTCAACCCTGCTTAGCTTCAGTGGGCAACCGGTCTTGGGCTGCAGGGTGATATGGCTGTGGCTAACTGTGGGCTAATTGAGTTCAAACTGTGCAGACTTGAGTGAACAATATTGAATGCTAGTGCTTTATAAATCAGCACATGGTGTAAGCACTGAGAAATGTAGGATTTGTGTGTAGAGTTTTAACAGTTCACCAAATCTGACTCGTGTTAAAGCATGGGAATAGTGTTTATAGTTTAGGGAAATGGGTGTGCTTTTTGACAAATGGCGTTATGGTTTTGAAATTTTAGTTCAAAAGCCTGGTTATATTGTTTTATAGTTATAGTTATAGTGTTTTAGCAATCGAGAAAAACTGTAAAATGTTTCTTGAAAATTGTGTAGAAGTTTTCTAAAAAAAAGAAAAAGAAAGAAAGAAAAACAAATTTACCTAAAGTTTCACAATATTTACCTAAAGTCATTTTTGGTTAATAGTATATGGTTGAATTGGATCACTGAAGGTCAGCAGGAAAAATAATGGGAGTAATGAAATGGGATTACATACATAAAGGATTTTTGTGTTACATATTTTTAATAATTAAACATATTTAATTATTGCTTGTTTTGAGTTTGCATTAAACTGTTATTATTAGTTTTGAGGAATTCTAGAACTCCAGTAACATCATGTTCACACAGCACACACAACACCTCTGCACTTACTCCAGGTTTCTCCAACTGTCAGTCAATACATGGGAAATATTTTTTTTTCTGTCTTTTTTTTTATTTTTTTTATTTAAAAGTAATGCATTACTGGTTACTTGAAATAATGTAATCTGATTATGTAATTTACGTTACCTGTAATGTGTTACTCCCAACACTGATGGAAACTGTGAAATGTGCTTCCAAATGAAGAGGCTTTAATTATTACTCCTTTCACAAATCACCTTTCACTTACACTGAAAAAGAATATGCAACATATGGATTATGTAAAATTTATTAGGAAGAACAGAGACTATTCTGGATTAGGTCTATGAGTCTATTTGTCAATTGTATACAAATAAATGTGAGTACAGCTGCAGAATCACACACATAAACACATACAGCAGCATCCCTAAGTTTATTTAGCCACAACAGCCAGAAGATCCAGAATCTACAGTTTTCTAACTAATGCCAAATAAATCCATATATGGCTTCTGTAAAACCTCCTTTATTTAACACAAACCACTCTCCCCCAGCCATCCATGAGCTTGCTCAAAGAACCACTCAGTAATAAAATATGGAGATTTTCCCCATGACTTCTAATGTTAAAATAAACTCATTTTAAAATTTTGAAAACTTTCATCTCAGTAAGTCAGATTAACATTATTAGGACTAGTTTATTTAATGTAAAATGAAAGAAATGGGATAGTTCACCCAAGAAATACATCTCTTGTTTTTTTTACTCAACCACATATCATTCCAGAATGTTCTGTGGATGGATAAAATGAAAAATACTAACCAAACACTACAGCCAGCATGAGGTTCTTATTACTGAATGCAAATCATGATGGTGACAGTCTAATGGTTTGGTTTAGCTTTCTGGATCAGAAGAGCTCTATGGCATTGATGAAACTATGAAATCTGCCTCATAGAATCATACAGGAGAATTTCAAGGTATCATTCTGTGAAGTGTGAACTGAAGCTCAGCAGAAGGTTTTGTAATGGCTGAGTTAGAACCCTTTTTTGGACTTTGTTTTTCAGATGTGGTCACTAAAAACTGTTGTTGTATGATTTGCTACAAATTCTGCTTTTGTATCCCACAGAAGAAACAGAGGGTGAGCAGATAATGACCAAACCTAACCATTCCTTCAAATTGTTATGGCATTTTTGGGGGCTTTTTGGTGATTTATTTGACAAACATGTATTTTTCAAAATAATATTACTGGGCAGAGAGTGTAAAAATGGGAGTTTCTCAGGATTATGCTGGATTATAGCTGTGATGGTTGTGATCGAAGCACCACAAAGGGAGGGAATTATTCCTGTTATTCGTTGCCCAGCTTCACTTCTGTTGCAATGTTGTTCAAGGGCAGTTGAGTTTGATGCTTAAATTGAGCTACGTTTGACTTCACAAACATCAGCTCTCTTCTCAGTGAAAGCACTCTCATAAGAAAACATCATTCTGGCATTTTAAAGTTGCATATAACAGTTGCATGAAAGCAAAATAAATATTTCTGATATCTAGAGCAGCAGCTCTATTATGTTTGGTATTGCTTAATTATCCTGCAGCACTTAATATGGTTTCTCCTGCAACATAGCCAAAACTTTTTTACCTTACCTAAGTTTTAGGGTTAAAAAGTGTCCCTAAATTATGTGTACAGTAATTATTACCATTTTCCCCCGAAGTCTTCAGAAGTCATATGATGTGTGAAGAGCCAATCTCCTGATTCACAAAACCTGTCAAGTGTCACACTTACCTTAAAATCAAAAGAAATGAGATTTCGAGAGGAAAATGTGCTCAGTTGTGATGAAAATAATGTCACAGTGCAAGCAAATAGGCTTCATTTTCTTTATGCAAATATAATTTCATACTACTTGTCAATGGATACTAGAGTAAAATATGAGCTGTTAACATGAGATTGACTTTTAAATGTTGTTCTATGTAAATGCAAATGGAAAGCTGAAAAACTCATCCTCCTTATAGATCTGTGCTCATTGTTTGTGTGGTTTCTTGGTAAACCTTGCTGTCAAGGACAAAATTTTAGTATTAACTTTTATAAATGCACGTTTTGATGGTCACTTATGTTTAAAAAACATAATAAACAATTTAGTCTTGAGAATATTGAACTTGAGAAGAACCACAATAAAATAATACATTTCGTGTTAATTTGTCCTGTCTTGTTGGATGAATGCATCTACTAAAATATCTGCAGAACAGAAGTGAAATGTAAATGATTGTTGTACTGTGGTTATTATGTGTTCAGTCACAAAGCAAAAAGCTGCTGCATGTGTAATTTCATCAGCATTCTTGTTCATCCCAATGGTAATTTGCTCTGCATAGAAGTTTTTAAGCCAAACATGTTATGTGATTAATAACTAATATCCAAGGAAATATACAAGACCGATTCCAAGGCAATGAACATGCTTTTAGAGTACAGTCATATAAGTGAGTGAGTGAAGTGGCATGTGGCCAAGTATGGTGACCTGCATTTAACCAATCCAAGTGCACACACACAGCAGTGAACACACACACACACACACTGTGAACACACACCCAGAGCAGTGAGCAGCCAATGCTGCGGCACCCGGGGAGCAGTTGGGGGTTCGGTGCCTTGCTCAAGGGTCTTGGTATTGAAGGTGGAGAGAGCACTGGTTATTCACTCCCCCCACCGACAATTCCTGGCAGACCTGAGACTCGAACCCGCAACCTTTGGGTTATAAGTCCGACTCTCTATCCATTAGGCCACGACTGCCCCTGTCATACTGACACATGCACTGTAACAGCGTGTTCCGCTGTGAGATCCGCTGTGGGAGCAGCATGTTGTGAGGGTGTTTTTAAGCACCATGGACTGGCGATCTGATCAAGAGTGATGGGAAGATGAATCCAGCACAATACATTAAGATACTGGATGAAACCCTGCTCTCCTCTCCCAATAGCCTAAAAAAAAGTTTGTGTTTCACCAGGACAGTGACCCAAAAAACACTGCCAAAACAACAGGGTGGTTTGAAATGAAGAAAATTGATGCTCTAGAGATACTCAGTCGGAGTTCTGACCTCGTTCGGCCTCATCGAACATCTGTGAAAAGAGCTCAGAATTGCTGTCGTCTGCTTCATCTACTGTTACCTGCAGCAGCTCCACAGATTTTGCAATGAGGAATGGACTGCTGCATCATGTTGTGACTGTAAAAAGACTTTAAAAGGAAGGAAACATAATTATTAACAGCTGACATTTCAGTTCTTGATTTTTTATTATTCATAGATTTATCATTTTATTTTAGTTTTAGAGTGCACTGTTGAAGAGAAAAATAATCAGTAGGTAATACTTTATTTTGATATATTTAGACATTCAACTATACTTTAAAATTTTAAGTTTAATTCTTTAAAATAAAGCACTTATATAAAAATTGCTACACGATGGGCCAATGGCAGCATTTAGCGGTCAAATATTTTGTACAAAAATAAAATATATATTAAAAAAAGACAAACGTCTAAATAAAATAAAAATATAATAATAAGCATAATGATTAACAGTCAGATGGTCTGTGAAAGGTTGATGCTTTGCTGAGATTTTTTCAGCATGCCTGGACACTCACATAATGAAATAAATATAATTCAAATCAGTATTTGATGTCCATTTATTGATTTAGTGAGTAGTTGTATAATAAAGTACTGGATAAAGCACAGTCAGCTGGTCAATATCACAATATAATACAAGACCCTTCATTTTACATCAGGATCCTGATCAATTTATTTATGGTTTAGTTATGCTAATGAATGTACATTATCTATTACATAAGCTTCAAAAATGACTGTCTTTTAGAGATTCTAAAGTGTTTCTTAGATATAATATAATGTGACTCCAGAAGCGTCTCCACTACATATGACACTAAATAGGGCACTGTATTACATTATAGCTGGGTCATTAATAATTTGACACAGCAGCTCATATAAAATCATTTCCATGCGCTGACATGGATATCTTTACAGTCACTCACTGTTATTTCTCCCAAAGATCTCCCTGGCCCAATACCTCAAAAACAAAACCAAAGATCAACAGAGCAGTAATGTGACTAGATTACAGCATCTGGCGATGTTTTCAGAGCCCTCAAAACTAATTAAAAACACTTGATTTTATGACTCTCAAACGTTAATAAGATCATGGAATTTAAAGCAGCTGCGTTGGGAAAAGCTGGCCGAAGGGGAAAAAGAGAGATGACACATCGGTGATCCCACATCTGCACACGAATACATTCGTCTCCTGTCAGTCTTCGTTCACCGATGTTTAAAGTCTGAACACTCACACTCTTTTGAGAAATGCTGGTCCAGCATCAAGAATCTGACTGCTATAAAACCCTTGGAAACTACTGCTCGCACATTAAATCACATGTCTCACATGTGCTATAATGTCAGTAACTTGACTGCTAATTAATTTTCTCTAAACACAAACAGTTGCTTAAATGGGTGTTTTGTGGATTTTCATAAAATGAACTCCAAAGCAGAAGTGCTGCAGTGATGATGTAATTTTATAGGCCAATCTGTAAGTTCATCATCCTGGTTCACTTGACAAAAAACCAACAGGGTTTTTCCATTGGCTTTTGTATTACTGCAGAATATAAGCTCTGTGACCAATAAAAGTTAATGATTCCTACACGTTTTATTCATCATAATAATAGACACAAATTAATATAACTTTTATTAATTTTGAAGCATACTGTAAATACAATCAGCAGAAGTAAAAAGCTAAACGTAGCCTACCAGGGTTTTTCACTTGCAGCTCTGCACATTTTGTACAGTATGTCTCCATCATTTGATACACCCGAATCAACTCTTTAGCTCATTAGACTGCAAGACCTGCAGTGGGGTGTCATATAAGACATACAACATTGGGTGCTCTAGGACAGGTTTGAAAACCCCTGCTATAAACATATTACAACACAGTCACATGACTTCAATAGGAGCGTTTACATGGAGCATTTTATTCTGATTACAGTCCAATTTGAAGTCAATCGGAATAAAAATCCTCAAACTGATTGAAATTTTAATTGGTTTGAGAGGGGTGGTTTAAACCTTTTCTAATCTGTTTTAAATGTAAACACTTTTGAAAACCGAAACAGGATTTTTGTGCATGTGCAATGACGTAGAAATGACGTAAAGATGCATGCCACACAGAAAGAGCTGATGTTGTTGTTGAATATAATAAATGACTGCCGTCATGTCAATGTAAAATTCCCTTTCCTCATCACCTGTGCTTGCTTCGGACTCTCACCCTGCAGACTTCTAGTTTTGGGCACAGGAATGGGTATTTTACAGCTTGCTTAATATAAGCATCATTGCACAATGCTTTGTGTGCTTGTCGTCTCCTAATTAGGACCCAAAATAAATAAATATTAAGCCAAAGGACTTAATGGTTAGAATGCAAAAACAGTGGAAAACTCGTGTATATATGTGCATTGTGCACATGTCAAAAGATTAATTATGATTAAAAGATAAACACTATGTTCAGATTCATCAGATTGATTTAATTCCGACTAAAACAAAAAGTAAAAAAAATCTAAATGTGGCTATTGTCACCACTATTAAGCTTTTGACAACTTTTTTTTTTATATTAAAACATTTTCCATCAAAGTTTGAGTTAAAATAATTTGTAAACGCACAATTATAAACACATTGAGGCTGTGAAAATCATCGTAGTGTGAGTGAGTAGATGAGTTTATCTGTTCGGTCTGATGATGTTTAATGTCTGACAACCTCTGTAGACACTTGTTAGCAACTGCCTTTTTCAAGGCAAATTAAATCTTTAAAAAAAACATCCCAAGGTTGTATTACCAATGTTTTTTATGTCAAATAATTAATAATGGAAATATCTGTTCACCACAGGCTCTATTTCAGGCACATAAAAAAACCAATGCAACTCATTTACAGGTTTTGGCTAAAAGTATACATCATTCCTGTAGCAAATTTCTATTTTTCCACCGCTGTATGAGACTGTAGCTGACGTCACTAATATTTGTAACGCTTGTCAGTGTGAGACTGACTGTATATACAGTATGGAGCATCTCTTCATGAGCGCTGGTTACATGAGTACCTGGTTTCACCTGCACACCCTGTGGTTATAGAGGGACTGAATAATTTAGATCAGAATCATATGGGTTTAGAGTTCAGGACCCTCAGGCGACCTCGTGAAGCTGGAAGCAGGAATTGCTGGAATGAAGTGTGGAGTGTAAAGACTGTAGGTGAGTCTATCTTTGGAAACACGGTTATAAAAAACTGTGGTCATGATATAGGGAGCAACCTACCAGGTGGCTGGGAAACAGGGGCCACATTTTTATTACTGTGTTTTTAATAACAGACACATCTATACTCTTAACACCACATTATACAGGTGCATGTCAATAAATTAGAATGCCGTGAAAAAGATAATTTTTTCTTTTAAGTTATTTCCAAAAATGAAACTTTCATATATTTTAGATTAATTGCATGTAAAGTAAAACATTTCAAAAGTTTTTTTTGTTTTAATTTTGATGATTAGATCTTACAGCTCAACTTACAGCTCAACAAGTCAAAAATCAGTATCTCAAAATATTAGAATATTTACATTTGAGTTTCAATTAATGGCCATCTCTACAGTATAAATTCCGGGTATCTCTTCTTCTTTGAAACCACAATAATGGAGAAGACTGCTGACTTGGCAATGATCCAGAAGACGAACATTGGCACCCTCCACAAAGAGGGTAAGTCACAGAGGGTCATTACTGAAAGGTGTGGCTGTTTACAGAGTGCTGTATCAAAGCATATTAAATGCAATGTTAACTGGAAGGAAGAATTTGGGTAGGAAAAGGTGCACAAGCAACAGGGATGACTGCAAGCTTGAGAATACAGTCAAGCAAAGCTGATTCAAACACTTGTGAGAGCTTCACAAGGAGTGGACTGAAGCTGGAGTCAGTGCATCAAGAGTCACCACGCTCAGACGTCTTCAGGAAAAGGGCTACCAAGCCACTTCTGAACCAGAGACAACGTCAGAAGCATCTTACCTGGGCTGTGGAGAAAAAGAACTGGACTGTTGCTCAGTGGTCCAAAGTCCTCTTTTCAGATGAAAGTAAATTTTGCATTTCATTTGGAATCAAGGTCCCAGAGTCTGGAGGAAGAGTGGAGAGGCACAGAATCCATGTTGCTTGAAGTCCAGTGTGAAGTTTCCACAGTCAGTGATGATTTGGGCTTCCATGTCATCTGCTGGTGTTGGTCCACTGTGTTTTCTGAAGTCCACAGTCAACGCAGCCATCTACCAGGAAATTTTACAGCACTTCATGCTTCCTTCTGCTGACAAGCTTTATGGAGATGCTGATTTCATTTTCCAGCAGGACTTGGCACCTGCCCACACTGCCAAAGGTACCAAAAGCTGGTTCAATGACCATGGTGTTACTGTGCTTGACTGGCCAGCAAACTCGCCTGACCTGAACCCCATAGAGAATCTATGGGGTATTGTCAAGAGGAAGATGAGAGACACCAGACCCAACAATGCAGATGAGCTGAAGGCCACTGTCAAAGAAACCTGGGCTTCCATACCACCTCAGCAGTGCCACAAACTGATCACCTCCATGCCACGCCGAATTGAGGCAGTAATTAAAGCAAAAGGAGCCCCTACCAAGTATCGAGTACATATACAGTAAATGAACATACTTTCCAGAAGGCCAACAATTCACTAAAAATGTTTTTTTTTTATTGGTCTTATGAAGTATTCTAATTTGTTGAGATGAATTGGTGGGTTTTTGTTAAATGTGAGCCTAAATCATCACAATTAAAAGAACCAAACACTTAAACTACTTCAGTCTGTGTGCATTGAATTTATTTAATACACAAGTTTCACAATTTGAGTTGAATTACTAAAATAAATTAACTTTTCCACGACATTCTAATTTATTGAGATGCACCTGTACATGTCCCATGCAACAAAGTGCCAAAAAATACCATGGTATTACCACAAGGTTTTGGACATGAACCAGAATGCCATGTAAATCACGGTCCATGAATTTCAGTATAATTCTATATTGCTTTAATAAAAGAAACAAGTAGTTAATGAAATTTCAACATTATTCATGCATAATGTCAGTATTGCTGAATTTAGTTTATGTCTACAGACATACATTAGGCAGTTTTTTTTCAGCTGCTTACATTTTCAAAACTTTGCCTCTTTTTTTCAAAACTTCAAGAATTGCACACAAAATGCAAAATGCCTCACATCTCTTGCAAAATGAAGCACTGCATTCAAAATATCACAAACACATCTCAAAAGCAAACATTTGCAAACAACTTTGCCATGATATTAATTCCTGTTAGATTTGTGTGTGTTACATAGAGATTTGTGTTGTGTTTTGCAAAAAGTGTTTTATGAAATTGAAAACTGAGTCAAAGCCTGAGAATTAGTGTATGGTTTTGCAGATTTGGTGTGCTTCTGGTGTTTGAGTGTCAGCTTTCAGAAAATGTGTGACATAAAGATGTTGTGTGTAAGCAGTTGAAAAAAAATCTGTAATTAATTCATTGGTAAATGTTCCTTTACTTAGAAGTATAATATTGTAGTATGTGTGTGTGTGTGTGTGTGTGTGTGTGTGTGTGTGTGTGTGTGTGTACTGTATTCCTGTTCATTGCAGAAAGGTTTCTTGAAGCGACATTGTCACAGTTCTTCTGGATTTAGTCTCAGTTTGTTCTGTTTCTTCATGTCATTCCAGACAGACTGATGATGATCAGATCAGATCTCTGTGTGGAGCAGTGACTGTCATCAGACAAAAATCTCACTGGATTATTACAATTAATGGCAAAATGAATGTTTGGAAATGTAAACTGATATTTCCTACTGACACACTACAGCAAAAGATAGAAATAACTGACCTATAACCATTTTTTTAGCTGCTGAAAATACTAGTGTTCTAATCATTTTGGTCACCTCTGTGTGTGTATAAATCACAGATAGGTGATAATAATCCACATAAAGAAAACATTAACAACACATCCAATTTAGACAAGACCTGACAACAATGAGCAGAAACGGAGCAATTTAAGAGTACAAATGAGGATTATTAATGACACATACTTGAACTGAATGATCAAATCAAATCAACAACCACAGCAACCAACACAACAGGGATGATGTGCAAACTGAAACAATGTCCAAACCAAGTTATATATAGGCTATATATAATGTGTTTTTTGTTTGTTTGTTATATTTACATTTATACAGCAGTACATACAGTGTACTGTAAATATTGTCCTGTATCCTGTTTATGATTTCAATAGTAATCTACAGTACATAAATGGCACTATTTCCTGTTGTAGTTTCATTTTGCAGGCAAAAGGATGAATCTGTTATTCAGACATCTCCAGTCTGAGACCCAAAGACACTAGGTTTAAAGAAGACTTTGGACTGTGCTCAGCAAGAAGAGTTTTGACTCAATATCAACAGCACACTCATCTATTCAGAAATCAGTTGTTCCATGGCAAACAGAACCGTCCCTGTCTCTACATGTCACATAGCATAGCTCTCTGCAGTACTGTAGGGAAAAAAAAAACATTTCTCATCCTTACAGCGCTGATATCGTGTTGAAGCAGCTGGCTGGAACACCTCAGGCTCTGAGCTTCACTATGCAAGTATGTTCCTTCAGATCCCTGACTGCACCCCTCCTGTCTCCAGCAGGAGAGGATTGATCCAAGCGCTGGCTGACGCTGATGTGAATCCTTGGCCTGAGTGATTGCCTGTTTTTAGGACAGGCAGATACATGTAGCTGTGTGCCGTTCACGCGTAAGTGATCTCACACATAAATCCATACAAAAGAGTCAAACTCAAGCCTTCGTGATCGTTTTTGAGCTTTTCTCACTGTTTTCCCTCTGAGAACAGACGCAGAAGAGACTTAATGTCACTCATAGATGTGTAAACTTTTATATCCCCAAGGTTTGTTATTACCAGTTGAACAGTTTTAGACAGACCACACATGCTCATGCTCACTTAACATACAGCAAGTGCCAGAAACCGGTATTTGATGTTTAAATCAAATTGCAAGAACGTTTCTAATTTATGAAACTGACATAGAAACCATCTACTAAAGAAACTTATGAGATATTTCGAACATCTCCTAACATTTTCCCATCAAAGCTTTTTCCAGAGCTCCATGTGGACACATACAGTACATATTTTTCAAATTAAGCCACAGAAGTGTTTGTAGTTTGCATGTTGAAGTTCCAGGGGTATTATAGTTAACTGAAATTTAAACCATAAAAATAACCTTTTTACTTACAAATTACTTTACAAATGTTATTTTAAATAAAATTATCACTAACTAAAATAAAAATGAAATGTAATTTATTTCAGCTAGTTGCAAGGCAACATTTCACATTTCCATTTAGTTTAACTTGATATATATATATATATATATAAAATAGTGCTGTCAAATGATTAATCGCGATTAATCGCATACAAAATAAAAGTTTTTGTTTACATAATATATGTGTGTGTACTGTGTATATTATATATATATATATATATATATTACTGTATGTATATATATATATATATATATATATAGATATAGATACACTCACATACTGCATATATTTTGGAAATATTTACATGCATATACATTTATATATTTATATTCTCATATTTTATATCATATATAAATATATTTAATATATAAACATAACATATTTTTCTTAAATATATATATGCATGTGTTTGTATTTACATATACATAATAAATATACACAGTACACACATATATTATGTAAACAAAAACTTTTATTTTGAATGCGACGAATCGTGATTAATCGCGATTAATCGTTTGGCAGCACTAATACAAAAATAACTAAAACTGAAATAAAATGAATGCAATTTCATTAAAACTGTAAAAAGCATTCATATTTAAGAAATATTGACAACTGTTCAAAAGTTTGGGGTCGTAAAATGTTTTCATGTTTTTGAAAGAAGTCTCTTCTGCTCACAGAGGCTACATTTATTTGATTAAAAATACAGTAAAATTGTGAAATAGTTTACAAATGTACAGTTTTCTGTTGTAATATATAGTAAAATGTAATTGATTGCTGTGCTCAAAGTTGAATTTCAGCATAATTTCTCCAGTCTTCAGTGTCACATGATCCTTCAGCAATCACTCTAATATATCGCTCAAGAAACATTTCTGATTATTATCAATGTTGAAAACAGTTGTGCTGCTTTATATTATTATGCAAACTGTGATACGTTTTTGTTCAGGATTCTTTGATGAAGCCAAGAAGCTCTTGTTCTGGAATGGGAATTGTTCCCTGAGCTTGAAGTGCTAATGTCAAGTTCAGACTAAGTGATATGTTTATGTATAATCACTCCCATGCACTGTAAACATCTCTCATGTTGATCCAGGCCCAATTTATAAGAAAACTGAAGATGCCAGAGACGTGATTTCAGATGTGACGAATAGAATATTAAAGTGCACAAAACATGACCATACTGTAAGTCACATGCCTCCACTTTTCCTCTGGGAAACTCCTGCGACCTCCTTCACCTGAGGTTGTGTTGGTCTGATTTTAAGTGGTTTTCCTTCATGTTCTGAATGTTTGAAGCTGGAAATGCATTCAACCTATGCTACCCGTTTGCCAGACGATTGCTTTTATAGACTGTGAGCTCAGCAAACGTCCATTTGAAAGGATCTATGCAAGATTAACTCGTTTTATTAGCATGCTTTGAGTTGACAGGAAATGTATTGCACTTAAACTGCTGGAAAGTCGAATTTAACTTTAAATGTTTTATTATTCATGGTACAGCAAGCATGACTAATATTGCTTATACACAGAGCGAGACATTTAAAGGAACCATTTAACTTCAATGTTAAACTTGATGCTGTAACTCATCTTGCAGGAGTTTTCTAAGCAATCAAAATTATGATTTTGACCTTGCAGATTACAAAATATACAAATAAAACCCCATAGACTTTCAATGAAAGAAGGGCCACGGCAAAAATGATGACATTATTATTCTGCACTCAGAATTTTTCAGTTTTATGTTTGGTAGTAAATTTTATTGAATACTTCAATACGTCAAGAGACAGGTTTAGCTAACACATAGGTGAATAAAATAAGGAATATAGAAATTCAGGAAAGAACAGGGTGCGTAAATCATCACAGAATTGTCATTTTAAGTGAAGTGTCCCTTGCAAAAAAGTGTGTTTAATTGTATTGAATGCACACTTGTAGTGTGCTTCAAATTGTAAAAGCATAAAAAAATGTACCTACTTGCAAATAATACAGATGAAATAAAAGACCACTTAAGTACTTAAAAATGGACACTTTCATGACTGTTTTTTAAAATTCTTTAGTACACTTTTAAAAACTGCACATTGTAATGTTAAATTAAAACATTTTTACTTAAAGTACGTTTTAATAGTAAACAATAATCTTTTCACGTATTACAATATTGTTTTTTTTACATATTTGATGTGCTGACTACCATACTAAAACACATGTGAAGTACGTTGTACTTGATTAAAATTAACTATGTCTGAAACCCTTACATTCAGTTCACACTTAAGTATATTATTTTATATTATAATATTTCTCTAGTAATTACTCTTTAGAAAAGTATTCTAAAGTGTACTTCTTTTTCTCAAGGGGTTTCCTTAATGATGCCCCTGACATGAATGCATCATAACACTGCCAAATGCAACAGGCTGCATAAATCCTCTTGTCAAATAAGGGCAGATAAATAAGATCAGTGTTCATACGTCCTTCTGGCATTAGTCACCACAGAGATATATATTTGGATGAAACTCAAAGGTCTTTAAAAGATGATGAAAAGGTTATTTATCTCTTTGGCTTCTTGATCTCGCAGGGTCGTTTGGAAATAATCTGCTTCAGAATTCGTTGTTCTCTCTCTGTCAGACTCACACGCATACACAAACAAACAGCCTCACACACATGCTAACACATGCTCTCAATAGAGCTCAGCGTGGTACGGTCAGTGCAGATCATTCCAGCAACAATTAGTTTAGAACTTGCCTTTAACCAAAGAGTAAATACATGTGGTTAACCTGTGCAAAAATGCCAACACTGACCTGACCATCCTGTTCCTGGTCTGTCTTTTCAAATATAGTAGCCATCGGCCTCAGTCGGTTTGCCAATGATCCTCCCAAAGCCTGTTTACTGACCCTCTGTTATTCAAAATCTGGAAAGTACTTTTTCAACCTGGCAAGCTCTAATCTGATTGGCTAGCCTCACACAACTAACGGGAGTGTAAGGCCACACAAGTCTTTTATCAGTCGTCCTGCCATGTTTACAAGGTACCAGGTGGATACAATCAGCACTTTTGAGGAAGAACTAAACACACTGGATTTGCCAAAGTTTGTCAAGTTATGTCTGTGAAATATTCAGTACTTTTGGACATACGGCTACTCTAATCACAAACTTTTCTTTTGGCCATTTTTCTGTGTTCCTGCATGTTCTTGATGATTGCTGCACCATAATTAACACTTTACAATAAGGCCCCATTAGTTAATGTTTATGTTATTAAATATGTTAACTAAAATTAAGTAAAAATGTCCAGTTCATTGCAGTATATATTACAGTTTTTCTCGATTGCTTAAACACATTTCTTGAAACTATGCCTCGTATTCTCAAAACTCTAAACACGAATCCATAACTTCTAACTCAATTCCACAAACGTCCTATATTCAGGTCAAAATGAAGCTCTCCACTCAAAACAACTCAATCTTGCTGAAAAACCTAACTTTGCTCTTAGACATGACACACAAACAGTAAAAAACACACACACTACAGACTCACACACTGATGAGATCAATTCAGAACAATACTACAAAAACTGGTAATAAGTGTGGTACTCCCCACATGTTTTATTCCTCAATTTAATGTACTGTAGAGTACAGTAGAATACAGCAAACAACAACAAAAATAATTATTCTGCCCCAGCATCCCGTCTTTGGTCTGGAACAGGTCAAAGAACCTCTTCAACATCACAGGCTCTATAGACCCTGGCCAGACAGCGGGGGTAAAATCCTCTCGCATGCCTGATGTCCTTGTGTCATTGTTCACAAACTAGATAGGCAAAATGCTTAGTTATATGGTCAATATAATAGTGCTCTCTGTTAGTATTACTTGATGCAAGGTATGACAACAGTTTGGATGACAGTTACTGTATTGAAATACAGAAGGCTGCACTTATTATGTATGCCATAGATCCATTTCAAAAGTATATATGTACACATTACTGTATGTGGGATATTGATTGAAAAAGACTGGATATGATTCACAGTTACACTTTTACTAGTGGTCTGACCAAAAAACAAAATAAACAAAAAAATACAATAAAAATAAAAAAAACATTGTGAAATAGAAAAGAAAAGAAATATGGGCACAAAGACAAAAATAAAAAATGAGAAAGTCCACTGTCAGAATTTGTAACTCTTGTGTTGTCCTCTGTCTATATATGCTTTCTAATTGAAGGTTGATGAGATGCACCTTTGAGCTATTTCAGAGAACTGGTTTGTCATTGGTTGATCTATATTCTCTTCATTAGTGAAAGTCAAGATTCACTTGAACAATTCATGGCAAATTTATAAAAAGCCTAATAGAAATGTGTAGAAAATATGCTTGACAGTTTATGACAACTAGAGCAACCATTTTGCATTTACCTTGATGATTTATACGATGAACTAGTGACTTGAGGTTTTGAGGGGTAAGACTATAGCACAGAGAACTATATAACACATTTTGAGCAACATGATATTAGCAACTGATAATGTAGGAAACCACAAACAAATGTACATAATCAGTTGCATGAATGTACCAAAGCAATCGCAACTTGTTCAAAAGAATGAGAAACTTTTTATGATGTGCACCAGTGACTAGATGATGTGGAGGTTGAACAAGTAGTTTTGAGAATTTCATTTCTGATCTGAGAAATGCACCAAAGCCACTGAGAAAAACTGTGGCCCTTTTATCTCCATCGAAGGCTCTGATTGGTGTGTGATACATTTTGACTCCTAGTGTTTCCACTTGGTTAATTGTGTGCTAATTGAGCTCAAACTGTGCAGACTTGAGTGAACAATATTAAATGCTAGTGCTTTCTAAGTGAGCACATGGTGTAAGCACTGAGAAATGTAGGATTTCTGTGTAGAGTTTTAACAGTTCACCAAATCTGACTCATGTGTCAAAGCATGGGAATAGTGTTTATAGTTCAGCAAAATGGGTGTGCTTTTTGACAAATGGCGTTATGGTTTTGAAATTTTAGTTCAAAAGCCTGGTTATAGTGTTTTATCAATCGAGAAAAACTGTAATCTTTGTTAACGTCAACCCAAAATGGAAATTAGCAGAAAATGTCATCACGCTCAGGCAATCCAAGATGTAGATGAGTTAGTTTCTTCATCAGATTTGGAGAAATTTATAATTTCATCACTGTCTCAGCAATGGATCCTCTGCAGTGAATGGGTGCCGTCAGAATGAGAGTCCAAACAGCTGATAAAAACATCACAATAATCCACAAGTAATCCACACCACTCCAGTCCATCAGTTAATGTCTTAAGAAGACAAAAAGCTGAGTGTTTGTAAGAAACAAATCCATTAAGACATTTTAACTTTAAACTGACCAAAATACGAATCCATAATCCATAATGGTGCTTCCTACTGTACTTTGAATATGAAATCTAGTTAAAGTGTACTGAATGTACTTCATATATTGTAGTGTAGAAATTACATTCAATACTTTAATTTTGCCTTACATGCTTGTCAGTTCATTCAGCAGTAACACTTTAACCATATTTCAACACTGACATAACTTAATTTTTTAAGTGTAAATATTTGTACCTACAAGGTACAAAAGTGTACCTTTTGAAAATATACAGCCACAGTGATAGTTGTTGTATACCTTTTTTTTCTGCGATAATTTATAATGCTCCAAATGAAAACAAAGCGATGTCATCAGACTGTCTCAGTTGCCTTCCTGGCCAGACTAAACTGTGATGTGGACTAGACTATGTTGTGTTGAGAAGTCTGACAATGCAAGACTATGTGACATAAAACGATGAACAAGAGCCGAGGACCCATCAGCAGCATCTCAATGAACTGAGCTGTATTCACCTGTTCACAGCGGTGGGATCGATCTGCATCTGCAGACTGCTGCTCATGACAGCTGGTGATAATTGCTACTATGAACCTTAGATAAGTATACCTGGAAATCTGCTGTGCTGGTTTCTATCTAGATGGGATGGCTGAGATTTGGAGAATTACACACAGAAGAGGTTTAGTAGAGCTTTGTAAGCCTACAGGCTGCGTAACAGCAATTTAAGCATATACTGTTGAGCAGTGCTTCTATGATACGCACATGAAAACAATGAGAGGATTGACAGAAAGCATCAACACTGAGTGAACTGACTCATAATCCATGCAGTGAATGAACCGATTGTTTTAACATCATTTAATGATAAATTGTTTCAGTTGTCACTTCGGTTATGCAACAGTGGACATAAAGATTCGCTCCAACTTCTTAGCTGTCCGCAAAGTATATTGTTTTACTGTTGAAGCGGTCCAGCATCAATATCTACTGCTCTACAGATCTGTTGAACCTTTAAAAGCTCCAGTCTCTTTACGACATCCATGTAAGATTCAGCTTCTCTCAAGAAAAAAATATTTTCCAAATTATTGCATGAGTAATGGTCTCTCTCTCTCTCTTTTTTATGTTGGGGAAAAGTACTTGTGGATGAAGGTTATGCTCCAGCATTACTGGAATCCATTCACATGGACCCTAAAAAGAGTTTTGCATATTATAAAAGTAGATAAATTGCTTATAGCTCATTTGTTAGTCACTTTGAATAAAAGCATCTGCCAGATGAATACATTTAAATGATAAATGTGCTTTTCATTGTTCAGTGTTCCCAAACCTACTGTACTGTATGTCCTTGTCATAATAATGCTAAAATCAGAACTGACAAACGACCTCAATGATCCTAATGTAATGTCTTAAATACATTTCTTGCATTACATAAAATGTCTTTTAAAACACATACACCATATTAAACCATTTTGATTCTCAATTTAATTAAATTTTACATAAAATTTGGAATTAAAACTCATATGGCTAGTGCTAGGCCACTTAAGTGCACTTCAAAAGAAACACTTTCCTGACCGTTTCTTAACACTTTTAAAAAGTGTAGTTTGTAATGATGTTACAAAGAAGAAGATTTACTTTAGAGTTGAATTTAAATCATTATGATTAAATAATCTTTTGTTCTGCTTTAAAGAAGTAGACTTATTTTGATGTGGTGACTAACATACTGTTACGGTCAGCTTATCCAAACAGGCAGGAAGACGAGGGTTTCAGAATAAACCGGAGTTTAATAACATAAATGAGATCAATAGAACTGAATACAGCATTAACCAACGTTACGTTAAGACACAACAAGGGCTAGAACAAAACTGAATGCTTATAAAGGAACAGGAACAAAAGAGTAAACGAGATGATTAATGAAACACAGGTGACTAGAATAAATGATGATTAACAAATGACAGGAAACAAGGACAGGAAATACCAAATAAGGAAACTCAGGAAGGACAGGGGAAAAACAAGGAAACAAGAGTCCAGAATCCTGACACATACTAAAGAACATGCAAAACACTTGATTATAATCTTAACTGTAGTTTGTTATTCAATATAACATTTAAAGTTAATACATTTTAAATGTACTAAATTGCAATTTTATCATTCCAAATGTGTAATTACAAATATATTAAATACATGACATTTTTCAATAGACCGTTTCAACAGAAATGGCATTAAATTATATTTTTTGTTGATCATAAATGCTTGTCAGTACATTCAGCAGGATCACTTAAAGTATTAAACGTATTTCAAGATAATAGAAGTAATTATGAAATTACATATAAAGATGTACTTAAGTCCTGCTTCAAAAACCCTCTAAAGTTCTGTTAACTGAGTTTAATATAAATTTAAACTATAATACATTTTCATTTAATTGTAAATAACATGTGCCTAATGATTCAAAACCACTTTGCCAAGTTATTAAAAATGATTACATGAAAAAAATATGTTATCAATAAAAGTTGATATGCTAGTTATGATTCTTAATAGCTGACGGTATTTACTGTGTTTATCACTACCAGACAATTATTTTGTAATAGCTACCACACAGTTATTTCTTAATAGCTACCAGACAAGCTATTTAGCCTATAATTTGTTGCTCAAACTCTGTTTTTCCTGATAAACATCTGTAGTTTCACTGTCCTGCAGCACCAGACAATTTATTGACAGTCATGTGGTATTTACAAAATATATTTTCATATCTCTTTCTGACATTTCTCCCAGTGGCAGCCTTTTGTTTTAAATGTTTGTTACTATATTTATGGTCATGTCAGGTAAACACAAAATATAAGGTTGGGAATTGAAGTCCAGTCAGATTACAGTCATAATCAGAGTGATTTGATTTCTTCATGTGGCCAGAATCACTGTCAGACCTCGATAAACTCGAGGGGAGAGTTCAGCATCCAAACACTGAGCCATACACACGTCATTCTTTTGGGCCATAGTGCACAGGAAATTCAGAATAAAACGGCTGTAAAACAGATATTTATTGAAAGACTTAGGGGTTATGGGTTATTAACTTCGCTTGTATATTGTCTCCTAGCGCAGGGATCCAGAGATTATATCGGTGAGTTAGCATATCTTTCATGCTGACTTGAGCGATAGTTTTGATATAACATTTAATAGTTTGGATTTTCAAGATTGTGTGTGATGATATTGGTGTGAAAATAATGGCATATTGTTTAGAGAAAAAAAATAATTTAACTACTTGTTTTTCTTTTTTTTAATCGATTTATTATAGAGGATAGAGGACATCTCTTAAAAATTAAAAAAAAAAAAAATTAGAAACCATAAAAATTTAAAGTTATTAAATTACACTTTACAATAAGGTCCGATTAGTTAACACGTGTTAATGCATTTGTTACAGTATTAATAAAGTTTGTATTAAAAATACAACTTTTGATTCAATCAATCAATCAATGGTTTATTTCAGTATGTTTTACAAGACTCGTGTTAACTAATATAGTTAACTAACATGAACATGAAGAGAAGTTCATAAGAAAGAAATAATTTATTCATTCATAATATTCATAGGAGACGCTATTCAAATAATTACCTTAATGTAAATGTTAATTACTGTAAATTGCAACAGATCAGCTAGAAATATGTGCATGAATCTGAGCTGGATGTCTGCTGATGTGTTGGTGTATGTGTTTCTCTCGGGGTCTGGGTTTTATTTGTAAACCAGTCCAGCTGGTCCTGTGTGAGGAATTACATGCTACTTTCTCAGTTAGGAAGGCGAACAAAAAAGAAAACAGCTGTCAAACAATCAATTACGAAGCTCCACAGAAACAGCAACTTCGGCGCAAATGAAAGTCTTTCCTGTAGCTCAAATGGTAGAGCATGGCGCTAGCAACGCCAAGATCATGGGTTCGAGCTGAGAGGCTGCATTAGCTTGCACAGTCTTTCAGGAAAATAAAGAAATATGATCTCGGAGGTGTGGAAGTACAGAATTTGCCAGGGAAAGTTTTAATATAACATCTGTTTCCTATAATAAAACACAAGCCTCCCAAACTGTTAACAAACAGAGATGTTTTTGTTTTTGCCAAAATTTGACCTCTACGGACTGATCGAATCGCGTGCATGTTTAAAACTGTTTGGCTAAGGTGGTGCCAAAATATAAGGATATCAAATGTTTGTGCTGTTTTTTTTTTATCTGTATAAATGATAAACAGATAGTAAATCTGACGAATCATAGCGTGTTCAGGATCCCATGAACTTGTTTGGCTTAATAAAAAGAGGTTTCATTGCAAATGATCTACTGGTCTTGTCAAATATTGATTTCATTTGTAAAATTAGCTGTAAATAATGTGATCAATAGTAACATATGTTTTTCCATTACTTAAAAGCATCAAAATTATTTAGACAATTTCAACTTTATTTTTCAAGTTGCACAAAACTCAAATCAAATTTTAAGTCAGTTATAATTTAAGGTTAAATGACTTGTGTAGACAATTTGAGTACACTGTTCATTACAGTCATTTTTAGGTTGAAGTGGGTAACCTGTAATTGTTACTGTACTTTACAGAGATATGTAACACACATAAAGTAGTTCTGGTGGTATAAATAAATGTATTTCGGTTGATTCAGCGATATTAATTGATATTTTTGACTTGAATAAATCTATTTAATTTAGGGTATTTTTACGCGACAATGTACTAAAAACTGAAAAGTTTTTCCTTTGTATTTTTGAGAAGTTTCATGTACACAGATCTGCAAAAATGTCTTAAAATGCTATATTGTGAATGCCAGGACAGTAGTTGTCAATGTCACTTTGTTAAAGAAACACTACATGCCTGTGCACTTGTGCATTCCTATAATCAGAACACATGACGTGACGTCAACGTTTTCACAAATTTGCATGTCAGTTACAAAAACTTAAACTCTGAACCCGCTTTCAAATGTTTTCTGTTTTCAGACTCGCTCCCAAAATGCTGTTGTGTTTTTAATACATCAAAATAAACTAAATTAAAATCAGAAAATTTGCTTTGGCAACTAAGTTAAATATGTTTATTATTATTGTTTTATTTCAGTTAATGTTAAATTTAATGAAGGATTTAATAATAACTCATATTGTAACTATAATAATGGCTTGTATCCAAAACATGAATCATACAGAATGCAGCTAATAGATTTCCAAATGATGTCCTTTAACTCTGTCTATGTTAATTAATTAATTAATGTGTCTACTTTTAATGAAGTTCCTAAACATAAGTTAGGGAGGAGGGAGCCCATCTAATCTTTCAATCAACAGCAGAGTATATAAGCAGCGGCTTACCTCTCTCCAGTCTCAGCGGTTCCAGCATCTCTCCACCTCCCCAATCTCCACCTTCATCTTAGGTACCTTGCCCTTTGTAATCATCCTATATCAAGTCCCTGGGGGGTATATCAGAGCTTGAGTTGAAGCTGCTTCATCGAGCCCCTCATCAGTGGACAGCATGCCAAATAAGTTTACTCTATTTCCTAATGATTATATGGGCAAATAAACTTGTTAATTAATAATTAATTAATTAATTAATTAATACAGCATGCATTTACCTTTTACATGATTGATTTTAAGTGATTTTAATTGGTCAATTGCATGGCAAACCTCATGGTTAACCCATACATAGATTAGCAACTTTATGCCTCTTGTATTACTGTCCATTTATCATATAGTTCACCTGAAAATGAAGGTAGAGATGAGTTTGTTTCTTCATCCAGTTTGTAGAAATCACTTGCTCAGCAATGGATCCTCTGCAGTGAATGGGTGCCGTCAGAATGAGAATCCAAACAACATCACAATAATCCACAAGTAACCCACACCACTCCAGTCCATCAGTTAACGTCTTGTAAAGCAAAAAGCTGCTTGTTTGTAAGAAATTAATCAATCATCAAGGCGTTTTTAAATTTGAACCATTGCTTCCAGCTAAAATACTGTACAAGTCCATAATCCATAATTATGCTTCCTCCAGTGAAAAAGTTGTCTCATGTATTAGGGGAGAAATATGTACAGATCAAGCACCATTTACAGGTGAAAACAGTCCAAAACAGCTCTGGGTGGATCTGGGTGGATTTTGATGTGAGAGACAACAGGAGATGGACTTTTTCACTGGAGGAAGCGTTACTATGGATTATGGACTCATAATTTAACCTGAAGCAATGGTTTAAAGTTAAAAATGTCTTAATGATGAATTTGTCTCATGAAGCTTTTGGCTTCAAAAAACTTTGGAGTGGTGTGGATTACTTGTGCATTTTTGTAATGTTTTTATCAGCTGTTTGGACTCTCATTCTGACGGCACCCATTCACTGCAGAGGATCCATTGGTGAGACAGTGATGGAATGTGAAATTTCTCCAATCTTTTCCCATGAACAAGCAAAATCGTCTACATCTTGGATGTACTGAAAGTGAATACATATTCAGCAAACTTTCGTTTTTGGATGAACTATATCTAAAAATTTGTAACAAAATCTACATTAGAAACAACTCACTTGAAGTGCATGTAACTCGATTCACAGCATTTAACATAATCATGTTGCTAAACTCTAATAGCACAAAAATGTAATAAAATACCTAATTTTTAAATTAGTCTATTTTAATGAATATGTTTGGATAATGAAGAAATAGTATACAGTATATTTTTAATATATAATAAAGATTTTGCTTACCATCTCGGCTGGATCTGTGAAGCATCTCAGAAGATGCCATAATCACACTGCCTAGTTTTAGAACAGCCTTCATGTTGGGAGTGTTGCTATGATACCTAAAATACACCCTATACAGTATATGCAGCTCACTAGATTTTGGATCCAAAAATACAACCCATTTTGCATCCAAAAAAACAACCCAAGATAAAACTGAAAACCTCAAAATTGCAAAAAAAAATTACATTTAAAAAGTCAAAGTCTTCTTGCACTGGATGTGCTGTTTTCAGCCTCATTACCAGCTGCAGTCATATCCTTATATTTAAAACACCTGTGATTCACAACTACTTGCTTAGGAACTCGCATTCATGTAAAGTAACCTTGTTGACAAGTTTGAGTGAGTAAGGACAAAATGCACAAGATATAGTACTTTCAGTGCTCTGTAGTTGGCGATATCACATCTTTTGTAGCAGAAATAAACTGCTGCAGAAAAGCTAGGTACCATGCTAAATGTAATGTGTAACTGCAAAACTCATTTCAAATGTAGTGGAGTAAAGAGTACAGATACTCATTCAAAAATGTAGTGAAGTAGAGAGTAAAAGTTGCTAATATCTTTGATACTCAGTACAACTACAAAGTATCCGAAAAGATACTCAAGTACAGTAATTAGTTACATTTACTCCAATACTTTACACCTCTGCTCAAAACAGTTTGAAGACATCTGGGCATCGAGGTTATGAGTTTCTGGAGTTTTGGTGTTGGAATTTGGTCCCATTCTTGCCTGATATAGGTTTCCAGCTGCTGAAGAGTTCGTGGTTGTCTTTGACGTATTTTTCGTTTAATGATGTGCCAAATGTTCTCTATAGGTGAAAGATCTGGACTGCAGGCAGGCCAATTCAGCACCCGGACTCTTCTACTACGAAGCCATGCTGTTGTAATAGCTGCAGTATGTGGTTTTGCATTGTCCTGCTGAAATTCACAAGGCCTTCCCTGAAATAGACGTTGTCTGGAAGGGAGCATATGTTGCTCTAAAACCTTTATATACCTTTCAGCATTTATAGTGCCTTCCAAAACATGCAAGCTGCCCATACCGTATGCACTTATGCACCCCCCATACGATCAGAGATGCTGGCTTTTGAACTGAACGCTGATGACACGCTGGAAGGTCTCGCTCCTCTTTAGCCCGGAGGACACGGCATCCGTGATTTACAACAAGAATGTCAAATTTGGACTCGTCCGACCATAGAACACTTTTCCACTTTGAAACAGTCCATTTTAATTGAGCCTTGGCCCACAGGACACGACGGCGCTTCTGGACCATGTTCACATATGGCTTCCTTTTTGCATGATAGAGTTTTAGTTAGCAACTGCAGATGGCACGGCGGATTGTGTTTACCGACAGTGGTTTCTGGAAGTATTCCTGGGCCCATTTAGTAATGTCAATGACAGAATCATGCCGATGAGTGATGCATGTCGTCTGAGGGCTCGAAGACCACGGGCATCCAACAAAGGTCTTCGGCCTTGTCCCTTACGCACAGAGATTTCTCCAGTTTCTCTGAATCGTTTGATGATCTTATGCACTGTAGATGATGAGATTTGCAAAGCCTTTGCAATTTGATGCTGAGGAACATTGTTTTTAAAGTATTCCACAATCTTTTTATGCACTCTTTCACAGATTGGAGAGCCTCTGCCCATCTTTACTTCTGAGAGACTCTGCCTCTCTAAAGCCCGGCTCACACTGTGAGATTTTGGCCACGATTTGGTCGTCTGAGACAAATTTTGAAAATCCTAAAAGATTCCTATAATCCTAGGCTAAAATCTGTAATCTTTGATCGCTGGTTTGACATGTTCACCGACAGCCGATTAATGGCTGTTGCGATCAAATTTCACCTCCGACGAAATTCTGGCAGTGTCAGAAGATTTGGCGCACAGTCCTGCAGTGTGACGACTTCTACGATGAATGTCAAACTGTCTCCGTTTTTCAAGACAAGCTATGAGCAGAATTAATGCTGGAGAATTATTCTATCAGCCATAAACTCCGGCGCTCCCGTCCTCCGCTCACGGAATTCATCTGATATGATGCCTTTTCTATATAAACACTGGTTGCGCCGCTGTTTTCATGTGGGTGTGTAGAGCTGCATACACTATAAATATGCCGGTATTGCCGCCGTTCATATACTTTTCATGATAGCCAACATTTCGGTCCCGCGTGCAATGCAGTTTGCAGTCACTGGACGTGTATGGGTTGATAATGTGAAACTCCGGACAAGTTTTCTTGCGTGCACCCACTTTAACTCGTCTTGACTGTCGTACAGTCTGACATTAATGACAACTGAGATCCCATAGTGTGACATGATCATCATGTTCGTACAGTCTGACAAGTACAATCCTAAAGGACTTTTAAAAAATCGCACAGTGTGAGCCCGGCTTAAGACATCCCTTTTATAGCTAATCATGTTACAGACCTGATGTCAATTAACTTAATTAGTTGCTAGATGTTCTCCCAGCTGAATCTTTTCAAAATGTCTTGCTTTTTCAGCCCTTTGTTGCCCCTGTGCCAACTTTTTTGAGACCTGTAGCAGGCATCAACTTTGAAATGAAATCATTTACTGGATAAAAGTGTAAATTTCTCAGTTTAAACATTTATTATGTTCTCTATGTTCTATTGTGAATAAAATATTGGTTCATGAGATTTGAAAGTGTTTTAGTTTTCATTTTATTCAAATTTATAAAAGCGTCCCAACATTTATGGAATTCGGGTTATGTTTATAAAAGTTAGTGGAAAGAATGCTTTTATTATGCGTATGTTTAAAGACACGGATGTACTTCCAAACTGTTGCAGGAAAAGTAGAAATATTTGGAAGGAGATAATAAGAACATTAGCAAAACAATATTTGAACTTGAGCAAAGAAACCCATCTGCTTTCTTCTTTAAACCTTTCTTTCTTGTTTCTGGTCATATATTAACCTACAAAAAATAAATTTTCTAGCCATTCTTTGTACTGCCTCATATAAAGATACACATTTGCTCTCTTTCCAGGCACAGATGGCTTTAGCAGAGCTATTAAATATGTCATTCTCTGGGATTCCACGCTTATAGTAATGTGGATAAAGTGGCAGGTGTTTCCCTTTAGTTTAGTTTTGCTCAAAAAAGCAATCTATAAAAATTTTACAATATTGTTTATTTGACCCTGTCTCAGAATGGCAAGAGTGTGTAGAAATGATCAACACAAATCATTCATTTGTTCTATTTAATCATGATTTTTCTCTAAGCATGTGTGCTTAAAATGAGATTTGCTTGCTGTTATTTCTTGCTATTATGGTGATAATATCAAAAATATGTAAGAAACAAATCTGTCGAAAAACCAGAAAAGTTACAATGCAAAAAAAACAAAAAGATTTTTCAAATTACAACAAAAATTATTGGAGTACGTTTTACAAGAAAATACCATTTTCCGTTTTTCTTAGTTGCCATTGTAATTATTAGTGAAATTTCTGAGTGGAATTAATTTCAAAGTAAATCCTACAGCATTTTTTTTTTCCAGTGTAAAGGTCATTTCCTCCAAAATAGCATAATGTTCAGGACTAGAGGGGACCAAATGTAATCACTTATGAATAAACCCATTTTGTTCAACCAGTAATCTAAATATTGGGTCTAAAGCGGTTTTGACCCTGGTTACTACTAGCTACTGTTACTACAATGAAACTATAACATATTAGCTTCTGTCATCAGAAAAAGAAAATCCCTTAAGTGATCATTTGATTTGAACATACCAAAATAAATGCCTTAAAATCCATCTGTTCATTATGTTTATTTCACTTTATTAGCATTATATTTATTAAGAAAATAGCATTTGACTCACAAATTATATTTTAAGATATCCTTGTATGTGTTTGGTACATTTTGATTCAAATATTTGAGCCTAAACATAGCTATTCATGTCCACTGCAATATTTTACTTTTATTTACTCACTTCATAAAGTAAAATTTTCTTGCAGTATAAAAATGAGTGCACTATTTGAATTCCATTTTAATTCACTATGAACAGTAACTGCTATGGTATTTCACAAAACCGTGTTTAACATGGTATTGTACTTGTAAGGACATTCTAGTGGATTGTGAGGTGTTCAAGTTCAAGTTCAAGTTCAAGTTTTATTTGTCACATACACGACTATACAGAGATTGTATAACCAGCAGTGAAATGTGAGTCGGGTCCGCTCCATGGACAGTGCAAATATTGAAGAATACAACACAAGGGAAGTATGCATAAAATAAAATGAATAAAAAATAAGATATAAAGCACAGAATATAAAATATAAAGTATAAAAGAGTGTGCATGACAGTATGCTGTAGAATTAAATATTAAGATAAGCATGACTCTACGAGAGAGCAATGTGCAAACAGGTTGAACATGGTTGACATGAGCAGCAATCACAAAAAGAATAAATATAAAACATAAGATAATAAGATACCAAGACACAGAAAGTGTTGTGTGCAAATGACACTGTCAGTATGAGGTAGAGAATAATGAATATCTTACTGATTGTGAGTGATTAGTAAGTGAAGTCATGGTGATGTTAAGAGGCTGAGTTTGAGTTAAGGAGTCTGATGGCCTGGGGGAAGAAACTCCTCCTCAGTCTCTCAGTTTTTGCCATCAGGCAGCGGAAGCGCTTACCAGATGGCAGCAGAGTGAAAAGACAGTTTCCAGGGTGATTTGAGTCTTTGGTGATTTTGACAGCTCTGCTTCTGCAGCGTTTGAGGTAGATGTCCTGCAGGGAGGGGAGAGCAGACCCTGAGATGCGCTCAGCTAAGCGCACAACTCTCTGTAAGGCCTTGCAGTCTTGGCTGGAGCTGTTTCCATACCACACTGAGATGCACTGAGTCAATACACTTTCTATGGTCCCTGAATAGAAAGTTTTCAGGATTGCTGGTGAGACCCTGAATTTCCTCAGCTGTCGCAGATGGTACAGTCTTTGCCTGGCTTTCTTAACCTGTGTTTGAATGTGTTTAGTCCAAGTCAGGTCCTCGGAGATGTTTACACCGAGGTACTTGAAGCTGCTTACTCTCTCCACAGGGGTCCCACTGATCATAAGAGGAGTGTATGGCAGCAGGTGTCTCTTTCTGAAGTCCACAATCAGCTCTTTAGTTTTGCTCACATTCAGAGAGAGACAGTTGTCCTGGCACCATGATGTAAGTCTCTCCACCTCATCCAAGTATGCAGTCTCATCATGAAGGAGTGTGCCATGTTTGTTTATGATGTTAGCTATGTTACGAATGTCATGTACGCCTATTGTAAACATTTGGTTACACCCTGCTGCGTCAAGCAACACCTGATCTGGTCCACTCCTCCACTCAGTGCTTTCTACACATAAACCCAGATGACATTTAGTGTGTCTGTTGTCTCTGTGGAAACCTCTGAGAGTGCGAGACGGCCCATGATCCTCCTCCAGCATGCAGAGACGACCTTATTAAAGCAGCTGCTGCGCTCATGTCTGATCGATGACTGTTGATAAAGAGGATAACCAACAACAGAGTTTCATTTCATTCTCATTACTGCAAGCATCACTTACTGTTGCTCAAACTTAGGGTTAGTGGTTTGAACAGAACTTTAGCTTCAAGTATTAGACATTTGAGTGGATAATCGCCAAGCACTTGCTTCACAGTGAATGAATGATTCCTCATTGTAGTTGGGAAGATGTCTGATATTACTACTGCAAAAAAAAATGCTTTCTTACTCAGTATTTGTGTCTTGTTCATTAGTAAAATAAAATATCTAAATATTCTTAAATCTAAATATTCAAATAAATATTCTCTTAGAGTTGTTTTCCCTTTTCCTTTGATTAAGTTTATTTTTGAGTATATTCTAAGTAACCTAACTTATGTACTTATTTACTTCATCAGTGTGTTATTGCAAGTAGATAAGTCTCAAAATTGGCAGTCATTTGTTGTTGTGTAGGACACATAAAATGGTTTTGGTCAGATGCTTTTCTGATTCCCTGAATGTGAATGAGTGATCGGCTAACAAAATACTTATTTTACACCTTTTACACCTGTATCTTATACTTACTCATTAGGAGCCGAAGACTCAGGAGGATAATTTCTTTCTTTCTTTCTTTCTTTCTTTCTTTCTTTCTTTCTTTCTTTCTTTCTTTCATCATTCATATATTAATTTCTTTCTGGAATACTAAAGATGTAGTAACGTGTTTTGTGTCACAAACTGTTCAGATCAGACTGATATGATCAGAGATCTTGCTGAAAATTTCAGAGTGGCAGTGGCTCCACACGAACAGCACAAGCTTTGATGACACATTTTTTGTTTCACATATCTCTGGTTCTTCTTCTGCTTTTTTGCAACAATAGTATCTACAATACTTCCTCCACATTACTGTACCTCAACCACGACTGGGTGGGCCAAGTTTCTGAAAAACCAACAGAGATCATGTGAACATGTTTCAGGGTCTGACATCAGAAATGCAAAGTTTTCTGAATGAGCCGTTTTAATAAATAGTCTTTCTGGGCAGAAGACCTGAAATTATGTTGTCTCTCATCTTAAAAGATTAAGAAAACTTCTATTCTATTAGCTCTTTATATGGTAGAGCAGTGTCTGAGCAGCAAAATATTTCTCTGGGAGCCCTAATGACAGATTCCATCAGCTCTGTGGATTTCCATTAGCTCCATGTCTCATCTGTCTGTGGGTTTACCCTACTTTTCTTTTGCCCTGCATGTATGAATGATAATCTCTGCAGCGGCTAGTGACTAAATGCAAACCTGCTAACTCTAATGACTGTAATCCAACAGACAAAGGGATCACCTTCCTAGACTCCACCCAGTCTGTTTGAAATGCTGAACAACAGAGTTACACGCACAATAATACGAAATGAAACGAAACTGCTGAAACTGGAGTCCCCCAGGGTTCAATGTTTGGACCTTTCATGTTCAGTCTTACTAGGCCAAATAATGAAAAACACCAAATAACTATGCAGATGGCACACAAATCTAATTACCTAGTTGTGTCATCAAGCATTTACAGGCCCTCTTTCACCTGGTATGAAGTGCACACAACACTGATGAGATAAACAGCTGGATATGGCTCTTTAGTTTTTTTATGTAGAATTTATGTCCATTTAATTATACTATTTAGTTTTTTGGCTATTTGTCACAATCTGTGTTTAAAGTTGGATCCATTTTTGTCTAATTAATTTGAATATTATTAAATTATTTTAAAATCCTACAGAGGACAAATGGTTTGAAGAATGGTTGGCTTTAAAAAATGATTTTATATTTCTTTCTCTACAATATATCATGCTTATGTAGAGATTTTAATTACCATTGTGTATAAAATATGCCATATAAATAAACCTGCCTTGCCTGACATTGTCATTTCCAAACAAAGATGTATATTATGGAAATTATAGTTTATCTCTAAATACTATTGGTTGCAATCTGGTAAACCTCAAACATACAGAAATACTCAAAATAAAAAGTTTCTTTCTTTCTTAAATCTATTGACCCTCCTGGCACACATTGGATACTCTGCTAAACTGATTGAGTAACACTATGCTGAATGTCGACATACAGTAAATACACATTGTGTTTTTGCCATACGCCATTGTCTTGTTGTGTTTGAATGGTCCAGACTTTTATTGTCAATTCTATATACTGCTCAAACATTTTGGGTCAGTAAATGTTTTTGTTTTGTTTTGAAAGAAATTAATCCTTTTATTCAGCAAGGATGCATTACTTTCATCAAAAGTGACAGTAAAGACTTCAAATAACTTTCTGTTTGTAATAAACATTTCAATGTATTCTTTGTATTCATCAAAGAATCCTGAAAAAAATAAATGCATGGTTTCCACAAAAATATGAAGCAGCACAACTGTTTTTGGTAGCACTTTAGTTTAAAAACAAGTTTTCACTATTAACTAGTTGCTTATTAGCATGCCTATTACTAGAATATTGGCTGTTTATTAGTACTTATAAAGCACATATTAATGTTTTATGTCTTATATGTCTTATCTAATATTCTAGATTCTTAATCCAACCCCATGACTACCAACAACTAACTTACTCACTATTAATAAGCAGTAATTAGGAGTTTATTAAGGCAAAAGTTAAGTTAATAGTGAGAACAGGACCTTAGAATAAAGTGTAACCCTGTTTTCAACATTGTTAATATAATCAGAAATGTTTCTTGAGCAGCAAATCAGTATATTAGAATGATTTCTGAAGATCATGTGACACTGAAGACTGGTGTAATGATGCTGAAAATTCAGCTTTGAATCACAGGAATAAATTATATTTCACAGTATATTCACATAGAAAATAGTTTCTAATTGTAATAATATTTCACAATATTACTGTTTTTACTGTATTTTTGATCCAATAAATGCAGCCTTGGTCAGCAGAAGAGACTTCTTTTCAAACTTTAAAATCTTACAGACCCTATATATTTTTACATATCTGTGTATATGTATGCATATATGTGTATATTACTGAAAGGGTGAGCTTTAAGAAGTGAGTTTGTTTTGACGAGGCTGATGGTGAATTGGTTTGGTGTCAGCAGTCGGCAGCGGGTGGAGAGTTGTTAGATGTGGAGGTAATTCCTCGGCAGGAACACTGGAACGAGGGCTTTGCTCTGGGAAACAGTGTCACTTTCCTTCAGCGTTTCTCCAATTCCATAAATCTCTTCATCTGGAAAAAATGCCTCACGGAAACGAAAGGAAAAAGGTCCCATGGAATAGCCGGAGGCTCTCCAGTCCACGGTTGGAAAACGCATTAGACGACGGTGGGAAGGTTTTTGACGACTCTGACAGTACTCACTATACTATACCTACCAGTCAAGAACAGAGAAATAACTCACATCACTCCAAGACTGCCAGAGTTTCTGCTGGGCTCTGATTTAAAAAATAAACTCATAAAATGGCTCGTGATCATAAAGAAAATCAGAAGTCTGCAGCTCTGATCTAAACCTCAGCTCTGAGCTGCCTACATCGGATGAAAATTTTACTCAGATAAAAACTGGGGAGTCAGCCTTTAGTTATTTCAGTCCCAAGCTATGGAACGCTCTTCCTGACAACCTACGAGCCATCGACTCACTGTGCACTTTTAAAAAGTATCTCAAAACACATTTGTTCACTACGGCATTTCCTTGAATCATTTTTGTATTTTATTATTTTATTTTTATTATGTGATGTAATTTCTTATTATGTTTATTCTTGTGTATATTGTCTATCCTGTAAAGCACTTTAAAGGTGCTATATAAATAAAGTTTTACTTACTTACTTACATAGAGAGCATCCAAACTGCGTCAGGCACTCTTTGATGAGAAGACTGATCAAAATGATGAAGATAAAGCATTTTGGCCAAATTTAAAGGCAGAATTGCGTGTCCTCCACACATGATCCATCCCTGAATGCCTTGCAAAAAACTAACAGGAAAAAAACTGGAAATAAATATCTTGGATAAAAGAGGGAGTCTTCAGATTCATTTGAAACTAAAACCATAAAAAAAATGTTAACTGAAATACAATAATTTAAAATAAAAATTACATGAATTTTATTTCTGGCAACTGGCAACATTTCTTTATTATTTAGTTTAAAATGCACTAAAATTACAATCTAAAACTGAAACAAAAATCAATAAAATAGATAGATAGATAGATAGATAGATAGATAGATAGATAATTTAAAAAGTGTGCATCGGATACAAGTTGGCATTTGTATTGCAATGCATTGTTTCTAACATATTTGCATTGGTAAAAAACAGTTTATTTATACATAAATATTAGTAGATGCACTATACTTTTATTATTTAGCAAGATATGTAGATGTAGATTGATTTCTAAAGGCCGTTTTCTCATCACCACTGCTGCTACGTGAATATGACTTATCACAACACTACAGAGACCGAAGCATGTCCTGAGAGTCACATATAGATTAACATGGCTTTCTGTCGGAACCAAAGAAATAAAAGCCAGCTATCTGTATCATATTGAATTGCAGAGCGTCATATTTTTTTCCATTGCATCGTATTGTGTTGAATCAAATCAAAATTGGAGCGCACTGTGAATCGTATCGCATTGCATCAGAAGCTGCTTCATATGTATATTTAATGTATTGTATCGTTGGCTATGCATCGAGATGTGTATCACATCGCCCTCAGTTATGCAGATGCACTTCCCTAATGTATATGCATTTCTATACTTTTTACAGCATTTTACTGTTAGCTTAGCAACATGCTAATGTTAAATTAGTAGAATCAGTAGGTGCATTCCAAATTGCATGCTTATCCCATATTCTATGGCGTTTTGTATTATAGTGTTCCAAAAAGAAAAAGAGCAATGTAAATACAAGGATGATGCACGTAAATAACCAAAAAAAACAAAGTGTGGAAGGACACTTCATGCATTCAACTGTGGCAGCTTTAATTATGTTTCAGAGGGGGAGGGGCCATCAGACTCTGATTGTGAATGACAAAATAACCTTATACAATTCATACACTAAACAGCTGAGTACATAGTGCATAAGTACATAATGTACAGTGCATCATTTGGGACTCAACTTGAGTCAAATGTTTGCTTCTGAGTCAGTGATGTATGAGTGCCCATTAAGGGTTTCTGTACATAAGACGTGGCCATCTGTAATTTATGAGATTCCATGATGGTTAGAATATTGTCTTAGAAGGTAGCTGCCTATGTAGGGGAGGAACAGAGCTAGTGTTCCCATTGGCACACATCAACACTAAGTTCAAATTCCACTGACCTGTACATAACACAAGAGCTGTGACGTCACATTTGACAAAAACATTGCTCTCCACGCATCAATCAAGCAGAAATACACAGCGATAGCGTCTCTATTCTTAGCGGGCACTAAAGGTTGACCCGTCTAAAGGTCTGGTTGCCCCGGGTGACTGCTGATGTCATATCCATGTCCAGCAGACTGTGGCTTTACACAAATGTCATCTCTCACACACATATATGTTTATTGCTCACTGAGTGCAGCTGCTGTCGAAGCCTGAGCTCCTGTAAAACCAGAAGAAGTCACAGAGTTACTGTGGCTGTTCTGACGCAGTTCACCCCAAATGACCTTTTCGACTGACCCGTTTGCGGTTTGTGTTCAAAATGTATAATTCAGCCAAAAGAACACTCTTGAGAACTGCAGTTCTTCTTGCTGGCTTTCTTCATTATGGGTTGTAAGTCCCTATGTTTCATTCTACCCATGACGTTTAAATGCTGAAAAGTATCCAGTAGCAATATTATATATCATTTTAAGATCCTTGGCAAAAAATCTGGTGGTGGAATTTAATATAAAATTAAGATTGTCCCTTGGTGCATATATTAATTAGATCAGCCTCTAAAATTATATTTCTTTTTAGCTGATATCATGAAAATTTCTCCCTAGGTCTTTTGGGTATATTTATTTTATTGTATTTTTAAGTCCCTGTTTCATTCTGCTCCACCTGTAAAATTATATTTCCTTTTAGGTGATATCATGAAAATTTTCACTCACTTTATTTATTTTTTTATTCTATTTCATATAGCGCTGTATACAGTAGTTACACCAAATAGTTACATCAGTTATTCTGTAAAATCTTGTTCTGTCACAAATTCAAATTCAGAGTGCATATACATTATTTCTATTTATACACTTATTTATGTAACACACATACGTAGTCTACATTTCAATTGCACATAATATACCTGTACATACAAAACTGTCTACTGTTATATACCTGTACATACAATTGTCAAGTTGTATATTGTTATTCCTTATTTACATTCTTTTTAATTCTTCTTGTTTTGTTCTGTCACTGTCATTCTGTTGCGCTGCGGAAGCTTCTGTCATGAAAACAAACTCCTCGTATGTGTAAACAATAAACATACCTGGCAATAAAAGCTCATTCTGATTCTGAGTCTGATTCTAAATGTGATTTGTTTTTTAATGTTAAATTACTTTATCATATTTCTCTTTATTATATCTATTTTTTCATTAGATGCTGAAAGTGGTGCAGAAATCACATGAAAAAAATATAAAAACGACATGATAAAGTACCCTTTTAAAGGCCGTTTTGGCTGATTTGGTTGATCTGTGGAACAAAACTGCTTCTTTTTGGTTCATGCAAATCCTACACATTTATCCAGCAGATAAAGCTTTCTTGGCTCTTTGATTGAACTCAAATATATGCTGCAAACTATAGGTTCAAAAGCAGAGAGGTGTTCACATTTTCTGACATAATTAATCAAACAGTTAGATTT
>CM041806.1:37541083-37597906 GCA_023376895.1 Aspiorhynchus laticeps | reverse complement strand
CCAGCTTTAAACCTACCCATACCACCAAACCTGTCCCTAACCTTACCAGTATCCCACCGCAATAGCAGCAGAAGTGTTTTGCAATACAATATGAACACAATAAGTACATTGTACTTATTTTTTGATGCAATTACATAGTAGTTAAGGCCACCTAATATAAAGTGTGATGTGCATCAGGCGTTTAGTGAACGGATATTGTGCACTGAATGAGCTGATCCTCACCCTGCTGGTTTCTCCGGGTCGCTGCTCTCGGCACATTTAAAGGTCACTCTTTTGGCATATGGGCGGTCCCGGGCAGCCGCTGGACTCCTGGCCGTCACTGGGGACACTGGAGAGGGTTTCCCACGCCGCTCCTCCTCTACTAGAAGATCCCGGAAGGAACAGGACGAGGGCGGGGACTGAACTGCTGTCGACCTGAAGACACAACGACATAAAATCACTGTGTCCAAATGAGCCAAAGTTAATGGCTCTGCCAAAATCACCCATAGACTTAAGCTAGGACACTTTAACTAATTCCCCTTATATAATGTGACCATATTGTTTATTTATGCGTTTGTGTTTGTCTTTTTGTCTTTTACTTTTTAATGGTTAAAAAATTTTACCATTAAAAAGTAAAAGACCATCAAAAAAATAAAAAATAAAAACTGTTTTATTAAAAAAAAAAAATAATAAAAACTGAAAATATTTAGTAACAGTTAATGCGCTATTCAATGCATTAGGAGACATTACTGCAGGTATAAATATACTATTTGTATATCTTGATAAATGTTTAAACTTTTTATTACTTGAAATAAAATGTTAACAAACAAAATTTATATATTTATATATATATATATATATATATATATATATATATATATATATATATATATATATATATATATTATATATATATATATATATATATATATATATATATAAAAAAAAAAATTTTCATTAAGTTAAACCTGATGTACTATAATAACTAAAACTGAAATGAATAAAAACTATATAGACAAAAAGTAACTAACACAACACAAAATTACTAACTTAAATTAAAATGAAAATGAACAGAACAGAAAATAAAAACTAATTCCAACTATTAATTAAACCAGTAGTATCTAAATACTAAAAGAACACTGATTAGTATATGTAGAAATTAACATTAACCAACATTTAAAAAGTATCAAATAAGTATTGTTCATTGTTAGTTAATAACAAATGCATTAACAATGTTAATTAGATATATTGTGTTTTATTTAGTTAATTTAGCTTGTAAACTCATTTCTTTGCCTAACGTGATTATAGTTAACTAAAACTATCTATATTATTTATAAATCATTATTTGAAATAATAAAAACTTTAACTGAATAAAAAGAAAAACTTAAACTTGCTTTATTTCAGCTAGTTGCCAAGGCAACATCTCATTTTCATTTAATTTAACTTTATGTACAAAAATAAGAAATTAAACTTGAAAAATAAAAATAAAAACAGACATATAAAAAAAATAAAAAAATAATAATAATTAAAATACAACTAAAATAAAAATGAAAACAGAAAATATAAAAATAAAAATATTAATAAAAACAATTATAGCATTTCAGTGACCGTAAAATAACACTGCTATGGGGATTGTAAAGAGCATGTCAATAGGAAAATGAAGCCAAATCTCAAAAATTTTGGCCAATATAAAGATCCCGGCAGGATGATTTATGGTCCAAAAAAATAAAAAATAGAGGACATGTCCGGGGAAAAGAGAACATTGTCACCCTACATTATACCCACTTCATTTGAGAGACAGAATGGAATAAGGCTCTCACCAGGTCTTCACAGGTTTAACGGGAGTAAGAGCCGGCGGTGATTTAACAGACATGCTCTCTGTGCTGCCCTCTCTGGAGGCCAGAGCCATCATCTTCCTCTGCTTCTGAGACATCTTACTGGGGATGACCGAGACCTTAGTGCTGCTGCTGCTGCTCCATCTGGTGTTAAACAGAGAACGGAGTTAAAAACAGAGTCTAAACTAGGTGATCTACCATGACAGAAGACTTACGAGCTGGGACTCTTGGGTGTAGCACCCCTGTTCAGAGTGTTGGCCTCCATCTCCATGATGGCCCTGAGGTCCAGGACAGGAGCCGGTCTAGAGAGACTGAACACACATTCAGAATTACAGCGATAACAATCAAGAATACCCACTGTTTGCTGTGACAGAGCATTTCAATCACCTGGCTTTGACTGTAGGGATGGGTTCAGGGGTCGACGACTGAGTCGGCACGGGGCCATTCTTCAAAACAGGGGTGACCGGAGGAGTCTTCAGTCCTATCGGCCCACGTCTCTCATCCTGCAAACACCAAATATTCTTAAATTAATAGTTCCTGCAACGGTGAAAATTCTGTCATCATTTACTCATACTTAAAGGGATATGAGATCTCTGGTGGAAGGATGAAAAATTACTTATATTTTGGGACTTTTTAAAACTCAACGGCATCTTTCACCATTTAATTTTATTGTGAAAACTCAAGCAGAATGACTATTTGAATCCACAAAGCACAGCCATTTGGACTATAATAGTGTTCAATCATAATACAAAATATTCACTATCATTAGTGTGTTTGTTTAGTTTTTAAAGAAATTAGTTTTATTAAGCAAGGATGCATTAAATTGAACAAAAGTGACAGCAAAGACATTTATACTGTTACAAAATATTCTATTTCAAATTTTAAACTTTCTACAATACCAAAAAAAAAAAAAAAAAAAAAAACTTTAAGAACGTAGTCTTCACTGAAATATTCAGCAGAACAACATCTTTTCAACATTGTTTTCAACATTGATAATAATCAGAAATGTTTCTTGAGCAGCAAATCAGCATATTATTATGATTTCTGAAGATCATGTGACACTGAAGACTGGAGTAATGATGCTGAAAATACAGCTGCGCATCACAGAAATAAATTACATTTTACAATATATTCATATAGAAAACAGTTTAAAAATGCAGCCTACAACAATTTTACTAGTATATCTTTACATTTTACTAATGGTCAATACATGAATATATAGAAGTACAGTATATTATATATTAGATTAAAATAATATGTTAATATATAAAAAGTTACACATTTTTGGAAATAACTAACCATATCTGTTGTTTTCAGTAACAAGTGAAACTGAAAAGAGCCTTTTAAATAATGTGATGTTCTATCACTCACAGAATGAAATGTGTGTGTAGTTTGTGAGTTGATGTCATGCAGGTGTTGTGGCTTCACCTGTGCATCAGGTCTGTCGTGGAAGACGGGGGACTGCAGGTCTCGAGGGCTGCCCGCTCCCATATAACTGCCCTCAGAGTCAGACGTGATGAGCTCCTGCAGAGACTCCACTGAACTGGCCTTCACTGAATGACCCAAACCTGAGGAACACAGCCAGGTCAGCCACATCCAGCCCAAACTAAAACTGCTCAAATAATAGAAATGACCTAATAATTCATTTTTGCTCCGTGAACATCACATGATTTTTAGTGTGCTGTGGTACAGAGCTCATTTTGATCAGTGCTTCTAAACTTTTTTTGACTTAAAAGGCCCCCCATTTTCCAACATAATATTCGAAAGCTTCTCATACAATGTATGATATTCCTCTGGCATGTTCTGCTGCAATTATATGCATTTTTTTTATATATATCTAATTATTATTAACAGAAATGGCAAATATTAAATTAACCACAGTTGTTTTTGTGATTACAAAAGTTAAATAAATGTATTATTATTTATTAAAACAGTAGTAATAATAATTACATTTTGCAAAGAAACAGTAGTAGTTTTTAATTAAAAAAATATTTTGTTAAACATTTAATTAGAAATAATTATATGAAATATATAAACCATTGTTAATTTAGTATATTTAGTGATATACTATTATAGTTTTGATTAATATTTTGAACTACTTTTTTATTTTACTTTTATTTAAAGTTTAAGCAATTTTGTTGTTTTTGTCATTTTTATATAAGTCTACTTTAATTTTTAAGTTTTAGTTTAGTTATTCAAGTTTTAGTAAGCAAGTTAAATGAAAATGAGAAATGCCTTGGAAGCTAGCTGAAATTAAATATATATATATAAAAATAAAAACATTTTATTTCAGTTAAAGTTTACTTTATTTCAAGAACATAACTTTTTTTAAATAGTTTGAGTTTTAGTTAACAACAATATCCCTTTAATAATCATAACAACTTCAATAACCCAAACCTAATCAATTAAGTTTGATTATTTTATATATTATATTATTATTATTATTATATATTATTTTAATACAAGTTAACTTTTTTCATTTTAATTAATGCTGTGGCTGCCTTAGAAGTTTGATGACACCCACTGGTTAAGAACCACTAATTTAGATGATCAATATTAGTTTCAATATTAGATATTTATCTGTTGATAGGGTGTCTTAGACTGGTTGCTAAGGTATTTTGGGATGGTTGCTCACTGGTCCATCTCAAAAGAGCTCACCGAGGGATCTGATAACCCTATATTCCCAAGTATAAGCAATAGTGAGAGTGATGCTCTGCTCAAACACAGTTAATTGGTGTTTAATATGCCGCGTGGGTGAGCTGACCCGCAGTGGGCGGGCTCTGGATGACATCAGACAGATTGTATCCACCAGAGCTGTCCGAACGCCGCCGCGGCTTCCTCTTAGCCCTCATCTTGGCCTTCTTCAGCAGGCTCTCGCTAGATTGAACACAGAGAAGACTCTGAATACAGCTGGACTGTCCTTCATATATATACGTATATATATATATAACAGTGTTTCAGCAGGGATCTCACACCTGGAGTGATCGACTTCAGAGACGCTTTTACAGTCCACAGCCGAGTCCCACTCTCGGTCCTCATAGGCGCTGAGATCCGGAGCGTCGGCGTATGGCGTGATGAGACGTCTCTGCATGGCTGGGATCTGTCAGAAGAGTCAGATGTCAGGATCTCGGAGCAGAGCTTCAGTGAAGCAGACGACAGCGATGATTTAGACTTACCATCCTCCTGTATGCAGATGTTAGATCCAGGAGGACATCATCACTCAGGATCTCCAGCGCTCTGACAGACACAGACACATGAGCAACATCTGTTAGTTTTAAGTAGGAAGAAATTAATGCTTTTACTTATCAAGGATTCAATAAATTGTTGACAGTAAAGACACTTATAATTTATAAAGGTTTCTATTTCAAATAAATGCTGTTCTTTTGAACTTTCTATTTAATCAAAGAATCCTGAAAAATAAAACGTTTCACAGTTTTCACACAAATATGAAGCAGCTCATCTGTTTTCAACATTGATAACAATCAGAAATATTTCTTGAGCAGCAAATCAGCATATTAGAATGATTTCTGAAGATCATGTGACACTGAAGACTGGAGTAATGATGCTGAAAATTCAGCTTTGATCACAGAAATAAATTACAGTTTAACAGATATTCACACAGACAACAGTTATTTTAAATTGTAATAATATTTCACAATATTATTGTTTTTACTGTATTTTTGATCAAATAAATGAAGCTTGGTGAGCAGAAGAGACATCTTTCAAATACTTCTTTAAGCATTCTGTTTTCTGGGCATGTCATTTCTCTATGATTCATACAGTGTTTTCTATTCACAATGCTTTAACTTGTATTACCCCAAAGAAGTGAAAGTTCAACCTCCTATACCTTATTTCTAAAATATAACTGAACACAGAACCTGATTTTACCAAGTGCGACATGCTCCTGGATCAACATCTTTGTTGAGCCTGGAACAACATTGTGATTAACCAATCAGATTTGAAGAACCAGTTAATAGTTTTTGTGAAGTTTAGGCTTATAATCAGTGTTTGGTGCTTGTACATCAGTGTCATTCATCTATCAGTTCCTCTGATTTTGGGATTACTCGTGGTTAAGGTTAGGTTTAGGTGTAGGGATATGGTCAAGACTAAATTTTGAGATTAAAATGTTGTTCCAGGGTCAACAAAATATGTTGACCTAGGAACACATCTAACTCAGCAAAATCAGGATGTACAAATTCAAGATTAAGAGTGAACAGAGGAAACTCTTGCAAGCTATCAGGCTTAACAGGTGTGAGATGTAATAGATTTATGCAGCAGGGTTTAATATCTCGATCTCACCTGGACTCCAGCAGCGCTGCCATGTTGAGGGCGATGAACTGCAGGCAGGACAGTTTGAGCTGATCAGCATTGTACACCGTGGCAAACTCCAGCAACTCTGCTGCGTTCTTCAGCGTCACTGCACACAACACACCGACAAAATCAACTCGTATTGGTGTCTGTTTTGCACTGCAACATTTTGGACTCTGAATAGTATATTATATGCAATGCAATAATAACAGTCAATTCAAGTGAAAGAAAAAAAGTTCAACTGTTATAGTTACATTTCCATGCTATTCAAAATACCAAGTGGCAGTCGTTCTTGGAAGCTGTTCTTTTGTCATGAACTAAGAACAAAACATTTTCATTTTTTCATTGCATTTAGGTCTAAATGGATAAGATTTCTGATTTATTGCCGGTGATGGGTAATTATCTGATGGCTCATGAACTATTATGTTCCTCATGCTGCTTTTTATCAACTGGCCAGTTATAATTTTGAAAATGACAGCTGTTTGCTTAGACCTATTTGTCTGCTGCATGCTAGCTTATGTTTTAGCTCTGTATGCTGATTTAGGTGTGCAATTGTGAATTTACTTTGTCTAATGTGTGTTTGGTTCTAGTTTATATATTTAACTAGATATTGTGTATGACCACTTTTTGTTTATATCTAACATTTTTAACAGTCAAAAACTGGTATTTATTTTTGGCAACAAGATGTTAGGCAGATTTTTGGCAACATTTAAGCTGCTTTTTTTCCATTCAATGAAAGTAAATGAAAACGAGCAGATGAGCACTAAAAACAACATATGGCCTGTGTAATACACGACCGTTCAAAATGTATGGTCAGTAAGATTTTATTTATTCATTGTTAAGTATTAATTACTTTTATTCATCAAGGATGCATTAAGTTGATTGATCAAAAGTGAGCAAAGACATTTATAAGATTGGAGTAATGATGCTAAAAATTCAGCTTTGATCACAGGAATAAATTACATTTTAACAGATATTCACACAGAAAACAGTTCTTTTAAATTGCAATAATATTAAACAATATTACTGCTTTTACTGATCAAATAAATGCAGCCTTGGTGAGCAAAAGAGGCTTTTTTCAAAAACATTTTAAAAACCTTACTGACCACTTTTTTGAACGATAGTGTATATTTTCTGAAGTCACATGACAGACTGTAGACTTACGGTTCTCAGTGATGACGACCTCACAGATCTCCTTCAGCCTGGTGATCAGCAGCTGATCCGCCACCACCAGCACGTTACACATGAACTCCACATTCACAGACTCTGAGATATAAAGACAGACATGGATTACACCTGCGAAAGGAGGAAAGCCAGGTAATAACAGCCGAGCACAAAGTCTGGTGTGGAACCTCTGACAGAGGGAGACTCGTCAGTGTAGATGTACTCCAGAATGGCCTGCAGGACCTCAGAGGTGGTGGGCATCTCCAGCGCAGTGCAGCTGGTGGCCTGAAGAGGGCAGAAGACATTCACATGAACACAACAGTTCCAGCTCAGAGAGACGGTGCTGCTACTTCACGTCATTTCATCATACCTCAATCCAGGGGCTGCCCAGCATACTGTTGAAATACTCTGCAGAAATAAAATATGATTATTTAAAATTATGATAATCTTATTCAAATATGATAATCTACACTTTGTTTATGTGAAACACACATGAAGAATGTCCAAGCTGCTAAATTAAGGTCTAAAGGATCATAAAATTAAGGATTTCCAGCAAGAAATTAATCAGTTAGTTTTACATTTTCTAGTCACTTCTACTCATTTTCAACTATCACTGTCTGAAAAACTGCAGTGGAGGCATTCTAAAAAAAATCAGTTTTTGCTTCAATAAGGGCAAAACCGTTTTAAAACCATTAAATACTGCTTATTATCGATGTTGAAAATAACTGAGCGGCTTCATATTTTTGTGGAAACCGTGACATCTTATTTTTCAGTATTCTTTGAATAGAAAGTACTAAATAACAGCATTTATTTGAAATAGAAATCTTGTTTAACATTATAAATGTCTTTACTGTCACTTTTAATCAGATGCACCTGTGCTGAATAAAAGTATTAATTAAAAAAAATATATATATATAATAATAATACTGACCAGTGTTATTTTAGCATCAATGATAATACTATTATAGTTTTTTAATATTGTTAACATTCATTAATAATTTAAACAATTCTTTAATAATTTATTTTTAGATTTTCTGATTCCATTTGAAATGTTAGAAAAAGTTTTAGTAATTTCGTTATGTATTTTTGTAATTTTGTATAATTTTTATGTCTATAGTTTTTAAGCTTTAGTTTATTTAGTTGTAGTTGTTTCTATTTCAATAAACTAAATGAAAATAAGAAGTGTTGCATTGGCAAGAAGCTTTTTATTTTATTTTATTTCAGTCAACGTTTAATTCATTTCATGAAAATGCTTGTCTTTAGCCAAAAAAAAAAAAAAAAAAAAAAGGTGCAAAGACATATTTTCAATGCTTCAACGTTCAACTGAATCAGTCTGAATAAAGTCTACTGCAGAGGACACAAGTGTGAGATAAAACATCTGATCTTACCCAGCCGAGCACACAAGACACATTTGTGACAGGGAAACTCTTTGCCGTCCTCCGAGCGCAGCGTGACGTCACAGAGGTACGAGCTGAGGACACACAATGAGAAGATCTGTATTCACAGCCAATGAAAGAGTGTATGGCCTGCACTGTTGCTTCAACACAACACACACCATTTTTTCTGGTTGAATCGCAGCTTGTTGCCAGTCTTCTTCTGCACCACACCGATCTTCCCATTTTCAAACTTCACCCCATCAAGCCTAGTCATTCATAAAATACTTATTTAGCAACCAGGATACGTTGATGAATTACAGCAATAGCCAATAACGACCCCTCATTTACATACAAAAATACTGAAAGTACAGCAGCAAGTACAACACCTCAGGCCATCCAAGATGCAGATGAGTTTGTTTCTTAATAGGAACAGATTTGGAGAAATGTAGCATCACTCTCAGCAATGGATGCTCTGCAGTGAATGGGTGCCGTCAGAATGAGAGTCCAAACAGCTGATAAAAACATCACAATAATCCACAAGTAATCCACACCACTCCAGTCCATCAGTTAACATCTTATGAAGACAAAAGCTGCATGTTTGTAAGAAATAAATCCATCATTAAGACGAAAAAGTGCATCTCCTGTTGTCTCTCACATCAAAATCAGCCCACATATTTGTTTAGAGCAGCTTGTAAACGGTGCTTGATCTGTACAGATTTCTCTCCTGATTTGGACAAAACGACTCTTTCACTGGAGGAAGTGTTATTATGGATTATGGACTTATTTTGTCTTCTCAAGATGTTAATTGATGGACTGGAGTGGTGTGGAGTACTTGTGGATTATTGTGATGTTTTTATCAGCTGTTTGGACTCTCATTCTGATGGCACCCATTCACTGCAGAGCATCCATTGGTGAGACAGTGATGCTACATTTCTCCAAATCTGTTCCTATTAAGAAACAAACTCATCTACATCTTGGATGGCCTGAGGATGAGGAAATGTTTTTGGTCAACTATTCCTTTAACATTACAAGTGAACTTTAGAGGAAATATACATTCAAAAAGCATCTCACCGTGCTGAGAGGCTCCCTAAGCCCAGTTTTTTGGCGACGCCCTGCAGCATCTTCACAGGGTTTTGTCCAGGTTCACCGGCATTACCACTCTTGCCTTTTTTCCCAGACTTAGTGTTTTTGGCCTTGGGCTTGTCTGCATCCTGAGTCTTAGCAGGAAGACAGCGGTACACGTCCAGAGCGGAGCGGTTCTCCAGCCCTAGAGCCTGCAGATTGTGGATCAGCTGTGGTTCAGGATCGGAGCTCTGGTTAGAGCGAGGGATGATGGGCCGGGTCCCGTGAACCAGCATCTCACAGGAGTCTGTGTAGATGAAGTGAAGCGCTTGCTCCAGCATCTCAGGAGGAACCTTCTCCAGGACCAGTAGATCACAGCCCACCGCGTCTTCTCCTTTCTTCACCTCTCCATCTTCTACACCCTCTTTGCAGCCCTCCGACAGGAGCACTTTGCGGAAGAAGTCCGACCGCACGGACAGGATGTATTTGTGCGCTGCGAAGGTGCGATCGCCAGCCTGCAGGGTCACGTCATGGATGCTGTCCATCTCATCGGCTTCAGTCAGGAGGCGCTGGAAGTGCTGGGAGAACGTGGACGCAGAAGCGGTGGGAACTTCATACAAACTGAAGAACAGAGAGAAGAAAAGTTAACAAGTAGGCTGAAAGTATAATACAACACGATAATAATGATTTGCAAAAAAATTGATTCCATTAATGGTTATTGAATGCAGTATTAAGATACTATTATAGCTTTTGCTTTACATTTTTTAGGTAAAGTTTTAGTAATTTTTTGTGTCATTTTCAGTTATTTTAGTGCATCACATTAAACTAAATGAAATGAGAAATGTTGCTTTGGCAGCTACTGTAGTTGAAATATTTTTTTAAATATTTTATTTTATTTCAGTTAATGCTTTATTTCAGTTATTTTTATTTCAAGTACCCTATTTTTATTTAACTGTATTAATCCTGTTTGAGTGCATGCATTCTTCCACCACTGTTGCAGGCATAAATACTGTGTTCTTATACAGTTTTCAAGCAGCAGTGCTGCCCTGAGCTCTTATTGCAGCACTGTGAAAACATATTTTAGCTGAGTAACTTAACTGAGTAGTGAGTCTGCAGTCTGATTTTTGGGCCTACTTACACTTGGACACTTCATGCATTTTAATAAAATGTTACTAACCATATAAACATACATAGTTAAGATAACAAAACAAACCAAACTAGTTTATCATCTTTATGAGGGAGGAGATGCCTCTCATATTTTTTCTGTTGCTGATGTCAAGCTGTGAAGCTCTGCTTCCAAATAAACTCTACAGTATTTAGGGACAGATTTATTCATCAACTGGTTACATGGCTGATACTAATTCAGTATTTACAGTCTTTTCCCATATGTTAAGATGGCTGATCACACTTCCACTTTGTTTATGTCTTAAAAAAAAACATAAATTTTGTAACTTCCTGGTTTTGCTGATGGTAATCAAAAAAACCTGTGTTTGATTTTAAAACCATTTTTGTTTATCTTTGTATAATAAACAACTTTGATCAGAATAAACTGGAACTATTCACTGACACCGAAAGCCAGAAATGTTAAGATTCCAGCATTCCAAACGAATGAAAAGCCGTTTAATTACACACGTCTGTACCCTTAGTCATCATCATTATCTGCACCTGGTTTTGGGATCGGCTTGCAGCACTCCAAAATTTCGGCCCTTAGAATCCATGGTGATGCTGACGGCTCTGTGGATGTAAGGAAGCTTCTCCAGACGGATTCGCTCATGAACACCCCCTCCGTCTGGGTGACCGGACACCTCCATGCCATCTGACACAACAGAGCATTCATGTGTAATGTTCCTTCCTATCTAGTTAGAAATCCTGTTTTATTTATAACATTTTTAGTATTAAACTGATGGTCTCAGTACCTTTTTTGTCTACAGCTTTCTTGTACTGGCCTAGCCACTGTCCACTGAAGCCCTCTCCATCCTGAGTAACAAACATCATGCTGTTCTTACTCAGGGCGATGTCTGACATGAAGAACTGTCGGCCGTATGCCCAGCGACACTGTCTCACTGACGTGCCTGTAGAGCGCCAGCAAAACACCTGAAACATCAGAGAAAGACAGAGAAGAAAGCAGGATTATGAATATAATGAATACAACACCAGCTAAATGGTTGCTAATGTGTTCTGAGTGGTTGCAAAGCGCCTTACAGACTCGAGTCAAAAACACACAGGCAAAAGGCTCTATGAAATCTGTTTTATTTATTTATTTTCAAATACATTGTGCCTTTTTCTGGATTTTCTGGATGTTTTTTTTTCTGGATTTCATTGTAATGGTTAAATAAAATTTATAGCAATCAAATATCACGTCTAATTAATAAAAATAATTAAAAGTTTAATAAAATTTCATTTTATGGCTCTATGAAATCAATTAAATTTCCTCCAATATTCTGATTTATTTTTCTGTTTCTATTTTGCTGTTTCTGATTTATATTTCCGGATTCCTATTAATGGTTTACATTAATAATCACAAATAATGTCACAATTTTATTCATAATTCATACTGTACCCATTTAATAATTAATCATATTTTCACAATAACAGGCCTCAATTAATTGTTTAATTAGGCTATAATTTAATAAAAATGTACTATCAAAAATGGTGGTAATCAAATTAAGACATAAAACATTAACAATTTAATTAATCCTGAAATGCAATCAAAACATACTTCCTTTTCCTAAATAGACTTTTTGCGCTGAAATATTCAGACAATAACGCATATCACAATTTGATTATTAGCACAGTCCGACTTTTGATTTAATCATCCAAAATTCACCAATTTCCATTAGACCATACATTATTCGGTAAATTCCATTTTTATGACCGGATTACACAATTTCATCTGTGTTTTCCACATCACAGAAAGTCTTAAGTTAGACTTCTTAGAAAAGCAGTAATGCACCTCTTATCAAACAAACAAGCCACGTGATCAGAGGGACCAGGGTTTGTTTAAATCCCTTATGAGCAATAGCAAAAATGATGGTGTTTGCTAGAGCAGGCATTTAATAAACAGATGGACAAACAAGCTGTAAAGATATAAAAGCAAATAACTGGCATTTTACCAGGCATACGTGCTTGGCAAATTAAATGCCAGTATCAATAGCAGCATAAGAAGTTTTCATTATAGAAAAACCACGTTTTAAAATATATAGATATGAAAACACACTGGTATCAACGCTGTGAAAATGCTAAATCATTAAGCATAACTAAATCCAACTTGGACCCGATTCCACTAACTGGGCTGGTCCAGCTGATAGGCTTTTATCAGGCACGTACTGACCCACAAGACTGAACATCTTGGTTAAGCAGACATTATAACCATCTGTACATCACAGTGTATTATGAGGGAGTAAAGAAAAGTCAGCAATAAAAATGAAACACTGTTTGGAAACTTAATGGTTTAGTGGCCAGTTAATACTTAGCACTTGTCAGAGTAACTTATTTCTGTCATCTGATGCTAGTACCAAAGTTCTGCTTTGGATACTATGGATCAACCATTCTTTTACATAGGCTAGGGAATCATGTTGGCAACTGTGGACAGTCACTAGTCCCTAGCTTGGTTTAGATCCTACCTGTCAGATCACTACCACTGAATTTGTGTAAATGAAAACCTGCCAGACCTAACTATTGCAAAATATGGTGTGCCACAAGGCTCGGTCTCAGGCCCTTTGTTGTTCTTGTACTTTAGGTGATAATATTAAGAAACACAGCATTAGTTTTCACTGTTATCTAGACCACAAAGATCTCCATACTTATTCAAGTTCAGATGAAAGTTTCCCATGATGATGGATTGTACTGAATGTATGTCAAGTCATTTCAATTTGCTAAATTGTGATTAACGTAAGCACTTTAAATAAAATTATTTTAGAAACAAGCTTTTACAGCTACAGAGGAAAGCTAGACATTTTGCTTTTAGTAGATATATTGATATTAATTTGAGACTGATGGTGCTCACTTGAGCATTGATGTGAATATTCAGACAGCATCTTCATTTGACTGTTGAGTGATAGACTCACTCTTTCAGTAAAAGAACAGATATTAAAACAGGGATTGTAACAACTCCCTCATGAGCATTTTAGGGAGAAACAGGTGTATGATTAGAACAGATCAGTTGACTATGGGAACAGACTGCTTTGGTCTTTAATCCAAGTTTATCTTAAACTTTGTTATACAAGGTATTTTGGGACAATATTTTTGCATGTGTACTTAAGAGATTGAAGTTAAGTTCAGTGTCATATCACTCACCCTTCCAACTTCATCTAGAGCCAAAATCACCAGCTTCTCTCCTCCACCATCATGCAGAAGCTGAGGATCGATACGATGATCCAAACTACCACCACTCACTAGAACTTTCTTCACGTTCAGCTGTCTGGAGGACAACACAAGGACAGTGTTAACAATAGCTAAGTTTCCATTTAAAGCTGTGAATTAAACTTATGAAAAATTGGTATATTGCATTAAACATTTGCGAATAAAGCAGTTTCCATCTCATGTGTTCAAGAGAACAAAATCATCACTTCTTGGGCAACTGGCGCAAAGTGCAGAAATACAATAATAAAGAGTAGCTTCAGCAAGGGAAACCTGTGACTCTTGTTTCCTGCATAATAAATTAATTGTGCCTCAGAGCATGCAGACGAAATGCAATAACAAATGCTGTCATGTTATCTTGCATTTGGACGTCTGATGTTTGGGAACTCAATCGTGTGAGACACCTCTGGGAGGTAATTATACAAAATCATTTTGATGACAGACTGACAGACTCCGGCATTTCAGAAGGACTAAAACAATATTTTAGAAGGTTGAGATGGATGAGAAAAGTCTTCTGGTTAGACAGAACAAAATCTGGATCGCTGAGACAACATAACAGACCCTATTCTCCTAACTCCACTTACTTGGATGCCAGTTTCTTGCACTGATAATCTGCCAGCAGGTACACATCTCCCTTTTCGGTCACGCACACAGTGGCCCCATTGCTGGCTGCAGCCATAGCGATGGTCACATCCTTGTGGTGCAGAGCGGACACCTGTCGAGGAACAGTCACGCACTTCTCTCCATTGGGCTCCAGCAGGTAACCTGAATGTATCACAACGGTTGGACCAAAAGTTTTCATATGGGAAGAGGCAAATGAAGCAGATGCTCTGATGAAATTGCATGAAGAGGATTTGCGAAACACCTGAGAGACTTTAGATCAGTTAAACAAACTGTTTGTTTGTATGTGATAAACAGATCTGGGTGCTTAAGCAGCTTACCAAGCTGGCCACCATTTAATCCTATGGTATACACCGCATCTCGGGTCCAGAGAACAGTGTGGAACCTGCCAGCTGCAACACCAATCACAGACCTTCCTTTCAGGGACTTAGATGTGACCTGTGGTCAATAAAGAATAACATAAAAAGATGCAATTTATGGAATTACCAAGACCTAGACACCCAGGCACTTAATTTCCAGCGATATCGTCAACTTAAATGCACAGACGATGACATCACTGAATCAATGATGAACTGCCTTTAACTGAAAATTGAGTGTTTACTGTTTTGCATTATTACACACTATTTTTCCTATTGAATACTGTAAAGCTGCTTTGACACAATCTGTATTGTTAAAAGCGCTATATAAATAAAGGTGGCTTGACTTGACCCAGAATTTTTATTTTGATGCATCACTAGTTTTGTGATACCGTGTGTCATGGATAAATCCAGGCTGACCGACCTGTTTGGGAACTTGGCTGGAAGCAGGAGGAGGTGCCAGGCCCAGCTGATGGTGGGTGTTGAGCCCAAAGGTGTAGACGTACCCCTCCTCTGTCAGAACAACAGTGTGATCTCGGGCCGCTGCGATCTGAGAGCAGTGATGGGACAAAAGCCCCTCCACCATCCGGGGAACCTTTGATATGAACGTGGACACCAAGTCTTAGAAAGACAGCAGATGTAGAAATATGTGTCAACCCACACCAAAGTGTCTTACCAGATATGTCTGTTCATCACCATGTCCGAGTCGTCCGCCCTGTCCGTGTCCACATGTGTACACCTGACCCTTCTGGGACAGAAAGACCGAGTGGAACTTGCACAACACCACCTAAAGATACAAAAACACAACAATGTTACCATCATCATTCAAGACCATGTTAACGAAGATAGACCGTCATCTTACCGATATTTGCACACTAAAGCCATACTTATGTAGCACAAGCACACTCTTTCAGCAAAACATTTCAAAAATAGAAGCATGTTTGGTTTGAAATTATAAAACAAATGCACTTTTTAAAAGTAAAACAAAGTTTGGAATAATAGAACAGACTGACAATATATATATATTTTTTGGTAGTTGTTTTGTTTGTTTGTTTTTTGGCTCAGTAGGTCCAGATTTTATTTTTTTTGCCAATTTTAAATTCAATAATTTTCTTAAATTTGTACATTTTTAGTAGCAGGTACAAAGGTAAAAAAGGCATCAATGATTGTCTATATTTGCATAACAGCCTGTATACTAATATGCATTTATCTAGTAATTTTCAATCAAAAACACAGTAAAAACAGCAATATTGTGAAATATTATTACAATTTAAAATAACTGTTCATTATGTGAATTTACTGCAAAATGTCATTTATTCCTGTGATCAAAGCTGAATTTTCAGCAATTTTTATACTCCAGTCTTCAGTGTCACTGGATCCTTCAGAAATCATTCTACTATGTTGATTTGCTCAAGAAACAAGATTATTATTATAAATGTGGAAAACAGTTGTGCTGCCAATTTTTTGGTGCAAAACATGATATTTTTTTTCAGGATATATTCTTTGATGAACAGAAAATTCAAATAAACAGTTTATTTGAAACAGTAAAGTTTTGTAAAATTATAAAAGGTCTTTACTGTCGCTTTTGATTAATTGCATCACTGCTTAATAAAATGATCTAGGCCTATTTTTGGAGGTAAATTCATACACACAATAAACACACTGCATTGTCACTGACTGATTCGGCTGCTGTAGTTTTAGACACAACCTTTCAGATGAACTGGTAAAAAGTCACTGCAAAAACACCAAAGCAAGTTGCATATGCAAAATGAAAGAAAACACCCTGAAAGATCTTTTTCTAAGGACCAATTTCACTTTTCTGGGCCATTTTTGCAAAGACATCTAATGCAATAACATTTAGACATCTTTAAGTGTAGCAAATACTTTAAAAGGCCACTGTAAATATGATATCATTGAAGATTATCGGTTGATTAAGAACTGAGACCTGGACAGAATAACTGCTGGCCAGAATGAACCAGCTGCGTTCTGCTCATCACGAGGGCTTGACTTTTAGATATGACAGCTTTGCCCTTTCTCTGCAAAGCATGCCAGCTCTGGATTGGCTCGGAGTCGACTACAGCAGAGCAGGGGTGCCAAGGTCAACATCATCACTAATTTAACACACTCCTCAAGGTTGAAACAGAAGCAAGAGATGTTCTGTAAAGCGTCCAAACTCTGCGCTGACTGGCAGCTGCTCTCACTGGCTGCCGTACGCATGCATTCGCAGCGCTTATTTAATCTGCTGCTGTTATCCCTGAATAAATATTTTAATATTTAACCGAAAGCATCTGCAGAACAGCGTGGCGGGTCACAATGCGCTCTCTTTCCATGTAAGGGGGCATTGGAGAGCCGATGAAAGGGTCAGGAAACAAGATCCGGCATCACAATGAGCAGTGCAAAATTAAAGGACTGCCCAGCACTTCAGAAATTAATTAGCCGAATGTAAGTACACACACCGACTGAACAATAAAAAAACTAAATGCATTGCTGAAGTGTCTTCTCAAGGGTAAGATGCAGCTCTAGAAACTTTCCATCATCCTAAAAGGCTGACATTTTTGGCTTAACACACTCATTTTGATCGCCCCTTAACCACTTGGGGCCTCTCCTTTCAAAAACGCCCAAATCCCAAGAGAAAGGCTGACAATGGGATCATGCAACACTACTGGATCACATTTCCCATCCACATATGAGCACATGCTGGTTATCCATCCAAAATGCAAATGAGTCCCCGCTATGACCACGGAAAAATGGAAACTTATACAGCGTTAAAGCATGATGTTGGCATCTTTCAGGGTCAGGTATGCCAAAGCAGCGAAGCTCATCTTAGTTGCGTGAGTTCCAACACAAAGAGCTTCTCTTCATCAACAAGAACATAGTTTTCATCCTCGAGGGCATTTTCAAGAACAATTTACAGAGTAACAAAGAGGTCTAAGTTTCCTCGGATGGTTTGCCGGGACCCTGGGAGATTTTTGTTTTGAAGGAGGTTCCCTGTGAGGAGCCTGTTATCAAGGCAACACTCGCAGGTCCTCTGTTTTTACCGTCCTCTCTTGTTGTCACACGTACCCCTGGGGAGCTTTAGGCCCTGCTAGCTCGCACAAACCTCGGGGAATTGCATTGCAGATGAGGATTTTATAACACTATGTGCCTCATCAGCAGAAAATAATCCATATAGATGTATAATGATGCAGAGAAGTTTGAGACTGCGTCAAAAATATTAAATAAGCTTTTGAAGATAAAAACCTGCAGTAAAAGCTTTCTATTCTTGGTTGCTGTCCCTCAGTTGTGGAATGGCTTAAGTGTTTATTAGATCTGGGCGGTTATTTTATTCTTCATATCTTTTTTCTATTATGATATTCTTTTTCTCTTACTGTATTTTACTGTATTGTAGTTTCTTTGCATTTTTTGAAAATGCTCATAACTTTACCGACATGGTTAACAGCTGTTAATGCACAATTACCATTTTAGATTGACAAACTGTAATACTGTAATACGATTTCTATTCGAACTGAAAGAGTAAATCTAGGCTATCCGCTGACGTTTTCAAAGCATAATTCAAAACTGTGACATTTCATTCACTGATGCTCTTCAATCGGCAGCACATATACTTCATTGACAGCAACCCGCCAAAATAAAAGCTTACTGATTTTAAGTTTGAAAATGATGAAAATTCATATTTAAAAAAATAAAAATATACTTACTAAAAAATAATTGTATTTTTATTGAATACTCCTTTTTTATTTTCAAAAATAATATTTAAAAAATTAATATTAATAAATATACTTACTAAATTTTTTTTTTTTATTATTGAAGACTGATATATAAAAAGACTGAAAATAATAAAGTGTGATAATATAATATTATCACACTTTATTATTTTGTTTATTATTTTATTTAAAAAAAATTAAAATAAAGTTCAATAATATTATCATCGCTGTTTAAAAAAAAAATTAATAGTTGCGGGTCACTATGTGTCATGTGAGGACCAAACCAAATATCCAGGTGCTTTCATGAGAACCAGGCTGAAAAACATATGTGCATCCCTGTTTATAAATAATAAAATAATAATAATAATAATAATAATAATATTGATTGAATTGATTAAAAAAAGGAACAACAATTATTGATTAAAATAAACTTTAAAAAGAAACAGAAAATACTACATGGAAAAAACTGACTTTTTCAAAACTTTAGTGACACTGAACATCATTTACCTGCTTCACATAGATCCGAGACCTTGAAAACAGGTCCACGATCTCAGGATGGTGTCTGCTCTCCTGGTTTCCATGTCCCAGACTAAAATTTGTGTTGCTTCCCCAAGTGTACACTTCAGTAGGGTCTGCGATGAGATCACATCAACAAAGTGAGTTATGTGCTTGTGTTTGTTAAGTTGTGCGGAAACAAATACTGTTTACAGATCCAAGTCTCTACTCTTCAAGTGAGAATTCAATCAATCATTTCACCCGAGTTAACCCAATATGGTGTCTAACAGCACAGCGTGAGTGTATATAAGCACCGTTTGTTGTTTGCTTTTTGAATCTGATAATGTGCTTGGATCCAGAAATGGTGATGTCAGACTAAACCAATGGATTGATAAGGGACACTTTTGGTTTCAATGACTTAAGGTTTAAGCCTAAAACACACATACTCTCATTTAATCGCCATCATCATGCCATTAAAAACCCTCATTTGACTCAGACAGTTATTCACTCATTTCATTCACATATTCAATCTTGGAGCATGAAGGTGAATGACTTGGTTTGGACTGATCAATGAAACCAACAAACACTAATGGTTCTGAGATATCTAATAACTAGATGTTATGTGTCAATATGCAAAAGTGCTACTGCAGAAGGGAAAATTAAAAAAATCTTGAAAAATGACATGCAGGTATAGAATGATATGAGTATGGATTAATAAGGACAGAATTTTAATGTTAATGTGAACAACTCATTTAATAATTATCATAAATACATCTTCAGCACTGGCATAGTCATAAATATTAATAAGGAAATGAATCCATGTTGATTACCAGTGTTTCGGAACACAACGTGAGCTGGGCGGTCCTTCATGGTGAGGTCTAGGGCAGAAAGACCCTCCTTGTCCTGGATGGACAGTGCTCCACCACGCTGAAACACGAACATATAAACACGTGCAATGAAAGACAACCACACAAACCAATAAAGCATTGGACCGGCGAGGAAAAGATTAAGCTGTTCTGGTGACTCACATTCCACTGAAATCTGCAGTAATCTCAACAGTGACTGACTCAAGTATCACCCAGGCCAATTAATCAGGCATTATTCGCTTATTTTGAGATTACTGGCCCATGAATATAATACTCACTTGGCCAAATTACCAGAAGTGGTCTATCACTAATATGACCGTTCCAATATCAGCCAGTTTTGGATGGGAAAAAAGCACACTGTTTGTTTTCAGTTCATTTTAAAAGGTGTAGTGTGCACAGTGTTGGGCTTCTTTAACACTGTTGCCGAGGGTTGTTTTTCATGTCCGCAGGTTGAAGCGACCCCAATAACTTGATATTTAGCCCTTGATGATAATAATAATAATAATAATTCATTACATTTATATATAGCACTTTTCTGGGTACTAGAAACACCAAAATGAACTGCAATTTTATTTTGAATTTTGTGCACATTTCACTTCATCAAGGCTGCATTTATTTGATGTTTTTAGTTTGCGTTTTTTTGGATGAATAGAAGTTTCAAACATTAAGAATTCTTAATTACTCCAAACTTTGACCAGTAGTGTTTATGGACACTATACTGGCCATCGGTCATTAGCAGCAGTCAGTGAAACACTGTATTAATGAAGCAGTGCTCACCTTGATGAGCCCCATGAGGCAGTGAATTTGCCCGTAGAAGGCGCTGCGATGCAGTGCGGTCCACCCAGACTCCTTGTCCTTCGCCAGCATGTCGGCGTGTTTGCTGTCCAGGAGCCACTGAAGCAGGTCACGCTTACCCAGAGAGGCCGCGAGGTGCAGAGCCGTGCGTCCAAACTCGTCCCGCAGGGTAGCTGCATTGTGACAGTGGACAGACAGAAAGCCCCGCAGATGGCCCTCCGAGCCGCTGGTCAAAGCGGCGATCACTTCCTCTGCGTGCCTCAAAGAACGGCACTTTGCTGTGCAGTCTGGGCTTCCCAGACTCATTTTAGCTTCCCACCCGCTAAGTTACAACCCCCCCCACCAAAAAAAACACCCACTTCCACCCACAAGCTTGTACTTTAACTTCTCAGACTAACATAGAAATTACTTTCTCAAATGACTACAATAAATTAAAGAAAGCAGAATGAAAAAAAATAGGGAATAGGTTTAGCCTTTCTGTGAATTCAGGGCGCTAGAATTGTGCATGTGTTGAGTTTCCACAGCACCCTAGCGGCCCCGAGAGTGAAGATCTAGCTCATCTCAGTTCACCATGTCAGCAACACATTCCACAAAACCTTTGGAACAATCATTAGCATCAAAGAAAATACTCATTTCTCTGTACAAAAGCATAGAAATATATTCCAGTTTTCTCAAAAAATAAGTTAACTTGTAATCTATGTATAGATCGTATTTTACAAAAGGCAAATCCTGTACTGTCCATTCAAGAGTCCATCAACTCTGAGGGGAAAGACTCCTTCCCCCCAAAACGCTCCACCATTTAAGCCTCCATAATTGCAAAAGGTGCCTGAAAAGAAAGAAGGGCTTTCAGATTAATATCAACTTCATTATACAACAATCCTACCAAAATGGCAACTAAACTGCAAAATTTACCAGATCGTACAAAGTTGTGCCTATATTCATGACTAGTAGACTAGGCTGACATTTTTAACAAATTTTCCTAAACTTCACCAAAATTTACTAGGCTGAAAACCACAGAAAGCACTCAAATTAGTTCTGTTTTATGTAAAATTATACATAACATTGTTGTTTTTTTCTTTAGTTATGGATGCTTTTTGTTTGGTTTTGGGGTTTTTTTTGGGGGGGAGGGGGTGAAATTCAGCCATCCTTAAAATAAATACATATATAAATAATCTTGCTTTTTAAACTCAATAGTTTATCTACTAACAATATTCAGCAGTGGACTTTGTTGAGATTATCCTAGTTTTAATATGTAATAAATCTCAAATGGATGGTCATATTTTAAGATTGGGTCTAAGGCAAAACATTAAATATATACAACAATGGCATTAGAAGAGTAGTAATAAATCTTCTTCAGTAGGAAGTAGTAAAATAAATTAACAAACAAAAGTTTATGGAATAATACATTCTATGGGAATAATGCAGAGCTTCCAAGTCCGTGTTTAACATAACCTTCAAATCTGCTAGTTAATAACAAAAATAATAAAAAGGTCCTTGAAGAAACATTATGAAGTGCTGCACTTGTAGCGTGACACCTTCCAAATACCCCCACCATCAGCTACATATGGCTTACTGCAGCAGTTTTTGGATATTAATGATCATAAATGTGTTTAAGTCTCAAATAACTGAGCAAATGATTCAGTTCAAACCATGTGTTACCATCTGGAGACCACAAACCTCTCTCACTCATTAAAGGGATAGTTCACTTTGAAATTAAAATGTGGTATCTATCAGCTTACCCCAAGGGCATCCAAGATGTAGGTGTCTTTTTTTCTTCAGTAGATCCAATTTTGATGTTTTTAGGTCAAACCGTTCTAGTCTGTCAATCATATAATGGCAGGTATAGGTCACTGTCTCTATAAGAGGGAAAAATAACATGCACAGAGAAATCCAAATTAAACAATTCCCCATCGTAACTACACATTGATGGCCTAAGTCACGAAACGAGCGGTTTGTGTGAGAAAACGAACAGTATTTATATCGTTTTTTACCTCTTGTACACAACCATGTCCAAGTGATCTGAGTGCGCACACACATCCGGTGTGTGACGTGTGTGTGCGCGCGCTCTGGCTCACGCTGCATTCACACGGGGCGTCAGCGTCAACGCTTGACGGAGGGCGTGTCTGAAACGTGGTGCTTATGCGCCGTCATAGTTACAACAACCAATCACATACTTCTCTGGTGTTGCATGAGGCGATCTGATTGGCTGATGCCTCCGTTGGCGCTTGAAAAGTTGCGTCAGCACCACGCTTCAGACACGCCCTCCGTCAAGCGTTGACACCGACGAGCCAGAGCGCGCGCACACACACGTCACACACCGGATGCGTGTGTGCACTCAGATCACTTGGACATGGTTGTGTACAAGAGGTAAAAAACGATATAAATACTGTTCGTTTTCTCACACAAACCGCTCGTTTCGTGTCTTAGGCCATCAATGTGTAGTTACGATGGGGAATTGTTTAATTTGGATTTCTCTGTGCATGTTCTTTTTCCCTCTTATAGAGACAGTGACCTATACCTGCCATTATAAGACTGACAGACTAGAACGGTTTGACCTAAAAACATCAAAATTGGATCTACTGAAGAAAAAAAGACACCTACATCTTGGATGCCCTTGGGGTAAGCTGATAGATACCACATTTTAATTTCAAAGTGAACTAACGTTATCCCTTTAATGTAACGTCAGTCAGGGACATTACACTGACAATCAAACTCTGAGATCAAGCTGTAATATTTAGTGGAAATAATGAATCCATTAAAACACGAACCGATCGCGGAAATCACATAATAATGGGTGAGATCTGCTCTGAGTGACTGACACATCACCATTATCATATTTATGAATCATATTGGGCTGAAGTATGTCCTGAAACACTGGCAGGTTCAAAGAAAAGCGCTAATATCGCTCGCTCACCGGACGCTAGATGAAAGAAAAGGCCATGTTTGTGTTGTTCTCTATGCGGCAGATCCACAGAAACATCTTTAAAGCAAACCTTGATGTTTTGCAGCAAATATGTTGCAGCGGAGTCGGTTGAGTAAGAGCTAGAAGTGTAGACACACGAGTAAAACGAATTCTGATTGGCCCATCAGACATGTATCCTTACATTTCATTGGACAGTTCAACTTGCAGATTTGTATCGTTATTTGTCATTGGACGGCTCGGGGTGTAAAAAGGATATCACAGTTTGTGACACAAACATGTCATATTTTATTGTAAACATTCCAGTTATTTATGATTATGCGCATATCTTGTTGACGGACTACACTGTATGCTGGTTGCTAGTGTCATGGGGAGTTGGCAAGGGAGTCCCCTCTCTTGCGTCAGCACTGTGGGGGCGGGGCTTACCGAGCATACCTAACACATGAGTCACATGACTCAAAAGAAAATATTTGTTTTATTATAAATTTAATTATTTTCTTAAGTAAATTTTATATCCATAAATGCAAATTGTAAACCTATCTTTGTGGTCTTTATAATATATATGGAGAATTACATAAATGTGATTTCAGTATCTGATAATAAGAAAGCTATGAAGACTGTCAGAATTGGCTCTGCACTTAAAGTTCTCGTGCAGGGAATCTTATGTGAAACAGTGGCCCTTTATTGCATTTGTTGTTATTAATTTTATTTATTTATTTTAAATGATTATTTTTCCTTTATTTTATTTCTTAAGTGTTTTTTACTGTTTTATTTTGTTGTTGTCTGTTAAAGTGTCATGTGGATATTATGTATTTTGTACTGTTTTGTATGTTCTTGATTTCAGCAATAAAAAAATACAAGATAGATAGATAGATAGATGGATGGATGGATGGATGGATGGATGGATGGATGGATGGATGGATAGATAGATAGATAGATAGATAGATAGATAGATAGATAGATAGATAGATAGATAGATAGATAGATAGATAGATAGATAGATAGATGGATGGATGGATGGATAGATGGTTAGATGACAAAAACAACAGAAGTTGACCAAAGTGCTGTACATAGTATTATACATTACACACAACACACACAAAAAAACAGCTCTCAAACTGAATTCAATGCCAAGGCATAAAAATGTGTTTTAAGACTAGTTTTAAAAGCAGGCAAAGTTGGGGCCATCCTCCCTCCAGAGTTTAGGGGCAGCTACAGCAAAGGCACGATCTCCCCTGTGCTTCAGTCTTACTCTAGGGACTGCCAACAACATAAGATCAGCAGACCTCAGAGACCGGGATGGACCGTGGAGTTGTATACGGTCAGAAAGGTAGGTTGGGGCTAGTCCATTTAAAGATTTATAAGCAAACACTAAAACCTTAAAATCAATTCTAAAACGGACCGGAAGCCAATATAGGGGAAATATGTTCCCGTTTACGCGCTCGAGTTAAAAGTCGAGCTGCAGCATTCTGCACTAACTGCAAGTGTGAGAGAGAGGCCTGGTTGACACCAACATAGAGGACATTACAATAGTCTACACGAGATGAAATAAAAACATGTATAAGCCTCTCAAAATTATTAAATGACAGAAAAGTCTTAACTTTAGATAAAAGCCTTAACTGATAAAAACTTGACTTTACTACAGTTTATCTGTTTGTCAAGCTTAAAATCCATATCCAATATTACACCCAGATTTTTATCAGTGGATTTAACATGTGGAAACAGAGGAACAAAGTCCCTGATATTTTTCTGATGGATGGATGGATGGATGGATGGATACGAGGAATTTGTTTTAGTGACAGAAGCTCCACAGTGCAACAGAATGACAGCAACAAGACAAGACACAGATACTAAAAAGAATAATATACAAATACAAATAGACAATGTACAAAATAGCAAAAACACAATATACAAAATAGACAATTTTGTATACAGGTATGTTATGTGCAAGTTTGAAATGTAAATAAGTAGGCTATGCATGTTAAATAAATAAATGTATGATAGTGTTGTGTGTTCCACGTTTTATTGTCAAGATAGATAGATAGATAGATAGATAGATAGATAGATAGATAGATAGATACAACAATACAACAATCTATCTGCTACCACTGGATACCATCCAATGCACATCCATGACATTTGCGTATCCAGTTTATGCATAATCTACTGCACCGCATATTATTGTGTGTGTATATATGTGTACATAATGTAGAATGTTGTACATACGGTGTATAATGTGTATTGATAACTGTAAGTATGTCTATAGTACACTGTGTGTACTGAGTATATGTATGTGTATATTGCACATTGTCATCTGTATAAGTCTGTAAGTATGTAATGGTAATGTCTATATGTTAATTGTTCTGCACTGTCTGGAGCACGCTCTCAAGAATTTCACTCATCAAGACACATGTGCTGTGATCATGTGACAATAAAAGTGATTTGATTTGAGATAGATAGATAGATAGATAGATAGATAGATAGATAGATAGATAGATAGATAGATAGAAAGATAGATAGATAGATAGATAGATAGATAGAAAGATAGATAGATAGATAGATAGATAGATAGATAGATAGATAGATAGAAAGATAGATAGATAGATAGATAGATAGATAGATAGATACATAGATAGATAGATAGATAGATAGATAGATAGATAGATAGATACATAGATAGATAGATAGATAGATAGATAGATAGATATATAGATAGACAGATAGACAGATAGACAGATAGATAGATAGACAGATAGAGAGACAGATAGACAGATAGACAGATAGACAGATAGATAGATAGATAGATAGACAGATAGATAGACAGATAGACAGATAGATAGATAGATAGATAGATAGATAGATAGACAGATAGACAGATAGACATATAGATAGATAGATAGATAGATAGATAGATAGATAGATAGATAGATAGATAGACAGATAGATATATATATAGATAGATAGATAGATAGATAGATAGATAGATAGATAGATAGATAGATAGAAAGCTTGTGTTAATGCCAATGAATCCGAGTGGAATAATTGAAAAATAATTTGTATGCCCGTTTGTAAATAAAAAAATAAATAAAGTTATTTCGATTATTTAAATTTACCCTTGCAAAAAAAAATATTATAAAGAAATTGCTCAGAAACATTATGATTTGTATACCTTTTTTAAATGCATAATAGAAGCTTGACACTCGTATTTATGGTGTCTGTTGGTTGTGTCATGTTTATAATGTTTTATATCAGGAATGTGTAACTATTGGTTTATTTACCTGCACATTCCCGTAAAAGAATGTACCATTTGGAAAACTTCCCAACTCTGCTGGATCTTGCTGGATCGTGTGTGGTCCCCGACGCCCCCTGTTTGCTCGTGTTGGTACAGTCCGGTGAATAGCGCTCGGTGTGGATCCCGCGAGCGGCGGGGAGAGTCACTACAGCGCGCGCAGCGGGACAGAGATGCCGAGCCCCGAGCCTTACACAAGAAAACACTCGATTACAGGTTTGTGGATCTACGGTGTCTTTTTAAAATATAAGGAACTTTAATAACAGCTCGGACTATTTGGACAGGACTCGGTCGAATGATTGGGAGAAACTAACGTTACTTTTGAAGAAACTCGTTTTTGTATTTTGGATTTGAAAAAGAAGTGACGATACAAACACACAAAGTGACGGAATCAGAGTAAACGCATCTCGGATCGTTTGCTTACTACTGAGGAGTTAAAAGTCCAAGGAGGTATCCTGAATGAAAGAACAGTGAAAAAGATGTGAGATTTTACGTTAAACGGTTGTTTGAGAAGCGCGAGCACGTTGCGTTCATCTCTGTGGAGAGAGAAATACTTTCCGTTAGATTTACATCGCTTCAGAATGTCTGATGTTGGGTTATTGCATTTGTTTCAACTTCAGAGAAAACAAAGGAACATGTGTAACCTGACTCTCTGTGTTTTACTCTTCCTGACGTGTTCCTGCTCGTCCTTATCTGCATGTCCTGCCCAGTGCTCCTGCGAAACCACGGTAGTGAACTGTGTTAGCCAAAACTTGAGATCCATCCCACAGCCCCTTCCAGAAAACATCACCGCACTTAACATCAATGGAAACGATATAAGGAATCTGAACAATGAATCTTTCCCCAGGCCGCTGGAACATTTAACAAACCTTTATGTGTCTGGAAGCCAAGTGGAGCAATTAGACTCCATGGTGTTTAAAAACTTGCCACGTTTGCGTTTACTTGACCTCAGCAACAATGGGATTTTACAGTTCAGCGTTGAGGCTTTACCTCAAGACAACAAAATTGAGGTTCTAAACCTCAGCAAATCCTTATACAATCACTCCTACATCGGTGTGTTTGCAGATCTTTTCAAACACAGCCTGCCTAAGGTTTCCCATCTTGATTTGTCCAATAATGACCTGGTGCTCCTTCCAGAAGGCATATTCACGGGCTTGTCGGACCTCACTGTTTTGGATTTGAGGAACAACTCCCTTGTTACAATCAGGAATGATACGTTTTGGAATCGGGCACTTAAAGAGTTGGACTTGCGAGACAATGCGCTGAAAGTCCTGTCCAACGTGACCCTAGAGAAGCTCAGTTCGATCCCTGATTTGCTAGTCAGACTCGCAGGAAACCCCTGGCGCTGTGATTGCAATATTGAGGACATGCTGATTTGGCTGGAGAGGCATCAGTTTGTGGTAGACAGATTAAACCTAACCTGCTCTGGCCCGGCAGAACTAAAAAATGTCCCACTTTTAACCCTGGAACAATCACAGCTCTCGTGCTGGAGCAACGCCGGAGAGGCGATGGACCGTGCGCTGGAGCCCTCCTATGTGTTCCTGGGGATGGTGCTTGCTCTCATTGGGGTCATCTTCCTTCTGGTCCTTTACCTTAACAGGAAAGGGATCAAGAGGTGGATTTACAATATCCGTGACGCGTGCAGAGATCATATGGAGGGATACCATTACAGATACGAGATCAACTCAGACCCGCGGCTAGCCAACCTCAGCCTCAACTCCGATGTGTGACGAGACACATTTGGAGAACTGGCTTGCACAAATGGCACGCAATCATCAGACTCTAGCTTTGCATGAATACATATATAACTGTAGAGGTTTGCTGTGACATGCATTCTTTTCGGTCGGATAGGACGTTAACTGGATTTTGCAAGCATCAACCCTGTTATGCTCGCTGCAGGCTCATTCATATATGCTGGTGTGTTGCTATAATGTTGTCTAGTGACGCATGAATCAAGAACATCAAGTGCATACGTTTAGAATTCATATTTCCCTTTTTATAAAAGCACAATGGATGGGACTGTGGAGGGAGTCTGTTTTTTCTGATGAAATCTGAAATTACAGAGTATTGTCCTTTTGCAATATGTCAGAACAAACTGTAATGTTATTTTTTATAGCTAGTTAATTTCTTCTGCAAAAAAAAAAAACTATTCAAACTGCCATGCATGTATTTATGTATTTTTTCATTGATGTAAAATTATGGCAATATCCACTTTTTTATGATGAGTTATTGGTTTTTATATTTACATTTGTTGGCTGGACATAAATCAACTCTTTTCTGGGGGATGCCCTGTTGAATTAAAGGTCTTGCACTGATCTTTTCTCTCCAGTCCAGTGATTTTAGGTTCAGACTTTATTACCATTACAAGAGACAGGCTTTTATATGTATATAATACTTTTAGTAATTTTTTTTTAAATGATTGATGCTGAGATTATTTTTGTATTAAAAATCAGAACTTGAATTGCTTCCTTTTGACATAATCATTAGACTACTACAGTAACAGCACAGCATGCATTATGCATATTTAATTATTTTAATCATGTTAACCTAAATAACATCATTTATTAAACTGAACATACGTCTATCTCACATACACCCAGTATCACATTCTGGAAGACTGTTTGAATATATTTTTCAAGGCTGTTTATCGTCCTTCAGGCCGTGAGGACAGACCACGGTAAAACAGGACCTTACACCTACTCAAGGTGCTAAAGCTGCAAAGATTTGCATAACATTCAAAAACATCTGTTCGTGATGGGCCTGCAGATCCCGGCATAATATTAAAATGACAGTCGTGAGAGACATTCATGCAACATCAATCATGACTGATCATTTCCAGAAACAGATTTAATAGCCAGCATTTAGTAGCTTGTTATTTGTGATGTTTATGCTTGAGAAGCACTGAAATCCAAATGGGCTTCTTAATGAACATTTCCTGGTCTCGTCGGGCATGTTATTCCAAAGAAAAGCAATTTGTCGTCATTTTTATCAAAGCATAATCATTTTGCTATCTCTTTCAGTTGCCGTCACAAATGCCTCTCCAAATCACCTCACTCTTTTACAAAGCAGTTGTGATTCAATCAATTTCCGACTGAAAAATACATAAATTTTTTTTTTTTATTTTTTTATCATTGTAAGCATGTTAGATTACAGAATTGAAAACAGCATTTCACACTGACTTGAGCCATAAGCTGTCCTCTCATATGTTGGAATCATTGTTTTTCTTTTCATAGCACACAGGCAATGGTTGGTTATTAAACAATGAAGAAATATGATTAATTATTGACATTAATATTTGGAATGCAAAAGGCAACAGAAATTATGTAAACAGAACTACATAATGTTACAAAATGTGGAAGCTGTGAGATTTGATAAGACTGGTAGCAGAACCTGAGCTGAGTGCTATATGACATACTTGTGGCCCATCCAAACAACAGCGCAAATATACATTTCATCTCCATTCAACCTTGTGTGACTACATGCCATTTGCTCTCTTTTAGCTTTGAATGTTATTGTGATGTATTGTAGCTTAACACAAAAATGATTGTTTTGTCTGCTGTAGATTTGTAGGTTTGGATGTCATGACATGATCTTTGACGAGGTCAGTGGAGTTAACCATACATTATTCATTTAGCATTCAAGGAATGTAATGTATCAGTATGTGCGTTACATGGGAATTGCACCCTTGATGGCATTGCTATTGCTAGGCAGGCAAACGCCTTCAAGAATAAGGTAAGTAAAATCTGTTTCACATCTGAAAGTAACTCCACCTGAAAGTTTTTTACCACCAGACCAAACCAATCAGCATCATGCAATGTGTTGACCAAGCATTCACATTTGTGTTCTTGCATAGTATATTTCTGGCCTGGTGTGTGCATTATAACCTCACATGTTTGTTTCTGGTTTATTCAGAATTGGCTGATTGGTGTTTTAAGCCACTACTACCAAGTTCTCCCAATTTCAAGTCTTGCATGGGAAGCATGAGTGCCAGCGCCGTCAGCTCTGTTCGATGGTTTGTTGACATCGTTTGGCCGCAGAGCTGAGCAGGAGCTCGATGGTTGTATCTGTGTGTTGGGTTGAATCTGGCAGCCGATGACACTCCAAGGAATCGCCACACCTTCCCTAGAGGACAGGGCTCGGTCGCCCCTCTCCTGGGAAGGAACAGGTGCTTGCTATCTCACGTTTCCATGGCGACAATCTCGACCTCATGCGCTCGCTGTGCGGCGGTGACTCTCGGCAGACTTTTATTAACTACGTAGCTCAGACATGCTTGGCAGGGCAGGTGTAATTTGATGGAACAATACAGGTGGGAGAACCTTTAAAGGAGGGCTGGTGCTTTCACTTTGCCATTGCAACCTCTTAATAACCCTTGTGAATATTAAACCTAGACTCCAAATAGATGGAAGCAGGATTGGATATTTCAGCCAACTGAGACTTTTTTACAAACTACAACTTTTGACTCTGCTATTCATTTCTCGATGTAGAAATCTCAGTTTTCTTGAATCTGCTTGTCTTCACATCACTCCCAGCTGCTTTTGTCCCAGACTGTGTTGCCACCTGTTTTACAATTGATGTTTTAACTGTCCATCCATTCATTTTCAATACATAGCCTGCAGCATGAGACTGACATTCACTTTTATTATTATTTTTTTGCAGGGCTTGCCTAGGCTCGCATAGCAATGAAATGGCACAGAGTCTGGTCCACTTTGCAGCTGATTCACCCCACAGGAAGAGGAAGTCTTCTCACTGATACAGAATGTAAGGTGACCGACCGTAGTCTATTTTGTGGAAATTATAATCATAGGTGGGCATGAAAATACTTTAATTAAAGGCATGGCATTCCTCACAAATTGTTGAACAGATCACATTGAAATATCTGTAGATTTTGTAATCAATTTTTGTTCATTGAAAACTAATAGGTACTGATGATTTCACAAACATAACTTAGGCCCTCACAGGTTGCTATTCAGAAGCTTATGATATGAAGTCGCCTTGTCCACAATGGCCAAACGCATAGAGTAAGGAGGAACCATTCAATTAGTCAGCAAAACCCCCAATTAATTCATTAAAAGTAAAGAGTATTTTTGTGCCTCTGGCATCATTGAATAGAATTAAATAGAAATAGAAATTGATAGAAAATTAACAATAACAACCTTTGGTTCTCCCAAGCACTCCCCCTGTTGGACGAACTGATAGTTTTGTTGTTACTTGCTTTTACCAATTAATATAATGACTGAATTTAACAGACTACAATTTAAATTCTAATTTAAACTTAATACAGTTATCCATATACCTGGGACCTGATTTACTGTGTTATTTATGATCATAGGTCATTATTTTAGGGACAACTTTTCCTCAATAGGGTAATGCTTGTGGAACCATATTCCAGTGTTTACGGAACAACATTTTTCATCTTAAAAGTATTGCAAAGAAGACTCAGATTACTGTAATACATTACTGGCTAGATAATGTCTTCATAAACAATTTGTTGGTTCAAAAAGCAGCTTTTAAAGTCCTTAACAGATAATTTGATCATATTATCCACATTTTATCATTGCTATCATCTGCCTGTTGTGTTGTGATGAAGGATAATGATAAATGATATGACAAAATACTGCTACTTATGAAGCACTTAGTAAGTCTAGTTTCTCACTGTTTGATCTTCTATCGTGCCATAATCTGGCACACTCACGGTTTCAAAATCTTCTCTGGAATAATCTGGAAATGTTTGGGACTCACACTTGCTTTCCAGACTCGAGACTCATTTTTCTTCCTAGTCTTGTAATTACATTCCATTAGTCAGATCTGAGGAATCACTATTAAAATAAATATCACTCATGCAACATTCTCACTTCTCTTATACGCCTTTGAATGTCCATACCAATATTCATAAGACTCTGTTTCAGCACCACACCCTGTTTACAAATTAAGCATTGTCAGCATTTAAACATCATATTGTTTTTTTTTTTTTGAGGGTTTCTTTTCTTCATTTCTACATGTGTGGACAAAGAAGAAAAAGGGATGAGCTACTTTGAGAATATATTGTGAAGAGATTTATAAATTAAACTGATTTGACATCTCAAACACATATAGTGGCAATATACTATCACACTTATAGAGCATCCATACCCCATATTTCTAATTATGACATTAAGGGAAAGGCTCCTTCTGCTTAATAGAGTTATGATGCATTATACAGTGCCAGTTCATCCCTCCCTGCTGAGTGTTATTAAATGACCGTAGCGATAAATGAAGATGAATACGAGTCGACAGCCTTGCCAGTCCAATGCAGCAGTTCTCTGAAAACAAATTGAGACATGTGCATGCAGAAAGGAAAGAACGGCCTTCATTTATTCTGATAAAACACTGTTCTCAGCCCTTGAAATAATACCCTTTGGTTATACCAAGAAAGGTCAACCGTTACAGTGAACAAAGGGGAATTGTGATTCCAATTTGAATGATTTTGGTTAATGATGATTGGAAGGCATTTTCATTTTTTCAAAGTGATTGGTTCATCATTACCATTTGCAGCCTTAATGCGTGGTTGTGAGTTAAAAATCCAAATGTATTGATTTAATTTAACCTCTTAAGTTGCAAACATTATTTTCCCATACACAAATGCAATATATGTACATAAAATTTCCATATATTAAATATTTTGTCATATGAAGTAAAACCATGTACTGTCACGGTGTACACTGCAAGGATGAACGAGGAACACGGAGATGAGGATTAAACGCAAAATAAAAGTCTTTAATTAAACAAGCATGGCAAGACAAGGCAGGGCAGGGCAGGACACACAGGAACACCGGGGAGTAACAAGTAGACCAGACGAAATCAAACTGAATAGACAGGACTTAAATACACATAGATAATTAGACAAACACGGCTGGACAAGAATTAACTAATGATCACATTAAACAAGGACAGGAAACAAACCAAATATGGAAACATGAAGCGGGAACACATGACACACACGACAGAGGACTGACATAACTCCCCCCTCCCGGAAGGCGCATCCCGCGCCTTAACAGTTCCACCGGGGAGGGGTGGGGGGTGCTCTGGAAGCCTCTCAGGACACACACGGACAGGAACACAGGACGGGGACCTCCAGAGCAAAACAGATAGAATGGAGGCCATGGCGGAGCTGGGAGCTTCGAAGGCCATGGGGGTGCAGGGAGCTCAGGAGGCCATGGCAGGTGGTACTTGTGGCCGTGGCCTCGTCCCTCAGACAAGGCCACTCCAGCCGGAACCATTCTACCCCCCCCCAGAAAAAAAACAGACAGGACAGGACAGACCACACAGGGCTAAACACACTGGAACAAGACACTCCACAGGAGCAGGAAGCTCTCCGTGGGCGAGCTCGGAAGCTGAGGTCCATCCTGGGCATGACGTGGAGTCAGGGGCCCTCACAGGGTTGCCTCAGGAACCGCTTCCACATCTGCGACAAGAGGGCAGGCGGCTGGGAATGGCCTCCGCGGCCATGACTAGAGGAGCCGCCTGCCCTCGACGAGTCTCTGTGGACAAGACAAAACAAGACTGGGATTAAAACTGCTCCTTTGGACACAACAAGACTTAAAATGACTCTGGTCAGGGGCTTGAGTCGGCGGCAGCTGGCGGGCGTTAATTAATTAGAATTAACTAATGATCACATTAAACAAGGACAGGAAACAAACCAAATATGGAAACATGAGGCGGGAACACATGACACACACGACAGAGGACTGACATGTACTGTATAATACCTATTAGAAAATATAATGTTTTTTTCTGTATATTAACATGCATATCTAGACCATTCAAATACTTGTGTAATATGTATATGTACATGTATATCCATCCTAAAACCCATTAAAACATGTCGATATTATATAATGATAAACATGTATTTCAAAATTATTACAAAACATATATAAACTTACTGATTTATGTATATATGTGACCCTGGAGCACAAAACCAGTCTTAAGTCGCTGGGGTATATTTGTAGCAATAGCCAAAAATACATTGTATGGGTCAAAATTATAGATTTTTCTTTTATGCCAAAAATCATTAGGATATTAAGTAAAGATCATGTTCCATGAAGATATTTAGTAAATGTCCTATATTTTTAAGTAAACTGGTTTGATTAGCGAATATTTTGGTGTTGAACAAACTAGTCCTCCTGACCCATTTAACGTATACGCAGAGCTGTACGGTCGGCACAAATCACACAAGAGCCCTCAACCCTCTGTCAAGTACTGCGCTGATAGCAACATGCTGCGGCCACATTTCTGGGGTCCTGTGCGTCACGTCATGGTATTTAAGATTTCTATTTTTAATTGAACTCGTCTGCAAGATACCTACACGTTAACCTTTAAAGTGTGGTAGTACAGTGCATGATGTTTCAGAGAGAAACAGTTAAACCGTTCCTGTGGAGGTACATTCATATACAAACGCTGCCTGATGTCTTTAATTTACACAATCGAGCTACAGTCTTTAGTCTTTAAGTATACATGATATAATGCGTTATCAGTTTTGAAGGAATGTGCATCACCTCTGTCTTTTATCGTAAGTGCAGAGCACCAAGGCCAGTTGTAGTCTGATTACCGTGTATATGAACCTACAATCACATTATTCCTGTTAGTTTGACATTGATATCATTTCAGTCTAAAATGTTTACCGCTTAAATTTTGGTCTTCTTCAAACAAAGCTATTTATGACTCAGAAGACATGAAATATAGTGCAGAAGTCTAATTTAAAGTCTGATTTGGAGTTTGACAGTATAAATCAGCATCCACTTTCTTTCTATGAAAAAGAGCAGCTCCCTCGTCCTGAAAATAACAAAATATGCTATTAGAACAACATGAGAGAGAGTAAAGGTTTATTTAGGGAAAACCGTTCTTTTAATAAGTATACTAGGCTAGAAAATCAAATAGGATGTGCGTGTGCAGCATATCTTTACACCCAGGGGGTGTTTTCAGGTTTGACGTGGATCAGAGTTTGAGTCACTTGTGAATCTTCCCTATTTGGACAGAGATAGCTTTCCATGAGGAGGTAAACGACCCAATGTGTTTTTTAAATTTTTATTAGTCTGTCTCCTCTGACAAATCTAATCTTGTTCAGATAAGAATAACTGTGACTGTGGTATTTTTTTCATTACATTTACATTTACATTTAATCATTTAGCAGACACTTTTATCCAAAGCGACGTACAAATGAGGAGAACAATAGAAGCAATCAGACCATCGAGAGAGCAACAGTATACAAGTGCCATGACAAGTCTCAGTTAGTCTAGCACAGTACACGTAGCTAGGATTTTTTTCTTTTTTTTTTATAAATAGAATAGGTAAGTGTTCGTATTAGTTAGTCAGGTGCTGATGAAAAAGATGCGTCTTTAGATGTTTTTTGAAAATGGCTAAAGACTCAGCTGTTCGAATTGAGATCGGGAGGTCATTCCACCAGCTGGGCACAGTCCAGGAAAAGGTCCGTGAGAGTGATTTAGTACCTCTTTGGATGGCACCACAAGACGTCGTTCACTTGCAGAACGCAAGCTTCTGGAGGGCGCATACGTTTGAACTAGCGAGTTTAGGTATATTGGTGCAGTGCCAGTTGTGGTCTTGTAGGCAAACATCAGTACCTTGAATTTGATGCGAGCGGCTATTGGTAGCCAGTGTAACCTGATGAAGAGAGGGGTAACGTGAGCTTTTTTTGGCTCATTAAAGACCACTCTGGCTGCTGCATTCTGGATCAGTTGCAGAGGCTTGATAGTACATGTGGGAAGGCCCGCCAAGAGAGCATTACAATAGTCCAGTCTGGAGAGAACAAGAGCTTGGATAAGGAGTTGTGCAGCTTGCTCTGACAGGAAGGGCCTAATCTTCCTGATGTTGTATAAGGCAAATCTGCAGGACGGGCCGTTGTAGCAATATGGTCTGTGAAGCTTAACTGATCATCGATCACAACTCCAAGGTTCCTGGCAGTCCTGGAAGGAGTTATGGTTGACGAACCCAGCTGTATAGAGAAGTTGTGGTGAAGTGATGGGTTAGCGGAGAACACAAGCAGTTCTGTCTTAGCAAGATTGAGCTGAAGGTGATGGTCCATCATCCAGCTAGAAATGTCACTCAGACAGGCTGCAATGCGATCAGTTACCGTCGGATCATCTGGTTGGAATGAGAAGTAGAGTTGAGTGTCATCAGCATAGCAGTGGTAGGAAAAGCCATGCTTCTGAATAACCGATCCTAATGACGACATGTAGATGGAGAAGAGAAGTGGTCCAAGCACTGAGCCTTGAGGAACTTTTCACAGTCCTTCTCATTTATTTTGACCTTTGACAAATACAGTAACTCAAGCTAAATTTCCCTTTGCTCTATCTGGTGCACCTTCATTATGGATTTTGAACTTTTTGCCATCTTTATGGGTAAAATAACAGTTGGTGGTTCAAATATTGCTGGAATCCCTTCTGACATAATAAGAAAATTAAATCAATAAGCAGAGTCTGATCCTGGAAACTGTGCAGGGCGCCCACTTCATCATCATACAAGATCTTCACCTAAATCATTTTTTTTCTTGTTAATACTTTACAATAAGGTTCAATTAACATTAGTTAGCTTATCACGAACAAACAATTAATAATATTTTATACCATTTATTAGCTAATGTACATTTACAATGTGTTTCAAGATGAATAAATTCATATTATGAACAAACATGAATTAATAATGAAACTATTTATAAATTATAGGTACAGTAAGTGATTTCTGAGAAATGCTGTTGATATTTGAAATCACCAAACACACCCATATCCAGAAGGTCACTCCCCTTTCTTGATAGCTCCACCCCCAAATTCACAAACATGCTATACAACACAGGCACCTCCCCATTCGTGAGTGGACACGCCCCTTACTGCTGATTGGCTACAAATGTGTTTTGGTGCTCGGTCTGATCCACTTTCAACAGCGTTTCTCAGAAATCACTTACTGCACAGATTAATAAAAACAGTAAAAAATGTTGGCCATTGTTATTCAGTGATGCTTAGATGATAATACATGATAATGTAATTCATAACTAATAATAAAGAACTGGAAAGTTTGAATGTTTACCTCTACCCTCTAAGTCCCACTGAATTGCTTTGAGTTATTCAATGTATTGATGTAATTGAGTGGATCATCTTATTTGTCTTTTTTTCTATTATATTTGCATCATTGGATCATTGTTTTCCTGTTTATCCCTGTAAGGCTTATTTGACATAATCTGTATATAAAGTGCTATAGAAATAAAGGTGACTTGACTTTTTTAATAATGGCCAATAGCATTTTGTTTACATGACAGCCCTGCAAAGCCGTATTTGACAGCTACAGTTGCATTCAGTTGTATTCTATCAGTCTAAAGATAACACCTTTAGAATTAATATGAAAGTGTTGCTATAAAAAAAGCAGGGAAACTGAAGTACAGAATGATTTCATCAAAATCATGTATCCATATTTTTGTGGAGAGAGACTTTCAAATGCATATATCTTCTAAATGCAAATTTTTGCTTTGATTTGAATCACATTAGCTTATATATAATCTTAAGTCTAACATATTGATTCAAACAACCAAAAAAAGGTTGATTTTTATTTCATTTAGACTAAAGTAGTGACAGATCCATGACTGATTATTGAAGAAGAAAAAAAAAGAAAAAAGTAGGACGGGGCTTGGTTTTATTCATCAGTTATTGATTGGATGTTGAGATGTGGGCGTCAAGGCAGATGAGTGTGAGATCGAAGGGGCGGAGTTTAAGAGGACTACATGATTGGAGAAGTCCTGCATACATCACCAGTGAGAAGTCTGACAGTTTTTGCTGGAAGATCCAGGTACAACATTTTAATTAAACATTACAAAGGTCAAAACAATGTCAAAAAATTTAAACATATGTATGGATGAATTGTTCACAATAAGAACTATAACATTTAGAAAATGTATAAAATGCTCTGTTGCATATGTAGGTTATCCATGACTTTCTGTAACACTTGCATCCAAACAACTGGCATTTTAGTAAAACTGCAGAGATCACTCAAGGACATGCAATGACAGGTTTCATATGTTAATAAGGAAATGATTGTAAGTCAGGAGTTGAGGTGTTACTGTGTGTCAGACTGCAGCAGCTGTGTTCTGTTGTGTTGGAGGAAGACAGCTGTGCTGTGAAGTGTAACAACCGATAGCGACTGTGAGCTTGAGGAAAGAGAACATTGCCATCAATCTGTCCACTTACTGGCTGATGGAGGGTCTGTGATAGAAAGCGGATTCAGTTGGAGTTTTAGGGGATGTGTTTCCAAACTAAGGCTCTGATCCAAGATACAGTGAGCTGCAGACTCATATGCATTCACCTTCAGAGTCAGCATCTGAAACCTCACAAGCAACTGATTTGATCACTACAGCAGCGTCATGCTAACAGCGCCCCTCATGTGAAGTGTACTCGAATCCCTTGATTTCAAGAGCATGTTGCTAAGCTAATGATGCAATACTCTAATAAGCATAAAAATACTCAGAACACACAAATATTGGGAAAAATTCTGTTTTATTTGGTTGCATTCTGCAGTCGCCTTTGTAAACGATGTATATGCTGCTGCTTAATATCCATTCACACACCTATGGAAACTAAAAAAAAAAAAAAAGTTTTGATGATGATAAAGTTATTATTAGTTTTTTTTTTATCTCAGAAATAAAAAAAAAATCTCAAAATTGCAAAATATAAACTCAGAATTTAGATTTTTTTTCTCACAGTTTAAAGTTTAAATCTCATAAATCTGATGTTTTTAAATTTGTATTTGAATTTGTTCTGCTAGAGATTTAACTTTCTTCATCAGTAAGAAATTCAGTGAAACAGCTGAAAAAAGTGCTGAAAAAAATGTTGAAAAACTTAACCAGAAACTTTTCAGGTTTAGAGAGGTTTGAAATATTTTACACTGAAGACTTTTCTTCATCTTTTTTTTTTTTTTTTTTTTGTTCAAGCTTTGGGCAAAATAAATGTTGGTCAGGGGAAAAAGAAAGTCTATTTCATGCCTCATTATGCTAAAGCATATACGGCTGATAAACACTGAATATTGCTTTTTCCATAAAAACTATACAAATAATCACATTTCGGAGCAGCTCTGTGTAGCAGTCCTGAGCCCACATTCACCATTATTTAACTCAAAGACACACACACACACACTCACAGTGCTGACAGGCTCAGAGAGACAGATAAGTCCACCCTGCAAATACTTTCCTTTCATGTCCAAACAAGAGCATCTCATTTTACGATCTGGAAGTCACGGGAAGCCAAAAAGAATCAGTAAGGATCATTAAACCTGGTCACAGTAAACAAAAAAATATGTCAAATATAAGTATTCACCAGAAAACAAATGATGATATTAATTATGTAATTAGTTTTTCTATACAGGTTCCAAAATTAAGTTTTAACCCCTGAATGCTGAGTGAATCTGGACATGAAAGTACTGTATGTATTTGTTTCTGCAGTAAACAAGGTCATGCAGTAAACTTTGCTCATGGGCACTCAGCTCTCATTTTGAGCTCATTACCAGAGATGTAAATGTCATTTAATGGCTCAGGACCTACAGGTAAATGATGTCCTGACATGCTAACAATGCTTGATTGTATACAGCAACAACAAGAGCAAAATTCCAGCTTTTATTATGTAATAGTTTCCCTCTTAGATCCACTGCAAACTCTTTGCCTTCCAATAGAATTACCTTTCTGAGATTACAAAAGGGGTTATCTGAATGTATATGTGAAGAGAACTGACCCCATTCAGAAAAGTTCAGATTGGATTTTCTTTTCAAAATTATATGATGCCTAATATAGTAGTGTTTATAAGTGCAGTGTGTTGTGTAACTACTGTATTTCTACTTTTCCAAAAGACTGAATTAGTATTTTCATTAAGCCCTTCTGCTGTTTGTGTTCAGACCAATTATATAACACAGATAATCATTTATTAGGCTAAAATCTGAGATTTACCGCTTCATAAAACCTTTTTATTTGAACTGTGAAGTTGCTCAAATCAGAGTTTTTACTTACCCGATCTCATGGCAAACTGTAACTATTTTACGAGGTGGAGATTTAGTATGAATTTGTATGATGTGAATTGTACGAAAACATACAATTTTTAGAAAAAAGGAAGGATGAAGGCCCATCCCTAACCTCACCTCTAAACATAACCATTATTGGGATGTAGCAGATTGTACGGAAACTTACACCAATTAGCCACCAATCCGTAAAACAGTTACAAATTGCAACAAGATTGAATTGTTTTTACTGTCACTTTACAGTTCAGTATGCTACCAGAGACGATGGTGTTGTTTCAAAAGTATGTTGCTAACTAAACAGCATTTAGTTCTATTCTAATATCAGAATTTTCAACTGCTGATTCCAAGAATTCTTTAAAAGAAAAATAACTTTTGTAAACTTCTGTAACAATCTGTTTAATGTTTGTTTGTTTGCTAACAATTTTACTCAAATATAGTCACAATATAGTAGTAGTAAAGTCAGTCACAACATCCGTTTGATGCTGACTTCAAACAGTCTGTTTGCTGCTGTGCCTTTAATGGGCCTTTTATTTTTAGATATATGTAGGAATTGTCATGCATAAATCACATTGTATTGCCAATGTGTGAACAGCTGTTAATGAAACTTCAAAGACAAGACCTTCCCCGACTTCCTATGTTTCCTATGAAAGACTGTACACTGAATGTGAAGGACGTTTTCAAAATCAAAAGGATGTGACATTTAGGTGTGCTATTCTGTACTGTAATGTCAATGTGTTATGCAAAGAAAAGGGATTCATTCAAACTATAGTCTATAGTCTCAAATATACATAATAATCAAGCTATCACAACGATGTGTGTACACTGCATGATGCCGGTGAATTGCAGAGGTGGTGCAAACATATCGCTATGATCAGATGCTTTCTTAACGGCTGCTTTCTCACCACTGTCATTTTTGTTGTGTGCTTTGTTTTTGAAAGGAAAGCCCGCAGCACATATTTACATATTCATCTAAACGTGTGCTCTCAGCAGCATGGACAGCGTCTAAATGATCGTTAACAGTATATTGCTTTAATTTTAAGCAAATAACAAAAAAGAACCTCATCGTGAGTATATCGATGCCTTGAATCACATTCAGTCTCTTAAAAGTTGCATGAGTGCACGGGCAACAAGTGGCTGGCAGTACTTCACTTAGCCAGTGGTTTCACTAATAACAAGGGTTTCTGAATTTTACATATAGGCTAGTGTCTTTAAAGTCAAGTGCACACTACAAGACTCCAGCCTTTCAGTTTTTCGGTTACCGACTTGTCTGTTGTAGTGTGCACACTTACAGGTAGAGGTCTTCACGGGTCCAAAAATTCGTACCCGAACCCGAAGAGACCCGTAAATATGCTGCACGGAACCGACCCGGACCCGTATTTTATTTGAAAGTGGGACCCGAACCCGTGCAGACCCGAGAAATGCCATAAATGTACTACCCGGACCCGACGCGGACCCGAACCCGACTGGGAAGACACAGACCCGACTGTACCCGTCCCGATCGGCACATATTGCACAGTAAATGCTATTAAGTCAATGAACAAGTTGCGAAAAAAAAAAAACCTTTTTGCCTTAGTTTCCCTGACTGCGATGCATACAATCCTCCTTGCCAATAAATTTCCCTCCATGTTAGGCTGTTCCTCTCTCTTGCCGACTGAAAGAGCCTTCTTAATCCACTCATTATTCCAGTTTAAAAGTCTACTTGCTGAGATGGACACGGATGACCAATGCAACTTCGCAGTTTTTTTTTTCATCTGGAGTCAGCTTCGACTGTTACGTTTACCCTTTTGAACTACAATAACGATACTTTTTGCTGGTTGTAATAAAGACTCGGAGCATTTTTTTTTTAGCAAAAAATGCACAGAATTATAAATTCGTTACACTCTACTGCGTGCGTGTTCAATAACAGGTGCTTCTCTTCAGTTTTGTTTCAGCTTTTTTTCCACATCACTCATGAAGGAATCCATGATCACCGTCCGCCTGCAGTAACATTAACTCCGCCCGCGCTCTGTTTCTGGCGGCTGAGGTAACGCGTGTTTTTTTTTCTTCCACCTTATATCCCGCTCACACTTTTCTCATCCTAATTTTACAAACTGCAAGTTACACACACGCATGCTGACTGACACTGATCACTCGCGGGTGCGGTGTTCTCCGATCGACTCGGGTATTACACACAATGTTAAACAGACCCGGGACCCGACGTAATAGATTGGGACCCGACCCGGACCCGGCTGACCTTTTAAAATATAGACCCGAACCCGTACGGGTCCCGGGTCGGGTCCCGGGTCCTCGGGTCTCGGGTCCTCCGTGAAGACCTCTACTTACAGGTGCATCTCAATGAATTAGAATGTCGTGGAAAAGTTCATTTATTTCAGTAATTCAAATCAAATTGTAAAACTCGTGTATTAAATAAATTCAATGCACACAGACTGAAGTAGTTTAAGTCTTTGGTTCTTTTAATTGTGATGATTTAGGCTCACATTTAACAAAAACCCACCAATTCACTATCTCAACAAATTAGAATACTTCATAAGACCAATAAAAAAAAACATTTTTAGTGAATTGTTGACCTTCTGGAAAGTATGTTCATTTACTGTATATGTACTCAATACTTGGTAGGGGCTCCTTTTGCTTTAATTACTGCCTCAATTCGGCGTGGCATGGAGGTGATCAGTTTGTGGCACTGCTGAGGTGGTATGGAAGCCCAGGTTTCTTTGACAGTGGCCTTCAGCTCATCTGCATTGTTTGGTCTCTTGTTTCTCATTTTTCTCTTGACAATACCTCATAGATTCTCTATGGGGTTCAGGTCTGGTGGGTTTGCTGGCCAGTCAAGCACACCAACACCATGGTCATTTAACCAACTTTTGGTGCTTTTGGCAGTGTGGGCAGGTGCCAAATCCTGCTGGAAAATGAAATCAGCATCTTTAAAAAGCTGGTCAGCAGAAGGAAGCATGAAGTGCTCCAAAATTTCTTGGTAAACGGGTGCAGTGACACACAATGGACCAACACCAGCAGATGACATTGCACCCCAAATCATCACAGACTGTGAAAACTTAACACTGGACTTCATGCAGCTTGGGCGATGAGCTTCTCCACCCTTCCTCCAGACTCTAGGACCTTGGTTTCCAAATGAAATACAAAACTTGCTCTCATCTGAAAAGAGGACTTTGGACCACTGGGCAACAGTCCAGTTCTTCTTCTCCTTAGCCCAGGTAAGACGCCTCTGACGTTGTCTGTGGTTCAGGAGTGGCTTAACAAGAGGAATACGACAACTGTAGCCAAATTCCTTGACACGTCTGTGTGTGGTGACTCTTGATGCCTTGACCCCAGCCTCAGTCCATGCCTTGTGAAGTTCACCCAAATTCTTGAATCGATTTTGCTTGACAATCCTCATAAGGCTGCGGTTCTCTCGGTTGGTTGTGCATCTTTTTCTTCCACACTTTTTCCTTCCACTCAACTTTCTGTTAACATGCTTGGATACAGCACTCTGTGAACAGTCAGCTTCTTTGGCAATGAATGTTTGTGGCTTACCCTCCTTGCGAAGGGTGTCAATAATTGTCTTCTGGACAACTGTCAGATCAGCAGTCTTCCCCATGATTGTGTAGCCTAGTGAACCAAACTGAGAGACCATTTTGAAGGCTCAGGAAACCTTTGCAGGTGTTTTGAGTTGATTAGCTGATTGGCATGTCAACATATTCTAATTTGTTGAGATAGTGAATTGGTGGGTTTTTGTTAAATGTGAGCCTAAATCATCACAATTAAAAGAACCAAAGACTTAAACTACTTTCAGTCTGTGTGCATTGAATTTATTTAATACACAAGTTTTACAATTTGAGTTGAATTACTGAAATAAATTAACTTTTCCACGACATTCTAATTTATTGAGATGCACCTGTATCATATAGACAACTAATGGCAGATGTCATGACAGATTTCACCTGTTTGACGAATGCATGTTGCACAAGAGCACCAATGAACAGCAGCCAGTGAGTGCAAGAGGAACAACTTCAGGAAGTTGGAGTAATAACATCAACAACAAGAAGAAAACATCTAACTGCATGTCTCCCCGAGCACTGTCTCGTCCACGTTTTCACCTATTTTTTCCTTTTGTTTCCTTTTCAGTGCAAAAAACCCCCAAAAACGCAAGCCTTTCTTCCCTGTAGTCTGTTGGCATGTTGTCAAGAATCGGCTCTCGTGTTGCTGTTTGTGTGAGAATGTATTCAGGATCAGTCAGGGCAAAGAATGATTATAATTGACTATAATTGAATGCTCATAGTCTGTGATTAGTAGTGTAGTGTTTGCACCGACACGATGGATTACAGGAGAATGTGAGTCTTTATATGTGTGCATGTGTTTTGGAATAGCACTAGCAGTGTCTACTGTATCCACCCTAACCTCCTCACTATGACACATGGGCCACATTACTGAACATGTGTAAAGCTGGGCGCTCTAAAGTTTTAGATTTCTGATGCCCAGAAAACCAGGCAACCCAGAATGAGCCATAAAGTTTCAATACATTTTTTAACTGTTTTGAGCTCTGAAATTTGTCATTTTAAAGTATGTACATTTATTTTAGTGTTATTTTAGTATCAATGATATACTATTATAATTTTTCTTAATATTTTGATTTTTTTTTATACATTTAGATTTTTATTTAGATTTATAGATTTTTATATTTTATTTTATTTATTTTTCCTTTATTATTATTTTTTAATATATTTTCTGTTTTAAATTTAATTTTAGTAAAGTTGATGCTGTTTCTAGTTTTTATTATTTTTTTGTTATTAGTTTTATACTTATTTTAAGTTATTTTAGTACTTCAATTCAGTGTTATTTTAGTATCACTGAGATAGTACTACAGTTTTTAGTAATATTTTTATTTTTTTATTTTTTATCTTTTAATTTTAAAGTTTTAGCAGCTAATTTTGCTGTGTTTTTGTCATTTTTACTAGTTTTTGTTTATATACATCAATGTAGTTTTATTAATTTTATTTCAGTTTTAGTTTTTTAGTACACAAAGTTAAAATAAATTAAAGTGAGAAATGTTGCCTTTGCAACTTGCTGAAATAAAATATATATATATTTGTGACCCTGGAGCACAAAACCAGTCTTAAGTCACTGGGGTATATTTGCAGCAATAGCCAAAAATACATTGTATGGGTCAAAATTATCCATTTTTCTTTTATGCCAAAAATCATTAGGACATTAAGTAAAGATCATGTTCCATGAAGATATTTTGTAAATTTCTTACCATAAATATATCAAAACTTCATTTTTGATTAGTAATATGCATTGCTAAGATCTTCATTTGAACAACTTTAAAGGTGATTTTCTCAGTATTTCGATTTGTTTGCACCCTCAGATTCCAGATTTTCAAATAATTGTATCTCAGCCAAATATTGTCCTATCCTAACAAACCTTACATCAATGGAAAGCTGATTTATTCAGCTTTCAGATGATGTATAAATCTCAATTTTGAAAAAATGTCACTTAAGACTGGTTTTGTGGTCCAGGGTCACATTTTATTTCAGTTAATGTTTAATTTATTTCAAGTAACATTTTTTATGCTTTTAGTTTAAAGTTTTAGTTTTAGTTAACTGTAATAACCCTGCTTCAAGTTAAACCTAAGAAAAAGAGCCCTTAAAATAAAGCAGTTATTACATTGCAAAAGATGTTACTTGAAAACAGACCAGTAATTACTGTATTTGCTAGGCTAGTGTTAATTTTTGCCCTGTGTAAAGAACAAATGTTTCGCACAAGAACAAATGAGTGTTGGTTGAACTCATAAAGAAAAGAGCATCTCTGGAGCGTCACGACACACGTTATTAAGCATCTGGTAATGAGATGTGCATCAGTGGTGCATTAGAGAGAGAATAATGATCACACATGGCCTGCACAGAGACAAACTCTTACATTACCACCGCATATTAGACTTATTTTTCAAGATAGGTATGAGCTCTCCGTGATGTGAACAGTGTGTCCTGCTCTCCCGCGTCTCTCTGCCCTCGAGACACAGGTTTACTCAGCCTGACCCTGTCGACAGGGACATAAAGCACTGTTCTTTGGGACACACAGTATGTGGGAGATTTATAATGAACTGCTTTTAATTACTTCAATGTACCGTTTACCTTCTGTTCTCAGGAGGAATGAACAAACAAGTTCCACTGCGCCACTTTACAGAGAAGAATTCACACACCTGAATACCTGCTTAGACTTCAGTATACAATACATGACACAGCAGGCTGGATAAAGCCATCTTACTAAAAGAAATAGATTTAAAAAAAGAATTTAAAGAATTTTTAGTGAAACAAATGGAGAAGTTTTGAAGATTCAAAATTCATTCAGCTTTTTTCATACAACAACACCTAAAAGTGATCACAAATGTTTCAAAAGAAAATTGACCACTGTTTTGTGATGTGCTGCGATAGCAACAACATACACTTTCAATGTGGAGGGTGACAGCCTACACTCTAACCTCTCTTGCAGGAAAGAAAGCATGACTCTAATCAGGCATATTCAGGGGTCTTCTTGGTGAGGAGAACACCAGTTCGCAATCAGACTCCACTTTAATGCATAAGCTCGCCTTGTAGAATTTGCCCAGTGTTTGTGCGAGGAGGGGGAAACGTATACTTGCGTAGAGCCCGGGGCCAGCTGTGTGCCAGTGCATCCATGCCCAGGGGGGCCTGGGTCAGGGAATAATACAGCTGGCAGTGGGAGGACTAATAGGAAGCAAACAGGTCCACCTGAGCTTCCCCGAATCGAATCCAAATCAGCTGGACTACCTGGGGATGGAGTCGCCACTCTCCGGGGAATGTAAGTTGTCGTGAGAGCGCATCGGCCACATGATTGAGCTCCCCCAGAATGTAGACAGCACACAGTGACTTGAGCCACATCTGACTCCAGAGGAGGAGATGGCGAGCGAGTTGTGACATGCGACATGATCATAGACCTCCCTGCTGGTTGATGTATGAAGCAGGTGCAGAGTTGTCTTTGCAGACCAACAGGTGCTTGCCAAGCAGCAGCGTCCGGAACCGCCAGAAGGCTAGAAGCACTGCCAGAAACTCCAGGCAGCTGATGTGCCAAAGCAGTGGAGGCCCTGTCCCAGCCTGAGGCTGCCTGCTCGTTGCACCTAGCTCCGCAGCCCGCACTGGAGGAATCCATCATGACCACGACATGCCAGGACACTTGTTCTAAGAGCACCCCTGCCTGTAAAAAGACAAGGTCCACTCAGGGACTGAACGTGTGGCAACACATTGATGTGATGTTCACGCGAAGTACGCCACAGCACTATGCCCATCTCATGGCTGTGTAACCAGTGCTGAAGTGGTCTCATATGGAGTAATCCAAGCAGCGTGACCACGGCCGTGGATGCCATATACCCCAGGAGCCTCTGAAAGTGTTTCAATGGTAACACCGTCCTGCCTCTGAAGGAACTCAGGCAGTTCAGCACTGACTGGGCGCATTCGTTGGTGACCACGCCATCATACTCACCGAGTCTAACTCCATACCAAGAAAAGAGATTCTCTGCACAGGGGAGAGCTTGCTCTCTTCCCAGTTGACCCGAAGCCCCAACTAGCTGAGGTGCCAGAGCACCAGGTGTAACAGGGCAAGGGTGCCCTCCACGACTTTTGTAAAGACATGGGGGGACAGAGACAGCCAAAAGGGGAGGACCCTGTACTGTCATGCCCGACCTTTGAGCACAAACCGCCCCCAAACTCTGTACGAGTGGCACTAAAGGAACAATCAACACACCGGCAGGGGTGCAGCGTTGGGGAGTCATGCTGGATGGCTCAGAAGGCATCGCGTTCTGGCTCATCATTGCAGAACTCCCTGTGTCCCCAGAGGGATTAGCCAGAGACGCGTGGAGAGGCGATGCTTCCCCGAACCACGATCTCTTGGCCACTGGTGATAGTTGGCATCGTGGGTGAGAGTGAGGAGGCGGCGCGGTGCTCACTGTAAACCCATGAACCTGATAATCCAGAGTAAAGGGAAACCACTCTTTTATTGAATATATAGTTCCAGAAAGAAAATGACACAGGATTTTTCACCCGGCTCTCCTCCGGGGGAAGGAGCGGCACTGTCGTTACCTACTGAAAAAGAGCAGATCCCCACATCCCTGGGTTGCCCGTGTCAGGTCCGCTTCATCGTCTTCCGTGAAGACTACATTTCAACATAAAAGTCCTTACAAAACACAAGACACAGAACAGGGATTATGACAAGTATACATTTTACTAATTAAAGAAAACCTATTATGCAAAAATCACTTTTATAAGGTGTTTGAACAGTTGTGTGGCTGCAGTGTGTGAAAACAACCAGCCTGTAATGGTAGAAATCCACCCACTCATTTTTTTTTTATCCCAATAAATCATAAAGAGTCTCTCAGAACAAGTGATTCCAGATTTCTCCCTAAGTACACGTCACCATAGGGAAAAAGTTCCGCCCATTTGTGACACTCTCTGCCCTATTAGCATAGACACAGCCCTGAGTGAGAAGCAGCAGTCCGCCATTACTGGAGATATACAATGTCAGCGCCAAAGAGGCATTAGTGTTGTGTTTTGGGATGCACCAATGAACATAGGAGCTCCATAGACTTCCTCCATCTGAGCCGCTAAGGACACTGTGGTTAAGTTTCATTAATTCGCATCCGGTGAGTGAAGCCGAGAGCAAGAATGCATGCCCCGTCATATTTTCTGCATTTAGCCTTTGAATGAACAGCACCTGCTTGGGTCTGTGCAACTTCGTCTATGGCTTTTCTCTTCCCTTTCACAAACCGATCCATCTCCCATTCTAAGTTACGTCCATTGGCTGTTTACTGTTTTGATTATTTTCTTTTTCTGCTGATGCCCCCCCCCCCTCATGCGCCCCTCCTGGCGAGCGCGCCCCACAGTTTGAGAATCACTGCTGTAAGGCTAATGTTACTAAAGCTACCTTCGTCTCTAAGGGTGCTTCTCAATCAGCTCCCGAGCTCGTTAATCAGTAGATCGCGAATTCGGGCACTGGTAAGTTCCCTGACTCACTGCACGTTGGGACAGTGATCACTCGAATTCCAGTGACATGATTACGTCCAGCGTCAACGGACAACATAGTAGAACATCATCACTGGAATTAATAAACAACAGGCAGGACTTATCTAATTTTTATATTATTTTTTATTCTCTTTAAACACATCATTCTGTTACATGTTCTTACAACATTTCAGCCGAATTTTAATTATAAATGATAATTAGATGTGTTCATTACCTGTCTAGCGATGTGTGTTTATGTTGAAATATACTAAAAATGGTCTGTCTTTTCAAATCTTCTATCGCGTGTCATATTTATCGAGTTGACTGGTTTATGTTTCACGCTTCAGAAATGTGACGTTATTTCTGGTAAGGGAGCATAGTGAGCGCCGATGCTCCCTAGTTTTTGTGGTGCATTGTGGGATTTTTCAGGGAGCGAACGTTCCAGTGCACTGGAAGGATTTCGCGATTGAGACAGCCCTTAAAATGTCCGACTCCCTGATCAGTGCCCTGACTGCTGAACAAGGGAGCTGATTGAGACGCACCCTAACTGTTTTCACTGATGCTGCCTTCACATGCTACCAGAACGATCGTAAATAGAAATGTGGTAGTTAAAAATTGCATATGAAAGCAATGCGAGTCGATTGCTCGAGAGTTTCTGACAGTTTCAGTGCGTGAGATTGTTGCCAGTGTGCGGGCAGGAGCATTAGCTTTTGAAGCTCCGCCCTCTTCTGAAAAGGGGGCCGGGAGCACCAGCTCATTTGCATTTAAAGGGACAAAAATGGAGCGTTTTGGCTCATACCCTAAAAGTGGCAACTTAAGCTATAAAAAATTATCTGTGGGGTATTTTGAGCTAAAACTTCACATACACACTCTGGGGACATCAGAGACTTATTTTACATCTTGTAAAAAGGGGCATAATAGGTCCCCTTTAAGTTTCCCAGAAAATGTCCAAATTTGAGAAAATGATGACAGGATGGTCATTTTATTTGAACAAGTCCATTAAAATGCTTTAGCAGTAAATTCTCATGTCACGCTGATCTAGGGACCGATAAAACGAGGGGCTCCAAAATGGTTTGCAATATAATCTTGTTAGGATGCTTTTAAGCGGGACTCGCATTGACTGTAATGGAGTGTGTAGTGCACGCCTGAGCTGTGGCATTACGACTAATGACTTCTCTCAGAATAAATCATGAGCTGGACTCATTCATTACTTTGCACTTGTTCAAGATCATGCTGTATTGAGGAAATGGATACCACTCTCTCAAATCCTCATTCATTTGTCATTCCATGCAATCAGAATCACTTCACTCAAACTCTTTGCTTTTAACCCTATAAAGCAGACTGTGTCATATTTGATACGCATAGGCCTCAAAATGATTGGCATGATCAAAACTTTGCCATTAAACCTGTTGCACACAATCTACCGCATGCCTTCTATCATCTGATTGATAGTTTAGACTGTTTTATCAAGTAAAAGGTCTTTTAGTACAATTGTACAAACATCCACCTTCAGCTTGTGGTTCACGTGTCTGTTTGCTGTCAAATCTTTACTGATTTTTATAAAAGTAAATGTATAACTTTGATATAGATAGTAATATTTCCAGATGAACACTTACTGGACTTCTGACGCAGCTTGGCTTTACTTGATTTTTAGAAAAATAATGTTCAAATGTGAGGATCAAGACAAATATGGATATAGAGTGTCGACTGATATTTATATAATATTGTGTAAGCATCTGCTATACTGTTTATAAAGATCTCATTGATTTACATTACAAGCTTCAGAATTTCTACATATAATATCAGCATCTGCAGCAAATTGTATATTTGAATAAAATGGTGGTGTTTTCCTCCATATTCTCACTATATCATATGAGCCATAAAAAAATATGATGTATCAAAAATATGACACAAAACACACATGAAAACATTTTTGTTTTAGATTAAATTATTGAAATAAATTGTGAGCGAATCTCCATTTTAAATCAGTGGATGTTTTCTATGCAGACAGCAAAGCTGCTCACAAGGGTTTGAAAAACAGCTTCTGTCGCTTACACACAAAAACTTTGACATTACATATCTTCAGATGATAAAACCTGTATCTAATTCCTCATCCTGTTTGCACAGCTTGACATGTTGATGTTTTAAAGTGTTCTGGGTCTGTACTCTGTAGATCCCACAATCGTCTGACAGGCATGTGTTTGAGCGGGTGAGCCAATCCCCGGACTACAGCTGCATACATTTTGAGAGTGTTTTGATATATCAGCCATCATCTGGTTACAATCACACTGCCCTGCTCTAAATTGTTTCTCTTCAACATGTGTTTGTAATTTACCTCCATCCTGTGTGGCCCAAAATAACTTTCAACAGATGCTGTTGTTTGTAATTCTTAATGCACCAGATCTCCTAGATGTGCCATTTTCAAAAACTGTCTGACATTTAAATGTCTATATAATACATATCTCATTAAATGATAAACCACCTTACTTGTGTCGTGCTGACAAATTAAAATTGTCAAATTTGGACAGCCACCCACATGTTCTGCATGAATCACATTAGCTAAATTACACACTTTGACTTCAAAATGACAAAATTGCTCCAAAAGACAATGACTTTTGGGCCCTATTATGTTTGAATTGATAACTGTGGAACTTATCAAATGTAAATGTTTTTTTATTTTATTTTATTTTTAATTCTAAATACATTTGGCTGAAAAGGTGGCACGTCTTTACACAATTTGTTGTGCATTTAATGATTTTAATGCACAAAGAACAAAGAACCACTCAATGCAAAACAACTTGTTTAACTCTTGAGAAAGTGTGTAAATTGTAAAAATCTAAATTATGGACAAGTATGCAAAACTTCATTAACTTGTCCTCAGGGGGGGGAATGAAATGAGGAAAAACCATCTGATATGACTCCATTAATGTTCATGCAGAGCCAGTGTAATTTGTGCTTACAGAGAGCTTGCTCTAATTAAACAGTGCATGCTGTCCTGTAACATGGAATGTAATATTACTAACGTGACGTGAAACCTGAGTGTGCAGTATAGATACTGTAGCAGATGTGTGGTGCTCAACCCTAACACTTCCTTTCATCACGCCGCTGATAGAGCCAATTACTACTTCTCTGGTTACGCTGCCTTTCTGAGTGGGGGGTCATTTTGATAAGAGCTTATTGATAAATGTAATGAGCGGCCTGAAAAATGCATGGTCTCCTTTTTTGGCAAAAAAGCAAGAAGCACCATAAAAGTAGTCCATATGACTCTTGCACCATTTCTGACCCAGACCCATTTTGAAGTCATTATTCACTGATAGTCACCCTCTATTTCGTAAGGTCTGAAATAGATTTTGCAATTGCATTCAGATTAAAAATGTATGTATGTAGACACCAGGTTTGACTTCATTGACATCTAAGCTGTGACAAACATGATGCACATGAAGAGAAAAAAAAATCAGCAAAGAATTTTCATTTTCAATAAATAATTGCTTTATACACAGATTACTGATTTGTTTAAGAATTAATAATTTGGTTCCTTTAATGGTTCTCGCACATGCATTCTTCCACTAATGTGAATCTACAGTGCAAAACATACAATTCTGTAGTCTGATTCTATAACAAATGAGTCTTATGATCCGGTTCTTTATTAGTTTTTTGTTTCGTACTGCTGTTTAATTGATAAGGCCAATTACTGAATACCAACACTAAAAATTCTGTATTATTCATATATTTCAAATGTATTTTTTTTATAATAACATCATTTGGCAATTAAATTGTATTTATTTTTTTCAAATATTTATTCCTTTAAAGCACTAAAAGAATCATGGAACAGAATCATTAAGATTCAAGTGTCTTCAGATAGAAAGGGAACGCTGTGATGGTTTTAATTGAGATGTCCAGTATTCTCCAGTGTGCTGTTTTCTCCTCACCTTCAGCAGGTCTCTGTGTCCAGTGGATGTGGGCCATTTTACATACAAAGAGGAAAGAAACAAAAGCTTTCTTTGGCAAATGTGGCAGGTGAACGGTCTAATTAGAGAATGCAGCAGAAAGGGAGAGAAAGAAAAGAGAGCTAGAGAAACTACAGAAGAATGGAGAGCAGAGGAATATGCTTCAGTGTGCATACAAATATTAATATAAACCACATTCAACAACCCAATGATGGCAGGTTGTGACCAGGGTTATTATTATAAAAAAATCGTCATTTAATTATCTCTATACTATAAAAATGAACTGAAATAAAAAATAAAAATTAACAGATTTTATTTCAATTAAATGCCAAGTCAACATTTCTCATTTACATGTAAATTAATGTACTAAAATAACTAAATCTAAAACAAACTGACAAAAACAAATAACCAAATTACTAAAACTTTAACTAAAATTAATATTGAAAACAGAAAAATGTAAAAATATAAACAAATTCTAAATATGAATAGAAACTAGGCTAAAATAACACTGCGAAATCTGCATTTAAATTAAAATGTTTAAAACTGAATCACTATTAATGCAGTGATGTAAGTGTACATCTAACACTAATCATTATTAATAATATTTTTTAAGAAATATTTCATGCGTTTCATCTATGGAAGATTGTTTCTGTGATGGGATAAAAAATTATGTAATATTAATATATATTAAAATATAATAACTGAGTAATTCAACTTCATACTGGAAACTTGAAATCCACTCAATTTCTGAAGTTAACAAGATCATTTTATTGAGTTACTACAAATTCATTTTTAAAGAAATTCAGTTAACACAGAAATATGAGTTTAAATTACAAACAATATAAAGTTAATGTAATGATCAACATTATTATGTCAACAGAACTCAACAAAATAATGTTGCCAACTTAAAATGTTTGGTAACACTTTATTTTAAGGTGTTCTTGTTACACGTTACATGCACTTACTATTATAATTACAATTAATTATGCATAATTACATGCAAGTAACCCTAAACCAAACCCTAATCCTAAATACATGTACTTAATTAATATTACTCAGTACTTAAATGTATAATTACACTGTAACAAGGACACCTTCAAATAAAGTGTAACCAAATGTTTAATTAAATTATTAAATCTGAATTTTTTAATTGCAACCATGAATTTATTTAAGTTGGTGTAAAAGATCCCCTGAATCATTTTACAATTTTTGGGAACTATAAAACTTTTTGGGAACTCTAAAAATAATAACACGGTTGAGAAGAGCAGAATCTCTCAGTAAAGGCTCAGAAAATCATGAGGGTGAGCAGGGGCGGACTGGGACAAAATTTCAGGCCGGGAAATCTCACACGCATCCAGGCCATCCCATACACCCACAACAATTTTGAAACTACGGACAACAATATTTTTTGTATGGCCATCATCATCATCACATAAAAGTTTAAATCCCTAGGCTGGGGCCGCGCAAAATAATTAAAGGTCATCTCTTGAACTTCCATTTTCATTTTTAGTCTCTTCATTTTCTTGTACCTGTCACTTTTTCATCAACATGTCTCCACCTTGTTGCAAAACAACCACCTCATTGTAATTTGTTTGCACATAGTATACATTTATTTTAGAAAAAAATAAGTATTACATTAGGACCATGTGTTATTGTTTTATCTTACCTAAATTTCTAAATTAGTACAATAATAGCTACATCCTGCATATATATTTATAGAAAAATCTTAATATTTAACATATTTTTGCATTATCACGAGTTTTGTCCTAAGGAAAATTAACCATGGTTTTATTAGGCCTATGGTAAAAGTATAGTAACCATGTTTTTTTGGCAGATTGATTACCATTTGTAACCAGAGTTTTACTACAAATACCATGGTGAAGCTATATAGTGTAGCAAAACCATTGTTCATTTGTGATTACCATGGTTTAACTATAGTAACCATGGTTTTTGGTTTTATTTTAAGTGAAACCAAGGTTAATTTTCGTAAGGGTTGTGTAGCCTTAGCTCCCTCTAAACCTGTTATAAAACGATGTGAATATTTGTCTGCTAAATTGCTACTCCACAATAGTAATTGTTATTTTGGTAATTTTGCAGCAATTGACTGCTACTGCTAACATTTGCTAGCAGTTTAACTAAGTAAACTAAGACGAAACTACAATAGTTTGTCTATTTACAGATGTAACTGACCTGCACTTGAAGTCATAAACAGGACAGTTTTGCCTCTCTGCTCCACCTGGGCGCTTCTACTGGAGTCTCGCATCCTTTTGGCGGACGCGCGGAGCGTGCGCGAGGCAAATCGCGTTGACAGCCAAGAAGACTAGCCGATTCATGATTTATTGGAGTTTTATTATTGAATGGCGAATTCAGAAATAATCACTTTAGTATACACTCGGCAGGCAAAAAAAAAAAAAAAAAGTAGGCTAGCGGGCCAAATTGGCTGCCAGGCCACCGGGAATTGTCCCGGTTCTCCCGATGGCCAGTCCGCCCCTGAGGGTGACAATAATGAAGCTAAGACAACACTTTCAGTGTCTAGTCTCGAGATTCATTAATAACTTCATATTTGTTGGCAATGAAACCCACGTACATGCAGAACGGCCACAGCTGAATCTTATTTGATTTCATGCAGAGCTCTCATGAAATAATCAAATGACTGAGATATTGCTGTGAGTCCTCCGGCTCTGTGTTCAACACACAAAACAACA
>CM041806.1:37416376-37540983 GCA_023376895.1 Aspiorhynchus laticeps | reverse complement strand
AGCTGTAATGTGTAATTGAGATGCAGGCGGCCACGAGGAGACAGAGGAGTACCACCTCCCCCGCATCCCAGCGACTCACCCGCACCTCAAAACCCTACCTATGTGTTGGTATGATGGAGCGGGAGAAGTGAAGCCTTAGGGATGGGGAGGAAAACATCAGAGGGGGCAAAATACCCCCCCCTCTGGAGCCAGCTCCCCCGCTGACCCCCATAGGCACCCCCGTTACCCCAAATCTGCCCAGGGCGGGGGGCCCAGGCCCATCCAGACCAGGGCCCATGGCAGCCCGGGGCGGCCCACCAGACCCCACAGCAGAGGAAAAACTACCCCACCCCATCATCCAGTCACTTCCCAAACTACATAAGACAATAAGACACCCAGGTAAAGCCCGTATACCCCGCCTCTATTGGACCCCCCCCCGCGGAGGCACCGATGCATCGAAGACCCCCACACCAGAACCGGGCCCAAGCAATGCATGCCGCCGCCAGAGAAACAGCATCCAAGAGTCACCAATACCCCATCCAGGCCAAGGCCGCAGCCCCAGCGCCGAACCCCCCAAGAAACCCATCCCCAGGGAACCCCCAGATGCCCCAGGCCCATATTGCCACCCCACGCCAACAACAAAAACCACAGCCGGACAGAATCGGGACCCCCACCCACACTAGGTGATGGAGCTGATCAAAGGAGCCCAGAGAGATTGATCTAATGTGTCAGCAGAAGCTGTTTCAAGGCTAATATAATCCCACAAATAATCTCTATATTGGTTGATATTAAGATTATTTTTATTTTTCCAGTTCATGAGGACAGTCTTCTTAGCAATGCATAGGGCAGTGAAAGCCATGTGGATTGTGTTATCTTCTGTAGTGACACCATCTAGGTCGCCCAACAAGCAGACTAAAGGAGAGGCTGGAATAGAGCATTTAAGACACTTTGATAAGTCTTCACAAATCCTGTACCAGTACCTCTGAACAGGTGGACAGAACCATAGAGCGTGGATGTAATTGTCAGGTGTATTGCCTTTACAGTGTGAGCAGTTGTTAGAAGCTGTAAAACCCATCCTGAACATCCGATGACCTGTGTAGTGCACTCTATGCAGAATTTTGTATTGTATTAATTGTAATCCAGGATTTCTAATCAGTTCAAAGGTTTTTAAACATATCTGAGACCAGAAATTATGGTCCCAGCTTACTGATAGATCTGCTTCCCATTTTGCAATAGGAAGTGATACTGATTCATCTATATTGGAAAGTGCCCTGTATATTTTAGACATTAATTTGGGGGTTTTGAGATTAAGAAAATCTGACACACTTGGTGGTATTTGTAAATTGATATGATTAGACTTAAATTTCCTTTTTACAATAGATTTAATTTGTTGATATTCTAAAAATCTGTTCTTATTAATCCCATATTGTTTAATTAATTTGTCAAAGGGAATAAAGTCTGTCCCTTCGAATATATGTTCCAGGTATTTAATACCTTTACAACTCCAATCTGTGAAGTTTATCATATTGTTGTTTAGCAATATGTCAGGATTGTTCCAGATAGGGGTACGTTTGCACGGGATTAGTGAAGACTCCGTCATTTTTAGAAACTCCCACCATGCTGTCAGAGAAGAGCTGATACTGATGCTTTTAAAGCATACGTGTCGTTTACTGATCGAGCTAATGAATGGCAGATCCGAAATCTCTATATTATTGCATAATGCCTGTTCTACATCTAGCCAAGGCTCATCTAAGAGGGTGTGTTTTAACCACCCTGAAATGTGTTGAAGCCTATTGGCTAAGAAATAGTGGTAAAAGTTAGGTAGATCTAGTCCTCCTTTATCCTTGGTCTTTTGCAGCGTTTTTAAGCTAATACGCGGGGGTTTACCTTTCCAAAGGAATTTAGAGATAGAGGAGTCCAAAGATCTAAACCAGTCAGGTGGTGGTTTGCTCGGGATCATTGCAAATAAATAATTAATTCTTGGCAAAACCATCATTTTTATTGAGGCGACTCTTCCCATGAGTGATATGGGTAGAGACCTCCATCTGGTTAGATCATCTTCTACCTTCTTTAAAAGTGGGATGTGGTTTAATTTAATCAAATCTGCCAGCTTAGGAGAAACATTAATACCTAAATATTTAATATTTCCAGATTGCAGTGGAGTGGAAGAATTCTGGAAGGAGCAATTAATTGGAAGAACTGTTGATTTTAACCAGTTTATTGAATAATCTGAGACTCTTGAGAAAGAGTTTATTAATGTAATTACCTCAGAGAGAGTGGTTTGTGAATGTTGAAGAAAAAGTAACACATCATCTGCGTAAAGACTAACTTTATGCTCTACATTCTTGCATTTAATGCCTTTAATCACTGTTGCCTGTCTAATTACTGCTGCTAGTGGTTCAATAAAAATTGCAAACAGTGAGGGGGAGAGGGGGCATCCCTGCCTGGTGCCCCTCTTAAGACAGAAGCTAGAGGACGTTTGGGCATTTGTCCTGACACATGCTGTTGGAGAGTTATATAATATTTTTAACCAGTTTATGAAAGAGTTTCCAAAACCAAATTTGTGTAAAGTTGCAAATAGAAAATTCCAGTTAACCCTATCAAAAGCTTGTTCTGCATCTAGAGACAATATTGTAATTTGAAGGTTTCTATTGCATGAATAGTCTATCAAGTTAAGTAACCTACGTGTATTTGTTGAGGAGTGCCTCCCTTTTATGAAACCAGTTTGGTCGGAATGAATTATGAGAGGGGTTATCTTCTCTATTCTTTTTGAGATAGCTTTGCAGATTATTTTAGTGTCCACATTAATAAGGGATATTGGACGATAGCTAGTAGGCAATACAGGGTCTTTGCCTGGTTTTAGTAAGAGACTAATGTTGGCAGAATTCATATTTGGTGGAAGTCTGCCATTTTCTTTGGTTTCCTGCAACATTCTGTAGAATGTTGGTGCCAGAATAGCCTTCTTCTTTATAGAATTCTGCTGGAAAGCCATCTGGACCTGGAGCCTTTTTATTGGGCATACTGTTCAAAGCTTCCTGAAGTTCATCTGATGTCAGTGGAGAATCCAATGCCATCGCTTGATTGTCTGTTAATTTCGGAAGAGTTATATTGTCAAGAAATTGGTCAATTTCGTCTTTAGATGGGTTTATCTGTGGAGAATATAAAGATTCGTAAAAATCTCTGAAAGTGTTGTTTATTCTTTCAGGGTCATATACTGTATCCCCAGTTAAATCTTTAACAGCACATATAGTTGTTTTTTCTTTATTTATTTTTAACTGGTTCGCTAGGAATTGACCTGATTTGTTACCATATTCAAATTCTTGCCAGCGAAGTCTTTGTGCTAAGAATTTAGTTTTTTTATTAATAATTTCATTTAATTCTAGTTTTGCTTTACATATTTTTTTCAGCATTTCCTGTTCCTGGGAGGATACGTAGGATTCTTCTAAAGTTTTTATGGTTTCTTCTAATTCCTGAATACATTTATTTTCTCTTTTCTTTTTATGCGATGAGAATGAGATTATTCTACCTCTCATCACAGCTTTGCCTGCTTCCCAGAGAACAGATGCTGATGTTCCAGGCAGGTCATTATAGTCTAAATATAAAGCCCACTCTTCATTAAAATATTTAATAAAATCGTCGTCTTTAAGCAATGATGTATTGAATCTCCAGTTATTACTTGGTGGAGTGGCCTTCTTATTTACTAGAGTTAAAGAAACAGCAGCATGATCGCTGACAGCTATAGGGTGTATCTCTGTGTCTGAAATGTCACTCAGCAGTGAGCTGCTGACTAGGAAATAATCCAGACGAGAGTAAGAGTGATGGACATGTGAGAAGAAAGTAAATTCCCTACTGTTGGTGTGGAAAGAACGCCATGCATCGCAAAGTCCATAGTCGCTCATGTACTGTTTAACTATATTTGTGGATTCCCAATTGCGCTGCGTTCCAGCTGTACTTAGCCTGTCCATTTCTTTATTTAGTCCAAAGTTGAGGTCTCCCCCAATAACAAGTGCACAATCTAGTTGTTCAGAAAGTGCGGTAAAAAAACCGTGAAAGAAAGAGGGGTCATCAACATTTGGACCATATATACTAACAATACATAACTTTTTGTCAAATATAGATAATTTAATGATTAGAAATCTACCTTCTGGATCTATAACTGTGTTGAGTACTGTGAAATTAACATTTTTATGTATTAAAATTGCTACCCCCCTTTGCCTAGAGTTATAGCAGGCTGAGAACACATTAGGAAACTCAGTTGTTTTAAGTTGATCTGTAGCTGTGGCAGGTCTATGAGTCTCTTGTAATAATACAACGTCTGCCTGTAGTTTTTTAAGCTGGCTAAATATTTTTAACTTCTTTTCTCTGGTGCCAGCTCCATTCACATTCCATGTGACAAACCTTAATGCACCCATAGATGTGTGTGTGTAGCTAATGCTGCTCGCTGCGTGTGATGCTCAAATGAATAAGATATGAGCGGGCGTGTACGCGCTTGTATGCGAGTATGTCCTTCATGTCTGTGTGCGCTGTAAGGTCTGAGTGGTTGCGTTAATGCTGAGTGTATATGTACATGGTCGTGCCATGCAGATGTGTAATATAGGGTGTTGTGTTTATATGTGTAGTAAAGCAGGTGATCGGTGCCGTGAAAGGAGTTGGAAGTAAGAAAGACATACAAAGAAGCAAGCATAGAGGGATGAAAGTAAAAACTTGACAGAAACGAAAACATTGCAAAATCATTTAAACGCTGCGGAGACTGACTGTACGTGTTTGTTATGATATCGTATTAAATTATCGAAATGACATAAATAGTTAGAGGTAAATGGAAGAACAAGCGAGGAAAGAGAGAAAAAAAAAGATAAATATAACGGATTCTTATCTGGAGTGGTGTTAATATAACCACGGAGTGGTACGGAGGTTCCGGTAGAGCTGTCCGTCCACGTAGAGCCGATCCACAGCGATGACAGCTCGGGAGCCCTTTTGGATGAGACTGCGTCGGATTGGGAACAGAATTTTGCGTCGCTCCAGGATTTCTTTGGGGAACTGGTCGTTTACGCCGAAGTCTGTTCCTTTCAGCTCCCTGCCGCGACTCTTCACCTGCTCTTTCTGCTTGAAGTATCCGAATTTGGCCACAATAGGACGCGGCCTCGGGGCTCCAGGTTTCTTCGCTCCCATCCGATGGACTCTTTCGAAGCAGATGTTTTCCACGGTGTCTTCCGGAAGCTTCAGGTATGTCTTGATAAAGTTTTTAACCGTAGCTTCTGGGTCCTCTTCGGCAGATTCCGGGATGCCTGAAAACACCAGGTTATCTCTCATGCTACGGGCCTGGAGATCGATGACAGTCTCTTTTATTTTTTTATTTTCTTCACTTAGATGGGTCATATTTTCAGTTAGAGATTTGACCGAGTCCCGTAGAGATGCATTTTCAGCAGCGAGTGTTTCCACCTGCTGCTGGCTGAATTCCAGTGATTCCCTCAGGGATTTAAATTCACGGTGCAGGATCTCGACCAGGGACAACCTCGCGTCGAAGCTGGACAACCGCTTGTCGATTGAATCCAGGATGTCGGTAAAGCTTTTACCCGTCGGCGATGTTGTTTCAGGCGAGTCTGCCGGGCGACTTCTTTTGGAAGACGGCGTCTTGCTTTTGGCTGGAGAACATGCATTTTGGTTTTTCTTCATGACTATAACGTCGAAGCACCAGTCGATGTATTCCTGAAGAGTTTCTAAATTTTCCTCGCTGTCCTCGTTGTTCATTCAGTTTTTCCGCCAAGTCTCCAGCGTCTGACGTCACCTACAGCATTGCAATGCTTTCATATAATAATCGCTTCAAAAAAGTGGTGCCTTCTGATTGAAGCCAACAATTTATTCCGCCGATCTAACCTCTTTGGGATCGAATAAAATTGTAGTTCGGGGTTTTTCTGCCGACTGTTGTTACAGCACCACATATCCCGGGCATACTGTAATGTTGTGAATGTTGTGAATCTTCTGGGAGTGATTCGTTGCAGCTGTGACTCGGACACAAAAATCGCGGCGATAAAACACTGTGACGGCCTGTTCACCTGATGCGCGTGCACCTTTAAACAGGTAAGTAAGGGCAACGATCTGTGTATGTAACGAGATCACGGGTTTAATGGTATTATTTTAATTATTTCTGCATCACGTTAGATGAGGTAATGTGTTAAAATGGCAGCGTATGCGTTCAAATGTTGTGAGTCAGTGGAACAGTGGGCTGCTTAGCACAGCTGGTAACCTGTCATTGACATTAGCCTAAGCTAACTTCTACTGTATGTTATAGACCTGTTTCCGTTTGAAATAAATAAATAAAACCGTTTTAATCATGTTGTGACATGGGTCTTCAGCTTTTAGACATGGCTGATGACAGCACAACAAATCAACCAACGCAGCATTGCGTGATAATTGTGATCATGTAAAAATCCACACATTTAACATATTTTTACATTTACATTTATGCATTTAGCAGACGCTTTTATCCAAAGCGACTAACATTGCATTCAAGTTACAGTTTTTACATTTTTATCAGCTCTTGCTTTCCCTGGGAATCGAACCCATGATCTTGGCGTTGCTAGCGCCATGCTCTACTATTTGAGCTACAGGAAAGCTCTAGAAAGTCCACATGTCACGGCCAGGAGTGCCGTGTGTCTGTTTTGTTGTGCCCACAGGAACATTTTAATCTCTTGTCTTGTCTGTGGAGACTCGTCTGGGGCAGGCGGCTCCTCTTGTTCTAGCCGCCTACCCCCTTGTCGTGGAAATGGAAGCGTGGAAATGGAAGCAGTTGCTGAGGGACCCTGTGAGGGCCTCTGACTCTTCGTCCTGCCCAGAGGAAGCCTCAGCTTCCAAGCCAGCCCAGGAGGGCTTCTGGTTCCTGTGGGCTGTCCTGTCCTGTCTGTCTGGTCCTGGAGTCTTGTCTTGTCATGTACTGTTCTGTGTGTCTAGCCCCGGAGGGCTCCTGATACCCCCTGACTTCCCCAGGGAATTTTTTTTTGGGGGGGTAGACAGGGTTCCGGCTGTGGGGGCCGGGCCGAGGGGACCGAGGCCAAGGCCCCGAAGACGACCTGCCATGGCCTCCAGAGCTCCCAGCTCCGCCATGGCCTCCGTCATCTGTTTCCGCTCTGGAGGTCCCCGTCCTGTGTTTCTGTCCGTGTTTGTCCTGAGGGGCCTCCAGAGTGCCCACCCCCAGGGTTATGTCAGGGTTCTGTTATGTGTGTCATGTGTTCCCGCCTCATGTTTCCATATTTGGTTTGTTTCCTGTCCTTGTTTCATGTCATTATGAGTTAAGTATGTTCCAGCTGTGTTTGTCTCGTTATGTGTTAATTACCCTGTGTATATTAGTCCTGTCTTTTTGAGTATGATTTCGTCTGGTCTACTCGTTACTTCCCGGTGTATCTTGTCTGTAAGCCTTGCCTTGTCCTTATTAAATACTATTATTTGAGTTTATGTCTCCGTGTTCCTGTTCCTCCCTCGTGTGTGCACCGTGACAAATACATAATTGCCACAGGACAGAAATTATAAATTATGTCATACTTGCAGGAATGTAATACAAAACAACAATGCAGGAACAACCATACGTTTTCTCTTATGGTTGTCTCAGTGTGGATAGAAGGCCAAAACATTGAGAAAAATGGTTTGTCTATATGGATGTAGCCTAATATTTATATGAATAAATCTGATGAATATTTATGAATAAATCACTCCTGTTACTTTTACTCAGTTACTATATATATAAGTATAGGATATATGAGTAACAGGATTGAGATTTTAGGATAAAATTAGCAAATACATATAATCTAGCCAAATGTAGTACATGCTAATATGAGAATATTCAGTGAATTATAGTGATTCACCAAAGATTTGTATTTTTAAAATAAACAAGTAAACAAGTAAAATAATCTAAGAAATAATTTAGGTAACAGGACAGTATATTTATAATGACGCTCCCAGCCACCGTTATCATCAAATATACAGAAAAGAAAATAAGACCGCATGCTTCCGATCATTTCATTGCCTTCAGAAGATCCAGATGTTGCAATATTATGTTGAAAATGTGTCTTGTGGATTTTTCCCAGTTTTTTAGAGGGGGAATGTGTTAGGGTAACAGGACTGAGTGAAAACCTGGGGACATGACTAAAATGTGTATTTTATCCAAAATATTATAAATTTATTTTTGAAATAAATGTATAAAAGTACAGATGGGATATGGAGGTACACAAAAATGCAAAATAAAAATTATTTCTGAAGGTTTTTAAACATTATATTTCATGTTAAAATGTATCGTTAGACACTGGGGACATGTACAAATGCTATATTTTCAGTGTTTTAGGTTGTTTTTAATCATTTTTAAAATTATAGATTTAAAATTTGCAGTTAGATTAATGTGCAGGACACTTTGCGTAATAATAAAATGTATTTTATAGTTAATTTGTATGCATTTTTGTACCTATAATTTCCTGAGGACAGAAATGGCACCCATCGGTGGAATGGCACATACATTTAGGTTAGGCTACTTATGCATTTAGAAGAAGCTTTTATCCAAAACGACTTACAAAAGAGGAACAAATTACTCCAAAGTCAGCCACAATGCCAGGTTTATTATACAATAATAATCAAGTGCTAAGATTATCACAAATTAAACAAGATTTTGACGCACATCTTTCTTATTAAATCGTTGTATTCCTCGTACCCGTTACAATAGACAGAGAATCACTTAAAACAATTTACTGTATAGTAGGCCTACTATTCCACATAATAATATGCAATAAAACAATAATAGTCTACAATCAATTAACACGTCCTACAGGTGACGTGCAAATAACGTGATTACTGATCATGAGCCCAACATCCAGCAAGCCAAGAAAACATGCAATCTACCTGAGGGAAGACATCATTCACTTCTAGTGTAGGCTATTCTTAAACCTGGATTTCATTATTGAAGCACAAATACAGGCACCAAAAGCAGCCCACACCAAGTTCTCTTTAATTAAAAATATGCATTTTCATTTATTCATAGTCTACATGGCTGCAATAACATTTCAGTTCCAAATTTTGCCATTGTTAAAAAAATGCTTTACTGACTGACGATTCAGACTTTCAGTTGTTATGCTCTCAAAATGTATGCCATATATATGTAGACTATGTCCTAAATTATTACACCACTTGTGCAGCCAGTCACAATTCACAAAGGTAATTTACTCAGGACATTTTTTTTGGGTATGACAAATTCAATATGATAAATAAATAGGTTTAGCAAAACAAATGTGATTATTTTTGAGAACCTTGTGATTATTTTTATACACCTGTAAATATATTTATATAGCCTATATATATATATGTACACTTTACTGCAGACACAAACGACATAGCCTCTGTGGTACAATACAAATATTTTAGCGTCCTTTATTCTCCTATAAAGAATCACCAGGGCCGTCCCTGGCTGACGCGGGGCCCGGTGCGAGGTATGGAGTGGGGCCCCCCTCGGTCGACCGCACCAGTTGCACTGCCCTAAGGACGGCCCTGAGAATCACAATTGTCTCTTATTATCCTTTTCTGACAGTACGATAGCTGCCAGTGGTGCCTTCTGATTGAAGCCAACAATTTATTCCGCGAGGCTCAGTCCGGCCTGTTCACCTGATGCGCGTGCACCTTTAAACAGGTAAGTAAGGGCAACGATCTGTGTATGTAACGAGATCACGGGTTTAATGGTATTATTTTAATTATTTCTGCATCACGTTAGATGAGGTAATGTGTTAAAACGGCAGCGTATGCGTTCAAATGTTGTGAGTCAGTGGAACATTGGGCTGCTTAGCACAGCTGGTAACCTGTCATTGACATTAGCCTAAGCTAACTTCTACTGTATGTTATAGACCTGTTTCCGTTTGAAATAAATAAATAAAACCGTTTTAATCATGTTGTGACATGGGTCTTCAGCTTTTAGACATGGCTGATGACAGCACAACAAATCAACCAACGCAGCATTGCGTGATAATTGTGATCATGTAAAAATCCACAGATTTACCATATTTTTACCATAGTAACTGTTGCTCGACCATGTCATGTGTAGTCAATCCACAGTAACTACAACACACCATGCCTCTCATCACCTTAACTGTAGTTTAACTGTGGTATTTTTTTTGTAGGTATGGTAACCACAACACCTTTTCATGATTTTACCATGGTAAAGTAACTGTGTTTACTGTCTACTCTTTGTATGAGTTTACCACAGTAACCGTAGTTTTACTGTGGTATTTGTAGATGAAGCACAATAACCACAACACGTACTATGAGTTTACCACAGTAACCGTAGTTTTACTGTGGTATTTGTAGATGAAGCACAATAACCACAACACGTACTATGAGTTTACCACAGTAACCGTAGTTTTACTGTGGTATTTGTAGATGAAGCACAATAACCACAACACCATGCTTTTACCACAGTAACTGTACTGTATACTATTTGTAAAGCAGTAACAATGCTTGCCATGCCTTTAATATGTTTTTGTGAAGTAATTCAATATTTTTTTCTGTCTTGCAGTTACGCCAGATCACATACTCCAGCAGCTCTTTTCAGAAGCGCTCTCTCTCTCTCTCTCTCTCTCTCTCTCTCTCTCTCTCTCACTCTCTCTCTCTCTCTCTCTCTCTCACTCTCTCTCTCTCACTCTCTCTCTCTCTCTCTCTCTCCCTCTCTCTCTCTCTCTCTCTCTCTCTCTCCTCTCTCTCTCTCACTCTCTCTCTCTCTCTCTCTCTCTCTCTCTCTCTCTCTCACTCTCTCAGCTTTTCCGTTCTTATTTTTACCAACTGTAATCCGTAATTCAATTATGGCTTGTTTCCACTGAGCGGTACGGGTCAGTACGGTACGGTACAGTACGTTTCCACTGCCAACAGTACCCTTTATTTGATAGGCGTGGTGTATGCCGGAAAGTAGCGATCGACAATAAAGCGCGAAAATAAACACAACTCTGCCTCTTTTATGTCAGTTTTAAATGAACAATAATAGCCATTATACTGTAAAAGTATAAGTACAAAGTATAAGAGGCTTATATAAGAGGAAATAAAGACAAAAGCTAACAATTACGTCAAACGTATGCTACAAAGTCAGCGCTGTACTCCGGTAAAGTTCTAAATAAATATTAAGTTAAACTTTGTGCTCAGTCAAAACGATATGACCAGGAACAAATAATAGATTCATGAGACCACGAATGCCTGTTAAATATACACAAAACAAATTGATTCTAATATTTAATCACCACAGAGACATCGGAGCCAGTGGCAAATGTCGGAAAGGACCAGTGTTGGGCACGTTACTTTAAAAAAGTATTTAGTTATAGTTACTAGTTACTTCTCACAAATAGTAACTGAGTTACATCATTATAAAAGTAACTAATTACCAGGGAAAGTAATTATTGCATTACTTTTTTTTTAAATATGTAAAATAACTTGGATGCCCCAATATTAAATATGTTAAATGAATGAAATGGACACTAAATAGAATAAATTATTATTATAAAACATCGTACATTAATCGACACTATTTATCTGTTGACACTTAGCATCAGTCAGTCAAGCATTATAATATGATATTATGATAATTTAGCATTATATGATGATATAATTTTAGTAATTAGAATAACCAAGTATGAATTCATATTTGTCATGTTGACTGAACTTAGGACTGGTGGTGGTGCTTAAGATATTGTTTGTCACGTGTTTCTATAAAAAAAGGGGAAAAAAATTGATAAGATAACAAAACTAATACGAATTATACCACTAATAACAATATAAAACGCACTAAGGATAAAGGAGCTGCTGGGTTCATGAATATTAATCACGTTGTATGGGTTCGCCCGAAATGATTTGCTGAAATCAAAACAGGGATGATAATAGGTGAGCGCCGGCCAATGAGATTGCCGTTTGCGCATTAGCTCCGCCCACTAGCAGAGAATCCGGCAGTTCTTAAAAGCTGAAGAATTCCAAAGAAACTCCGTTATTTTGACACGAAAACACAACAAAGAATATCGTTTACATGTAGCGCGTCAATTCTGCATGTTATGAAAGACTCTCTCGCTCTGTATCTTTCTTTGCGCGCGCGCGCGTGTGTGCGTGTGCGCGTGCGCGTGCGCGTGTGTGTGTGTGTGAGAGAGACATAGCTACGGCGTCGTCGTGCGCTTCACACTAGAGTTTACGGTTCGTCAAATACAGCTACACTGCGCATCCATTCAGATGAACTGAAACATAAAATGATAATATTATAATAAATTATAGTAACGCCTCATTTTATTGTCAGTAACGGTAACGGCGTTGTAACGGGGGAAACGGTAATTAGTTTGATTACTCGTTACTGAAAACAATAACGCCGTTTATTTATAACGCCGTTATTCCCATCACTGTTAATCTCACACAAATATTTTATTTTAAATGACAAGCATTTCAATTACGATATACATTAAATTCAAAAAGTCCGGCTGTGCTTAATGGGTACATTTTTGTACCCGAGACACAAAACCGTGCTGTGACTGTGTTTGAATTATTTTTGTTGTCGAAATAGAGCAAAAACAGGCAATATGCTGTCTAAAACGTAAGTCTCTTAATATTAACTTCTCATTGAAATCAATATCACATTTATAATCATGCTGACTTTTGGAGAAAAAAAACGTCCCTCTTCATGTGATATTAACTATATTAAATGATATAAATATATACCTTTTCAGCCCCCATATCTTGAATTATGTGATAATTCTAAATGCATTTTAATAGACTGAATCATGCAGTGAAAGAAGTCACTATAGTGCACTAGTTTAACCTCGATGTTAACTTACTAGACTTCATCACGTAATGTAAGTGTGCACTCTGTAGGTGTGTTTTGTTTGTCGCGATATACTCGATAATGTCAAATCGCACATCTTTAAAACTACAATTACGATATTATCGCAGACCACGCATATTGCACACCCCTAAATGTATTGTTTTCTTATCGATCCACCAGTTCACATTTAAAGCTCTGCGTGTTTTCAGTGTAAAAACTTCACATTTGTCTGAACTCTGATTATTGAAATTGCACATTCATTCTCTGCCAGCAGGTGGCGTGTTTGGTAAAAGAACTGTTTCCCGGTGTTGTTTATTTGAATATTTGTATAATATTTGTAATAGTTGAATTTTATGTACGTATGTATGTATGTATATATTTGATTTGTATTTATCTGTATTTTTGCGTTCTACTGTTAGTGTTTAGTGTTATCTGTATGCACCAGGGGTCTGAAAGTAACGCAATTTCAATTCTCTGTATGTATGTACGGTACATGTGGCAGAATTGACAATAAAGCTGACTTTGACTTTGAATTTGTGTCCAATTCTGACCCCTGCCAGATTATTACCCCCCTAGTATTGGTAGGTTTAGGGTTAGGTGTGGGGGAGGGGTTAGGGTTAGGCAATCAGATAGCGAGAGGGGGTAATAATTTGTCAGGGGGTCGAAAATGGGCACAACACCGGCCTACCTGTATCAGACTACAACTTTATATATTTCTATTTTTACCCCATATATTAAACCGTGTGTAGCGCTCTAACACGATGTAAGGTACATGCCATGCATGGTCCTCTCCGATACCGTGACCCACACAAAATTGACAAAATTATATCCCAGTATATCATTTCATGACGATAAAGCTCCCAGGATTCTGCCTATGTCTATTTTAAAAACCATATTTTTATTAAGTCTCTGCATTGTTCCAAAGACTCTAGTTCTCAACTGAACGTGCGCGAGAAGCGTTACTAAATTTGGCCAAAGAAAACCTGTTAAAATCAACATTTTTCTATATTAATTTGTGCATTTTTCAAATGTTTATTAAAGGTACAAAAATTCATAAACAAAAATCTGAAAAGAAGTCAATATTTTACCTTTTCATGAAGAATTGTGTGTACGGTTCTAATTTTAATTTTGGTTTTCAGCATAGCATTTAAAAATATAATAACTGTTCTTTTTTCATGTTTTTCATCTGGGTTAAAAAACGAAAAACGAATGCACGCAAAAGTACACGGACCGAGACCGCTTGTCTTCTCAATAAATATTTATTTTTTGAAGATATAAATACATAATATTATATCAAACTGGATGTTTTACATGAAGCAAAACTAGAATACAGTGAAACCAGAATATTTATGTGAGGTTATTAAAAATATTTTGTATAATGATATTATAAATATTATTATATTTGGTGTTATAATTTATTTGAAAACACCTCATAATAAAACTGCTTATATTTCTTTATCAAAAAGCTGTCTCTGATTTTTAGATTATTTTTTTTTGCTGTTTTCTTGTGTAAAGGAAAGGACGTGACGTGTGGTCAAGTACGGTGTCCCACACTTGAACTTGTGCTCTGCATTTAACCCATCCAAGTGCACACACACAGCCGTGAGAATTGAACAAACACACTCACACACATGCTTCTGTACGCTTCTTTTAAATGCTTTTCATGTGGTTGATTCTAGCAGCAGCCAATCACACATCTGAGTAGAGCAGCAGCCAATCACGAGTCTGACTCCAGCAGCACCTGCTCAGGAATTCTGCATCTGTACTGAAGTGCTGCTTAACATAACGTAGTGCAACTTGACCTTTTGGTTCTTGAGGATATACATAAACTGCTTGTGAAGCAAAACAAGAAAGCTTCCTAATGTGAGTGCTTTACAAACCAGTGCAATTAGAATATATATGTTTACATTTATGTATTTAGCAGCTGATTTTATCCAGAGAGAATTACAAGAGGGGAACAAAGGCAAAGCCATGTCGAAGAGCCAACAATGTTGTTTTCTTGCTATTAAAAAAGAAATGGTGTTGCGTTATAATTTTATTTGTTTTTTTTTTTAAGTTAAATATATACAAAAAAATACAATTGCATATTTATTCAAAGATCTCTGAATCTTTGATTTTTGTTTTCATGTGCAACAGTGAAACATCAAGTACAACTTTAAATCAAAGTCTCAATTTGATTGAAATGCGTTTTTGAAGCTTTTCCCACTAAATTTCCGCATGAGTTTGCATCTCTTTATGTGGAGCCTCATGGGTTCAAGAAACACTTGACAGTTACTCATGACTTGCGCTCACCTGTTCACCTCTAACTACTATTGCTAATGCGGATGCTCTAAACCAGTGTTTTGAACCCAGTTCCGGGAGACACAACAACAGAACACATTTTGGATGTGTACGTTATCTGAGCAGTCGGTTTCAACCAATGAGCCTAGAAGTTGAATCAAAGTCAACTGTAATGTCATTGGTCTGATTAAGAGGAGATTGAAAATGCTTTTTGTGTGCTTCCAGTAACAGGGTTGAGAAACACTGCTCTAAACAAGCGCGTCGACTCAAGGTAAGAGTTTCAGAATCAAATATTTGTTTTAAAGGTGATAATGTCAACCATAATCTGACTTGAGTGCCGCACTCCCATCATTTTTTTATATGAGGTCCCAGATCTGGTAGTTCTGATTCCCTCAGTGGCCTACACATGATAAAATAGGAGCAAATAAAAATAAGTAAATGTTTTGTAGTAAAATAGTGATCGTGACCATGTGAACTACTTGTGCAGATGAGATGTTCTTCCATTGTAGCATCTCAAATCATGCTGAAGACATTTGCAAATTCATGTACATTAATATAATTAAAACATCGACTATGATTATGCTGAAAACATACTTATAATGAAAAATTCTGATTAGTCTCTGAGTTTAGGACCCCAAAGGTGTGTAGTCAGTTCAAGAAATTATCATATGGTTCAGTCATAAAGCTAATTTTATGAATTGGACCACTTTACTCAAAATTAGCATCTGGAACTGCGTTTTATTGATAATTGCAAAAGTGCAGATCCATTTCCACTAATGTCTTCAGTATACGTCATGACACTCACATATACATGTACAGTCTCAGACCTACTGATTTTTTATAAAAAAAAAAAATAATGGGTCAATAGACTACATTTCCATCTTGTTTATTTCAGATTTGAGAGTCTCAGCACTGTACACTACTACAATACTTGTACTTCCAGCGGCGGTCTCTGAAAACATTAAAAAGATGTCATGTTAGCATTCAAATACGCAGTTTCACATGCAATTAGGATTCAATTATCACATTTGAATCACCTTTTTCCACTGTCGACCAAAAACCTTTATCAATATCCAAATTAACCCAATAGTCAAGAGAGAAAAGTCTGAAAATTACAAATCTGCTGCTTTACTTACTCGTGTTTATTTTTATGGTAGCTTTCAGCACCCACCAGGAAGTTTTGGTTTGGTACAGTCCAGTGGAAAAACTCATCAAACCAGTTCACATAAGTCGTCCAGTCGCAGTTAGCAGTACAGTGGCCATTACTTCTACAGCAGTAAAACTGCCAGCTGTGAGAAAGTAAAAAATAATCATTAGTTCTGATTACCTCACAAAACCTCAAAACCAGAGCTCACCGTCGGTCCTCGTGGTGGTTGTTGTGGTAGCTGCTCATCCCGGTGATGATGTAGTTTAGTGGACACACATAGGAGAACTCTTGGTCAAAATCATTGACGTAAGGTGACAAGAAAACACTCTGTGCCCGAAACAAAGGTGTCTTTACAGCCGAACTCCCACAACCGGTCCTCGTGATGATTATCATGTTGGCTTGGTTTATTCATTAGGCAAGGAAATATAAGAGGCAAATGTTCGGTTTCATTACTGTAGTATTATTTGAGAATGTACACGTAAGCTCCTTGGAAACAGAAAATTAACCACACTCTTCTGGGGTTACAAATTACCATGCATGTTTAACTTCCATTTTACTGTAAATTGCTTTCATTGATCCATATGTTGTAGACCCCATTATGGTTTCTTACTTTAGTAACATTTTAACAGTAAATATCTTTACAGAAGTACACTGCTTTTTACTCACCTCTTTATGTAAGAGATGGACTGTCCTGCAGGGCAGTTAAAGTCTAGAGGCTGGTCATAGCTGTTTACCCAGTCCAGCTCTGTGGGATTTAATTCACACTTAACAAGCATTTCCACCAATTTGTAAATACAAACTGTTTTGCATAAAGTTTCCCACCTTGTTTATTGGCCAAGAGACCCGTCAGTAGTATTAACAAAGCAGCTCTCCTCATGGTGCTGTTGAGTTAAATTACTAGACAGAAAGGTACGGCTTTTATAAAGACCTCAGTCCTTGTGGTCACATAACGGATGGTAAGTCTTTTGCTTAACAAGTGGGATCTAATCATGATTGAACAGGTGGCACTGATTAACCAAGGTGATTTCTCAGGAACAGACATGCTGTGATAAAAAAGAATCATCCTTCATTTTTTAAGCAGAAGTTTAAGCTGTTTAACTTTTTGTCTTTATTAGGGAGTTTTTGATCTGTATTATCTGTGGGAAAATAGTACATGTGCACCTTTAGCAGTAAACAGTTAAGCATGATACCATTTTATTTTTGTGCTGGGTGCTTGATGTTTAAAGGTAAACTTATGTAAGATGAGTTATGCAATCTTACTCAGGAAAAGCTAAGAGTTATTGCACTGAGAGGAGATCAATATCTATTATATACCATATGATCAGAACAATAATCAGATTTGTTTTGGTGTCACAGATCTGCCAGGCTCATCCAGCACCCAATCACAGCGCACACCAGCACCTGAGTATTAACTGCACGCACCTGTTTGGAATCAACACTCTCATTAGGACTCACACCTCACTTCACTCAGTGTCTGGTCGCAGTCCTACGAAGTGGATTCACTCAAATGCTATTCAAGCGCTGTCTAGACATACTTACCTTGTATACTCACCATTTGTGTGTCCTCCAGTGTGTGTTTCTGCTCCTCGTGACACCGTCTGTTCCAGGTGTCATATCATTGTGGATTTTTTACAAGAGAATGTGATTTCAGTCTTTTACTTCAGACTTTCACGTTTAATTCAATGTGTTTGCTGTTTCTTGGTAACTAGAATAAAGGTACCTATTAAGCTCCCCAAAATCTACATTGAGACTGTTAGTGCACAAGATATTGGTTTCAGTACAAAACGTTATGTTAAGATAAAATATTAATCTCACACAAATATTTTATTTTAAATGACAAGCATTTCAATTAAGATATACATTAAATTCAAAATGTCCGGCTGTGCTTAATGGGTATATTTTTCTTTACTCTTTAAGCTCACGTTTCATTTAAAATTCTTGTTTATTTTAAGGAACATTTTTAATATATATATATTTTTTGAAGGTACAAAGTCAATCACAAAAAACCGAACACTAAAATCAAGCAGCAAGGCATTCAAGTCGATCAGTTATATATTCATAATGAAGTGAATCTAAGCACATTGAAACATCTACTAGTCCACGTTCAGCTAAGTAACGCATTAAAAAAAAATCTAATAAAACAAACCAATAAAACATTTTCTTCATGGGGATGAACACAGAAACTAGCCTCATCGTGAACCCTCTTTTTAAATGGATGTCATCTTATCTATATTCTCTTATGGCTGGAGAACATGATTTTTGTCCTGATTTTCCACAGATTTACCGTCTGGAGAAGTTGATGCTAGATGCCAAAGATCAGAGCCAGTCTGCAGATTTGAGTCGACAGAATCCATAGAAAATCACTTAACTTGAATTAAAGTGACAACCATCAGTTAATATTTGAAGTCTGTTTATGAAGTATTTACATAGACGTTCAGTGTGGAAGAGCTTAAAGAGAGCAGCAACAATTTAATACATTTCATGTAATATTTATTAAAATGACAGGATTTTGCTAAATAAATAGTCTTGGTCATGTATTATGTTCACACATACTGTTAATAATAGTTGTTCATATTAAAATATCTATACAATTCTACTTTTTCTTATTGATGTCACACTGAAGCTGTGATTTTCATAGTAGTGTACCCTTAAAGCTCACCTTAAGATAAAATGATCTTTAAAAATTACAGTGCTGTACAGCTAGACTTTTATTTAAGACAAAGAACAATAAGATGATCCACTTGCAACAATGAAAAACAGGAGAAAGACACTGCAGCATAAACTCAATACAAAGAAGTCAACAGCTGAGGACAAGATATGCACAGAGTAATGAGGGTAAAACACGGCACAGGTGGAGCTAATCAATGAACTACAGAAATACCACTTTATTTTTATGGACTGATGAAGTTGACATGAGACATTACAGGTAGCTAAATGACTCAGAAAAGACTAACCATTGCATCCTATGCATTTTGTTATAATATATTATATTGTTCTGAGAAATCTATTTTTTAGTCTTAGTTTTTTTTTTATGCACGTTTTTCATGTTATTTGCCATACAAATAACATGAGAAAAATGTATCTTCATTCTTAGAGTTACAAATAGCACGAGAGGTTCATCTTCAATGTTAGAGGTTATTTTTATTTTATTCTTGCTGTCACACCACAGGACACTACCCTAGTACAGGGGGAATTCAGTTCAATTGGGACACTTTTTGTCATTGAGATGAATGGGAAAAATGTCACAATTAAACTAAATATATCTCATGAGGCAAATTGTAATTGTTATACTAGTGTTTTAAGTTTGTCTGATTTATGGCATGTAATAAATGTATTTCTTTGTTATTGTTTTACGTGGTAGAAATATTTGAAGAGAGTGTAAAAAGTGTGTTTAGGAGTCCACAGGTCCAAAAGTTTCTAAATGATCCATAAACACGTGTCTCAGTGATGAAAAAGTTTCATCATTACAGATCAAAATGCAGTTTGAGTGAGGGTTACACATAAACTGCATACAGCATTGTCTCCACATACTGATGTAACTGTGTTTCCCCTCCACTGATAACTATAAAAGTTATGGAAAGTCTTCTGTCATCATTTACTCACCCTCGCGTCGAAAACCCTCATTTTGACATCTGTGGCTTCTTTTCTTCTGTGGAAGAAAAAAAGGAGATATTTTGAGTGTTTATGTTGATACAATGAAAGTCAATGGGGTCCAAACAACACTTGAGTCACGCTTAAGCAGCATGAGCGATATTCAGTGTTGCAATTCTTCATGGGAATTTGCATGAATGGCCAAAATGTAGTAGACTTGTCATTTGTGAGTTGCTTTCTACATAGAGATTGCAGGTCATGAATTTATGAGCGGAGTAGGTGGACAGTTTTTACAAATTCTGCAATCGCACTCAATATAATGATATAAAAACCCTGCTGTTCATTCTTATGAACCTCCACCAGCATCTTCATTCCTGCTCCACAGATCATGACATGTAGTTCGGTGCAGAAACCTAGTGCATCTTGGTTCCTCTATTCACAGCGCTATTTTTAGTCTGTTTTAAAGCACGGATTCTCTGCTATTTTGAGGGGTGTTATAAATATGACAAGGAAGGCTGATATATAGCGTACTAGACTATCACAACACGAAATCTGAAGAATTTTAACAGTACTGTTTTAATTTTATGGACCCATGAACTCTATTCATAGTTCGGGGCAGTCGTGGCCTAATGGATAGCGAGTCGGACTTGTAAGCGGAAGGTTGTGGGTTCGAATCTCAGGTCTGGCAGGGATTGTTGGTGGGGGGAGTATCCTCCTTCAATACCACGACTGAGGTGTCCTTGAGCAAGGCACCGAACCCGGGCGCTGTAACATGGCTGCCCACTGCTCCGGGTGTGTGTTCACTTAGGATGGGTTAAATGCAGAGAATACATTTCACTGCTGGTTATATACTCTCTATGTAATTGTGTATGTGACAAATAATCTTAATCTTAACTTGACATGATTATACAGATGAACAGGTCAAGTCTATTGTACCATCAGCTCAATTCAAATCAGTTATAAACAGGGTTTCTGCAGGATTTTTAAGCTCAAATTTAAGACTTTAAGACCTTTTTAAGACCTGCACAAATAAATGTAATACCATATGAGTGGGGTGGGGCAATGTCTATAGTAACATTAAACTGTAAAATTACTGTAAAAGCATAATTTACAGTTCAGATACAAGGTTTCACAAAAACAAAACGTTTTACAAATGATGAACTTTACATTTCAGCCTTTAAACCATTTTTAAGAAAATGGATGAGCCAAAATTATTAATTATATTAATTTAAACAATTATTATATTTAAATTGTTTTATAAATCAAATAACGTAAATTATAAATTGTGCGATAGTGACAAAAAATTATATTTCCTGGATATTTAGCGATAACTATACTTCGTTATCATACTCCCATCGTTTTTTTTATATGAGGTCCCAGATCTGGTAGTTCTGATTCCCTCAGTGGCCTACACATGATAAAATATGAGCAAATAAAAAAAAAAGTAAATGTTTAGTAAAATAGTGATCGTGACCATGTGAACTACTTGTGCAGATGAGATGTTCTTCCATTGTAGCTCCTCAAATCACGCTGAAGACATTTGCAAATTCATGTACATTAATATAATTAAAATGTTCACTATGATTATGCGGAAAATATACTTATGAAAAAATCTGATTAGTCTCAGAGTTTAGGACCCCAAAAGGTGTGTAGTCATTTCAAGAAAAAAGTAATCAAAGCTAATTTTATGAATTGGACAATTTTATTCTTCAAAATTAGCATCTGGAACTGCGTTTTATTGATAACTGCAGATTTATTTCCACTAATGGCTTCAGTATACTTCATGTCACTCACATATACATGTACAGTCTCAGACCTACTGATTTTTTATAAAAAAAAATAAATAATGGGTCAATAGACTACATTTCCATCTTGTGTTTATTTCAGATTTGAGAGTCTCAGCATTGTACACTACTACAATACTTGTACTTCCAGCGGCGGTCTCTGAAAACATTAAAAAGATGTCATGTTAGCATTCAAATATGCAGTTAGGATTCAATCATCACATTTGAATCTCCTTTTTCCACTGTCGACCAAAAACCTTTATCAATATTCAAATTAACCCAATAGTCAAGAGAGAAAAGTCTGAAAATTACAAATCTGCTGCTTTACTTACTCGTGTTTATTTTTATGGTAGCTTTCAGCACCCACCAGGAAGTTTTGGTTTGGTACAGTCCAGTGGAAAAACTCATCAAACCAGTTCACATAAGTCGTCCAGTCGCAGTTAACAGTACAGTGGCCATTACTTCTACAGCAGTAAAACTGCCAGCTGTGAGAAAGTAAAAAAATAATCATTAGTTCTGATTACCTCACAAAACCTCAAAACCAGAGCTCACCGTCGGTCCTCGTGGTGGTTGTTGTGGTAGCTGCTCATCCCGGTGATGATGTAGTTTAGTGGACACACATAGGAGAACTCTTGGTCAAAATCATTGACGTAAGGTGACAAGAAACACTCTGTGCCCGAAACAAAGGTGTCTTTACAGCCGAACTCCCACAACCGGTCCTCGTGATGATTATCATGTTGGCTTGGTTTATTCATTAGGCAAGGAAATATAAGAGGCAAATGTTCGGTTTCATTACTGTAGTATTATTTGAGAATGTACATGTAAGCTCCTTGGAAACAGAAAATTAACCACACTTTTCTGGTGTTACAAATTACCATGCATGCTTAACTTCCATTTTACTGTAAATTGCTTTCATTGATCCATATGTTGTAGACACCATTATGGTTTCTTACTTTAGTAACATTTTAACAGTAAATATATCTTTACAGAAGTACAGTGCTTTTTACTCACCTCTTTATGTAAGAGATGGACTGTCCTGCAGGGCAGTTAAAGTCTAGAGGCTGGTCATAGCTGTTTACCCAGTCCAGCTCTGTGGGATTTAATTCACACTTAACAAGCATTTCCACCAATTTGTAAATACAAACCGTTTTGCATAAAGTTTCCCACCTTGTTTATTGGCCAAGACACCCGTCAGTAGTATTAATAAAACAGCTCTCCTCATGGTGCTGTTGAGTCAAACTACTAGACAGAAAGGTACGGCTTTTATAAAGACCTCAGTCCTTGTGGTCACATAACGGATGGTAAGTCTTTTGCTTAACAAGTGGGATCTAATCATGTTTGAACAGGTGGCACTGATTAACCAAGGTGATTTCTCAGGAACAGACATGCTGTGATAAAAAAGAATCATCCTTCATTTTTTAAGCAGAAGTTTAAGCTGTTTAACTTTTTGTTTTTTGGCTGCTTATTTTTTGTCTTTATTAGGGAGTTTTTGATCTGTATTATCTGTGGGAAAATAGTACATGTGCACCTTTAGCAGTAAACAGTTAAGCATGATACCATTTTATTTTTGTGCTGGGTGCTTGATGTTTAAAGGTAAACTTATGTAAGATGAGTTATGCAATCTTACTCAGGAAAAGCTAAGAGTTATTGCACTGAGAGGAGATCAATATCTATTATATACCATATGATCAGAACAATAATCAGATTTGTTTTGGTGTCACAGATCTGCCAGGCTCATCCAGCACCCAATCACAGCGCACACCATCACCTGAGTATTAACTGCACGCACCTGTTTGGAATCAACACTCTCATTAGGACTCACACCTCACTTCACTCAGTGTCTGGTCGCAGTCCTACGAAGTGGATTCACTCAAATGCTATTCAAGCGCTGTCTAGACATACTTACCTTGTATACTCACCATTTGTGTCTCCTCCAGTGTGTGTTTCTGCTCCTCGTGCCACCGTCTGTTCCAGGTGTCATATCATTGTGGGTTTTTTACAAGAGAATGTGATTTCAGTGTTTTACGTGTTTTACGTGTTTTACAGGGGGGAGCCGTGGCCTAATGGCTAGAGAGTTGGACTTGTAACCCAAAGGTTGCAGGTTCGATTCCCAGGTCCGGCAGGGATTGTCGGTGGGGGGAGTGAATAACAAGTGCTCTCTCCACCTTCAATACCACGACTGAGGTGAGACCCTTGAGCAAGGCACCGATCCCCCAACTGCTCCCCGGGCGCCGCAACATGGCTGCCCACTGCTCCGAGTGTGTGTTCACTGCTGTGAGTGTGCACTTGGATGGGTTAAATGCAGAGGACAAATTCCAAGTATCACCATACTTGGCCACACACCACTTCCCTTTCCCCCTTTTCCCCTTTCCCCTTTTTAATTCAATGTCTTTGCTGTTTCTTGGTAACTAGAATAAACGTACCTATTAAGCTCCCCACAATCTACATTGAGACTGTTAGTGCACAAGATATTGGTTTCAGTACAAAAAGTTATGTTAAGATAAAATATTAATCTCACACAAATATTTTATTTTAAATGACAAGCATTTCAATTAAGATATACATTAAATTCAAAAAGTCCGGTTGTGCTTAATGGGTATATTTCTGTACCCTTTAAGCTCACGCTTCATTTAAAATTCTTGTTTATTTTAAGGAACATTTTTAATATATATATTTCCGCCCAGACATGATAGTTACCTCCGAGGTTTCAAAACAGCTGATCATGCTGGAACTTACGGTGCCCTGGGAAGAGCGTATTGAGGAAGCCAATGAGAGGAAACGCGCTAAGTACCAGGAACTGGTGGAGGAGTGCAGGGAGAGAGGCTGGAGAACCTTCTATGAACCTATAGAAGTCGGCTGTAGAGGCTTTGCAGGTCGTTCACTTTGCAAAGTCCTCAGTCGTTTGGGCGTTACAGGGGTGGCCAAGAAGAGGGCCATTCAATCCGCAAGCGAAGCCGCAGAGAAGGCCACAAGGTGGCTTTGGATTAAGAGGGCTGATCCGTGGACTGCTACTGGGACGCAAGTCGGGGCTTGATCAACCCTGGCTGGGTCGCCTGGGCGAGGGTATATGATGTTGCGAGACCCGAAACACCCAATGATCCCAGGAGACATCACTGAGGATGCATCCCAGTGCATCCATGAGATGTTTCTTGCATAGTGAAGGTACAAAGTCAATCACAAAAAAACCGAACACTAAAATCAAGCAACAAGGCATTCAAGTCAATCAGTTATATATTCATAACAAAGTGAATCTAAGCACATTGAAACATCTACTAGTCCACGTTCAGCTAAGTAACGCGTTAAAAAAAATCAAATAAAACAAACCAATAAAACATTTTCTTCATGGGGATGAACACAGAAACTAGCCTCATCGTGAAGCCTCTTTTTAAATGGATGTCATCTTATCTATAGTCTCTTATGGCTGGAGAACATGATTTTTGTCCTGATTTTTCACAGATTTACCGTCTGGAGAAGTTGATGCTAGATGCCAAAGATCAGAGCCAGTCTGCAGATTTGAGTCGACAGAATCCATAGAAAATCACTTAACTTGAATTAAAGTGACAACCATCAGTTAATATTTGAAGTCTGTTTATGAAGTATTTACATAGACGTTCAGTGTGGAAGAGCTTAAAGAGAGCACACTGAGCTTAAAGAGAGCACACTGAGCTTAATGGGAGCAGCAACAATTTAATACATTTCATGTAATATTTATTAAAATTACAGGATTTTGCAAAATAAATAGTCTTGGTCATGTACTATGTTCACACATACTGTTAATAATAATTGTTCATATTAAAATATCTATACAATTCTACTTTTTCTTATTGATGTCACACTGAAGCTGTGATTTTCATAGTAGTGTACCCTTAAAGCTCACCTTAAAATAAAATAATTTTTAAAAATTACAGTGCTGTACAGCTAGACTTTTATTTAAGACAAAGAACAATAAGATGATCCACTTGCAACAATGAAAAACAGGAGAAAGACACTGCAGCATAAACTCAATACAAAGAAGTCAACAGCTGAGGACAAGATATGCACAGAGTAATGAGGGTAAAACACGGCACAGGTGGAGCTAATCAATGAACTACAGAAATACCACTTTATTTTTATGGACTGATGAAGTTGACATGAGACATTACAGGTAGCTAAATGACTCAGAAAAAACTAACCATTGCATCCTATGCATTTTGTTATATTATATTGTTCTGAGAAATCTATTTTTAGTCTTATTTTTTTTTATGCACGTTTTTATTTTAAATTTTAAAGTTTATTGGCAGTTTACATTCTATGTGCATATCGCCACCTACTGGCGTTATTTGGTATCAGTGAGCCTCAATCTTTTCTGACACTGAAAGCTGATAAACAATATCTTAAAAGTCCTATTGCACCACCTGGCCAATTTTAATCTATTTTTCTCTGTCATTTTCAGAGGTATATTAAATATGACACTGCTGTCTGGTACACAGTGCAATGCTCTATAAATAATAAAAAAGGACATTTTAATTGCACTTTTTTTGTGGACTCATAAACATCTGTAGGATCACTCGAGGTCTGGAACCTTATCAAATATAGAGATGGTGTGGTGAAATGGTGCATAAATAAGACTAATGAAAACATACACTGTAGGATACAAAATCTGTTGCTGGTCATAAACCGCTTTCATTACTGGAAAGGTATCGAACAGGTAAACACTGTACAAGTATTCAGGAACTTATTTAGACTCCAGTATGAAAGGCACTGGTCAGAATGAACATGTTCCTGGATTAACCTTAAAGAGGTCATCGGATGCAAAATTTACTTTACATGTTGTTTGAACATAAATGTGTGTTGGAAGTGTGTGTACACATCTACCCTATAATGATAAAAATCCACCCCCCTATTTTAAAATCCCCTTTCTGAAATCAGGCTGTTCTGAGATTCCTGTCAGAATGACCTAGTTCTGTACAGGCCCCTCCCACGATAGTTGATTGACAAGGCTGTCTTACCTTAGCCCCGCCCTGAGTGAGCTGAGAGCTGTCCGCCTCCGGAGCAGGGGAAGACAAGATGTCTCTGATTGAGTGATTGAGGTGTTTTGTTGTTGGATGTAATAATGAATATAGCAGTCGCTATTTACTACCAACATCTGAGCCGCTGAAGGCGCAGAGGATTAACATTACATTCGTTTTGAAGTGAATGCGCCGATCCCCGATCTGCCTAAATGCATTTATGTTCGCGTGAATCATTCGTGATCCAGCTTCATCTACAGAAGAAGTGAGTATAAGGTTTTTTTATGAATCTTTGCAAATCGCCTTTTGTAATATATGCTAGTTGGCAAGTTTCGCGGCTGAAGTTTACAGTCTGCTCCTCATCCCACTGAAGAGAGGGGCGGGGCGAGCAGAGCTCATTAGCATTTAAAGCAACATGGACCAAAAAACGGCTTGATGAAAACAGAGCTGATTTTGACAGGTTTAAAAAGGGTGTTTTTTACACTACCATTGATACATTTTAACCACAGTACACTGCCTTCCAAAAGTTTGGAAACGCCCTAGAAAATGGGGTTTTGGACAATATTGGCATGAATCCTTTTTAATTTGTGATAATTTTGCACTGATAAGGGACAACACAAACTATGAAAACATATTTTATTACATAAACAGTTTATACATAGAAAAAACTTAAATTTTCGATTCATCAAAATATCCACCATTAGCAGCTATTACAGCTCTGCATAATCTGGGCATCCTAGCTGTCAGTTAATTCAAACATTGACTTGATATATTACTCCAAGCCTCCTGAAGGATTGCCCAAATATGATTCACACTGGTTGGACACTTCTTACGGACATCATGGTCCAGTTCCTAGTAGCTCAATTGGGTTGAGGTCGGGTGATTGGGGAGGCCATTCCATGACCTACATGATGCCAGCTGACTGTTTCCTCTCCAAATAGGATTTGCACAGCTTGGAAGTGTGATATCGTCCAAAACCCCACTTTTCTAGAGCATTTCCAAACTTTTGGAGGGCAGTGTATGTTACTGACTTTTCATTAAGACCCTAAAGAATCATATCAACTTGTGGAAAATGGGCATTCGACGACCCCTTTAAGGCTTTTAGGTATGAATTCTAGGTGCGGTTTCCTGGACAGAGATATTAAGCCTAGTCCTAGCCTAGTCCTTTAAACCAGATTAACAGAAATCTACTTTCTCTGTCATGGTTTTAAATAGTCTTAGACTTAGTCTAGTCCAGATTTTAATAGGCTGATTTCCTGGAGGAAGACTGGAGCTACTTCAGGACTAAATTGAGGCTTAAATTAAACCTACCAGGAGGAAGACTTAACTTCAGATTAAGGTTGTTTCTCCAGTCTTTATATATCAAAATTATTGGTACCTTTGGTAGATATGAACAAAGAAGCCTGTGAAAATACAACCCGAATTCCGGAAATGTTAGGACATTTTTTAAATTTGAATAAAATGAAAACTAAAGAGCCACTATTTTATTCACAATAGAACATAGAGAACATAACAAATGTTTAAACTGATAAACTTTACAATTTTATCCACTAAATGAGCTCATTTAAAATTTGATGCCTGCTACATGTCTCAAAAAAGTTGGCACGGGGGCAACAAAGGGCTAAAAAAGCAAGAAATTTTGAAAAGATTCAGCTGGGAGAACAGCTAGCAACTAATTACTAGTTAATTGACATCAGGTCTGTTACATGATTAGCTATAAAAGGGATGTCTTAGAGATGCAGTCCCTCAGAAGTAAAGATGGGCAGATACTCTCCAATCTGTGAAAGAGTGCGTAAAAATATTGTGGAATACTTTAAAAACCATGTTCCTCAACATCAAATTGCAAAGGCTTTGCAAATCTCATCATCTACAGTGCATAACATCATCAAAAGATTCAGAGAAACTGGAGAAATCTCTGTGCATAAGGGACAAGGCCGAAGACCTTTGTTGGATAACCGTGGTCTTCGAGCACTCAGACGACACTGCATCACTCATCGGCATGATTCTGTCAGTGACATTACTAAATGGGCCCAGGAATACTTCCAGAAACCACTGTCGGTAAACACAATCCGCCGTGCCATCTGCAAATGCCAACTAAAGCTCTATCATGCAAAAAGGAAGCCATATGTGAACATGGTCCAGAAGCGCTGTCATGTCCTGTGGGCAAAGGCTTATTTAAAATGGACTGATTCAAAGTGGAAAAGTGTTATATAGTCAGACGAGTCCAAATTTGACATTTGTTGGAAATCACGGACGTCGTGTCCTCCGAGCTAAAGAGGAGGGAGACCTTCCAGCGTGTTATCAGCATTCAGTTCAAAAGCCAGCATCTTGCATGTTTTGGAAGGCACTATGAATGCTGAAAAAGGTATATAAAGATTTTAGAGCAACATATGCTGCCCTCCAGATGATGTCTATTTCAGGGAAGGCCTTGTGTATTTCAGCAGGACAATGCAAAACCACATACTGCAGCTATTACAACAGCATGGCTTCGTAGTAGAAGAGTCCAGGTGCTGAATTGGCCTGCCTGCAGTCCAGATCTTTCAGAGAACATTTAGCACATCATTAAATGAAAAATACGTTGAAGACGACCACAAACTCTTCAGCAGCTGGAAACCTATATCAGGCAATAATGGGACCAAATTCCAACACCAAAACTCCAGAAACTCATAACCTCGATGCCCAGACGTCTTCAAACTGTTTTGAAAAGAAGAGGAGATGCTACACCATGGTAAACATGCCCAGGGCCCAACTATTTTGAGACCTGTAGCAGGCATCAAATTTTAAATTAGCTCATTTTGTGCATAAAATTGTAAAATTTCTCAGTTTAAACATTTGTTATGTTATCTATGTTCTATTGTGAATAAAATATTGGCTCATGTGATTTGAAATTCTTTTAGTTTTCATTTTATTCAAATTTAAAAAACGTCCCAACATTTCCGGAATTCGGGTTGTAAATCTGCACTGTTATCATTTTGAACTTATTTCAAAAAATACTTTTTGCAACCTCCTTTTGCCAGTTTAACAGCTATGAGTCTCTCCTATAATGCCTGATGAGTTTGGAGATCCGAGACCATTCCTTCATACAGAATCACTCCAGACCCTTCAGATTCTCTCCTCTTGATATTCTCTCCTCTTTAGTTTTCTAGGGTTCAGGTCAGGGAACTGGACGGCTATGGCAGAACCTTTGTTTTGTGTTCAGTGAACCATTTTTGTGTTGATTTTGATGGTCCTCTTGGATCATTGTTCTGTTGGAAGATCCAACCACGACCCATTATAAGCCTATCTGACCCCAAGACTCAACTCTTTTCTGCAATTCTCCAGCTGTGATTCTCAGAGAGTCTTTGGGCACTCAAACTATCCTCCTCACATTGCATTAAGAAAATATAGACACGGACAATATAGATACCCCCCCCGGATTTATGTACCCACCAATGTCGAAAGCAAACCTACGCCCTTGGTTTATCCTGATCTTTCATTAAAAAAGTAAATAAAAATAAAATAAATGTAAAAAAAACCCCCCACAAAAATCTAACTTTTCAACAATCACATTGTGAAAAAAATTCTCTAAAACACATTAGCTGATGAAGAGCGTTTAAGCTCGAAACGTTGCCTGTGGTGAGAACATAATTAAATACTTCTCTTTTTCTGGAGCTGTGGTGTTTGTGATGTTTTCATTCTAATACACATTGACCACAATTATTTGTAGTCCTAGAAATTATTATGAGTATAATCTCTAAAGATCTATATTTCCATTCATATGTACAGTTTTTAGCACACCAGGGTGACTAGGAACATGACATTATCCAGCCATTACTTCCTGTTTCACAGGAATATAAATATAAGCAACACAAATGCCAAATTCTCTTTATCATCCATCACAACTAATTTTTTTTAAATATATTTCTGTTGTGCAGCAACAGATTATTGAGCTTTACAAAATATGAAGCCAAGAAAATAGCACAAAATAGTAAAAAAAAAAAAGAAAGAAAAGAAATTAAAAGAGCTATAGCATTGAACATTTTCATCTCCACCATTAGGACAATAATTAAGGAGTTCCAATCTGCAATCAAATCAAAACTGCAGGAGTTAGTAATCTGCACTTAATTTGTGTTTCAGAAAGCCATTTTTTAAACAACTGACTATTTACATTTATGCATTTAGCAGACGCTTTTAGCCAAAGCGACTTAACATTGCATTCAAGTTACAGTTTTACATTTTATCAGCTCTTGCTTTCCCTGGGAATCAAACCCATGATCTTGGCGTTGCTAGCGCCATGCTCTACCATTTGAGCTACAGGAAAGCTATTCTAGATTGAGCCAACTCCCGTCTTAATTTAAACCCTGTCCGGGAAACCACCTCCTGGTGCAGTTGATTCTGTTCATATCTAGTGGTTTTTAAATAAATAAAGTCTAGCTGCTGCATTTAGATATTCTTTTTTTCATCTTTATTTTTAACAAGCTGTGACAATGAGATGTTATTATTGTCACGGTGCACACAGCAGGGAGAAACGAGGAACATGCAGATGAGGATAAACTTCAAATTAACAGTCTTTAATGTAGAGGAGGCAAGACAAGGCAGGGCAGACACACAGGAACACCGGGGAATAACGAGTAGACCAGACGACATTTACTAAACAGACAGGAACTTAAATACACAGGATAATCACGAACATAATCAAACACAGCTGGACGAGACTTAACTAATAATAACAACACTTAAAGGGATAGTTCACTTTGAAATTAAAATTTGGTATCTATCAGCTTACCCCAAGGGCATCCAAGATGTCTTTTTTTCTTCAGTAGATCCAATTTTGATGTTTTTAGGTCAAACCGTTCTAGTCTGTCAGTCATATAATGGCAGGTATAGGTCACTGTCTCTATAAGAGGGAAAAAGAACATGCAGAGAAATCCAAATTAAACAATTCCCCATCGTAACTACACATTGATGGCCTAAGACACGAAACGAGCGGTTTGTGTGAGAAAACGAACAGTATTTATATAGTTTTTTACCTCTTGTACACAACCATGTCCAAGTGATCTGAGTGCACACACATCCGGTGTGTGACGTGTGTGTGTGCGCGCTCTGGCTCACGCTGCATTCACACGGGGCGTCGGCGTCAATGCTTGACGGAGGGCGTGTCTGAAGCGTGGTGCTTTAAAAAATTATTTGAATTGTTTGACAGTGTTATTACATACGGTTATGTATATTCCTTTTGGTACAAAATGATGGCTCTTTAATTTCGGAATGGCACAAATATTATTCATGGACTAATCCTTCGTCATAGTAAGATTCCTTTTTTTTTTCCTCGCCGGTGTCATGTCTCAATAAACTGTTCCTGGATCTGTTATTTTTTACATGGTTAGGTAGAAGTGACGCAGGGTGAGGAGGGTGGAGTTGCGGCATGTGTGTTTGGCTAGTTACAGATGAATGAAAAGGATACATGGAGTGCTCGTATAGAAATACAATGCATGACAGCAAGCGGGTCTGCTTAAAAGAAGTCATCATTATCCTAGAGTAGACAGTTCAGAAAATGACACGAGCGATGACAGTGCGCGTCTTTCAACAAGAAAATACCACGAAGTTGCGTCAGCACCACGCATCAGACTCGCCCTCCGTCAAGCGTTGACGCCGACGCCCCGTGTGAATGCAGTGTGAGCCAGAGCGCGCGCACACACACGTCACACACCGGATGTGTGTGCGCACTCAGATCACTTGGACATGGTTGTGTACAAGAGGTAAAAAAATGATATAAATACTGTTCATTTTCTCACACAAACCGCTCGTTTCGTGTCTTAGGCCATCAATGTGTAGTTACGATGGGGAATTGTTTAATTTGAATTTCTCTGTGCATGTTCTTTTTCCCTCTTATAGAGACAGTGACCTATACCTGCCATTATATGACTGACAGACTAGAACGGTTTGACCTAAAAACATCAAAATTGGATCTACTGAAGAAAAAAAGACACCTACATCTTGGATGCCCTTGGGGTAAGCTGATAGATACCACATTTTAATTTCAAAGTGAACTATCCCTTTAACAAGGACAGGAACCAAACCAAATAAGGACACAAGAGGCGGAAACACATGACACACACGACACAGGACTGACAATTATAGTATTTATTAACATTTTGATTTTTAGATTCAGTTAAAGTTTATGTTATTTCAAGTAACAGAACTATTTTCTTTAGGTTTTAGTTAACTAAAAACGATAACTAATTAATTATTGCCTAATGTTTTGATGTTTTTGTCTCTCTTCTCCTTTCCTTATGAAAACCGCTGCATGCTGGTTTAGGCTCAGTCTGGAGTGGATCTCTGTAGCAGCAGGACTCTGGTTTGAGCCGGCGCTGCGTGTCCAGCTCCTCCAGCATCCACACAGAGCCCTCAGTCACGCTCCAGAGTGAAGCACAGCATTACAAAACACATGAAACACCTGCTGTCCACTCGTCCTCGCTGCAGGTGTCCAGCTCCTCCAGCATCCACACAGAGCCCTCAGTCACGCTCCAGAGTGAAGCACAGCATTACAAAACACATGAAACACCCGCTGTCCACTCGTCCTCGCTGCAGGTGTCCAGCTCTTCCAGCATCCACACAGAGCCCTCAGTCACGCTCCAGAGTGAAGCACAGCATTACAAAACACATGAAACACCTGCTGTCCACTCGTCCTCACTGCAGGTGTCCAGCTCCTCCAGCATCCACACAGAGCCCTCAGTCAGGCTCCAGAGTGAAGCACAGCATTACAAAACACATGAAACACCTGCTGTCCACTCGTCCTCGCTGCAGGTGTCCAGCTCCTCCAGCATCCACACAGAGCCCTCAGTCAGGCTCCAGAGTGAAGCACAGCATTACAAAACACATGAAACACCTGCTGTCCACTCGTCCTCACTGCAGGTGTCCAGCTCCTCCAGCATCCACACAGAGCCCTCAGTCACGCTCCAGAGTGAAGCACAGCATTACAAAACACATGAAACACCTGCTGTCCACTCGTCCTCGCTGCAGGTGTCCAGCTCCTCCAGCATCCACACAGAGCCCTCAGTCACGCTCCAGAGTGAAGCACAGCATTACAAAACACATGAAACACCCGCTGTCCACTCGTCCTCGCTGCAGGTGTCCAGCTCTTCCAGCATCCACACAGAGCCCTCAGTCACGCTCCAGAGTGAAGCACAGCATTACAAAACACATGAAACACCTGCTGTCCACTCGTCCTCACTGCAGGTGTCCAGCTCCTCCAGCATCCACACAGAGCCCTCAGTCAGGCTCCAGAGTGAAGCACAGCATTACAAAACACATGAAACACCTGCTGTCCACTCGTCCTCACTGCAGGTGTCCAGCTGTCTCTGCTGCTCCGGTGTCCTGCGCTCCTGCTCACCCTATGTTCACAATTACAGCCAGTTACCTACATTTATCCTGACAGGACAATCCAACTGTCCAATCAACACCGAGTCATTGAGATGAGTGTGCTGTGATTAGCCACCTGTGGAGCGTAACCAGGGATGCTGTTCAGTGTCCTGTAAGCTGGGATGCTTGTCTGCTGCTGCTCTAAGACATCATCTAATCAACTGACGGCAGTCTATTACATACAACACAGTACTTCAGCAACACAACATCAACTTCTGCTCGCTCCGGCCGTGATTTCTGTCTGTGAACAGCTGCATGTTTGCCATCTCTTGCCTGCAGACAGGTGACTCGGGAAGCGCAGTCTGTGAACCCTCCGTGCGCTTTTGAAAAGTAGAGAACCGCACAGGAGCTTGTAGAGCGTCACACCCAGCGACCAAGCAGTACTAGCTGGTCCGGCACAATACCTGTGGGAACGAAACCACTCCGGAGGGGCGTATGAAAGAGTGCCTGAGAGACCCGAGAAGAGCAAGAGATCAGCTCAACCGCTTCCAGTCCAAAACACAAACTTCCACAGTCAGCTTCTCCTGACCAACCTGCAAACTCTTTATACTCCGAGTCCTTCAGGAGGTGTCCGCAGCCAAAGTCCAGCAGCTTGATCTCGCTGCTGTCGGTGCAGATGAGCAGGTTCTGTGGCTTGAAGTCCCGGTGGAAGACGCCGCGGCTCTCGCAGTGTTTGAGAGCGGCGATGAGCTGCAGCAGCACCTTCTTGGCCTGGCTCTCATTCAGACAGCCGTTCTCTTCACAGAACCTGTGGAGATCCTGGCAAGGATCCGGCCGCTCCAGGATCATGACGTAGTGGCAGGGATGGTCAAACCACTCCAGCAGCTTCAGGACACTGGGACAGACAGGAGTTGAATTGATCCGAGTCATCCACCTCCAGCGGCAGCAGACCCTGACCTTCCTGCAGCGGCAGAGGAGACACCGGACCCTTGAGTCATCGCTAGAGGCCTGACTGTGCGTTCACACCAGACGCGACTTGCGTGAATAAATCGCGCTATTCGCGCGTAGTTGGACGCTTGAACATTTTGAGTTTACTCGCTTCATTCGCGCGTGAAATTCACTTCACAACAGACGCGAATTCGCGTCATGGGAGGGGCTTCTGCCAGGCGGCTCCAGTCTCGTTGTGAAATGGCTGACATGGATTTTGTTTAGAGGCTAGTTGCACTTTATGTGCTATGGAAACACTGGACGCGTGTATTTCAGCCGAGAATGTAGTTGTTTAAAACTCAAATCTGCGGTTTATTTATAAAAACAGCACCTATTTGAAAATGTGCTTCGCCGATTTCGGAGCTGTGAGCTCCACGCGATCACCGGGCGCTCGTGCTTATGTATCCCAAAGAGAGGAGCATAACCTCGGCTAGTCCTTCTGAAATTTGCCGCTGGCTCTGATGTATCTGTAGTGGATAAACATAAGATATAATTTGTTTTGGGTAAATGTAACAGGTAATCTTTGGTCTATCGTACAGCTCCGGGTATGCACATACAGCGACGATGATTTTGTCCTCTATTGTTGTTGGATTTCTGCCTCTGCTCGTCATCACGTCACTGCTAGAGCAAGCTCCTGATTGGTTAACGCGGCGTGAATATCTGCCAAAGTTCAGATTTTTCAACTCGCGCATTTCGCGCGGCAAACGCCCGAAACGCTCAATTCGCGCCGCCTCATTCGCGCTAACCGCGCCGCAGGATGTCTAATCACTAGCGCTTAACGCTTCATTCGCGTCTGGTGTGAACGCACCTTGAGTGTGGGTTTATGTGTGTATCAAACCTTATATGTGACTGAACTTACAACTTTCATGTACTCGTGCTCCTCCTCTTTAGTGACGTACGTGATGGCCACCTGCAGACAGATGAACCACAGTAAATTACACTTGCTAATTATGACAATAACCTCCTGCTCTGTACAGATGAAATACGGTGTCATGATGAATAAGGGCTGTTTGAATGAATTAAGGAGAAAAGAAAATGTCTTACTGGCAGTCCATCAGAGCTGCGGGTCCCAGCAAACACAGAGCCGAATCCACCTTGACCCAGCATTGGGCCCTTTATATACGCATCTGCAACACATGATCACAAGAAATGAGAAAACGGGCGACTACAAGAATGTTACTGTAATCATCAGTCAGTGAATGAACATTTCAGTGGTAAATCACTTAATTCAGCGATGTGTTCAGAATAAGCCTGACCTTCAGCAGAGCGTTTGGCGGGTCTCTCGTATGAGGTGCAGGGATCTTCATCCTCCGAGCTCTGCCGCTCTCTCTTCCTTTGAGTCGACTCCGAAGGCAGAGGAGCGATATAGCCAGGCAGCACTGGACTCCATGGCCGGGTTGGGGTTGACAGTGCTTTCTGAATGTGGTCTCCACACTGTCTCCCAGCCTCCTGACCAGCAGACATCTGGGTTAAAGCAGCAGTGGATCTGGAGCGGCCCAAAGCTGAAAGAGCAGCACTTCACAATCTAGTTCACATTCTTGTGGTTTTTAACAAACATCTTGAAATAAAACATCTGAACAATGTCTTGAGGTGTGGTAACCATGGTATAAGCTGAATAATTGACTCTGGTCAGTTTATTATTGAAAAATAATGCACAACCGAGATGCGAATATGATGCGAAGAGACACATAATTAACCTTTTTTATGAAAAGGCAGTTGTTTTTTTCCCCCATATTCAGTGAGTACAATATGTGCGTATTTAACTGGGAGTGTTCGAGATAAATTTGCTAAACTGCACAAATGTATTAATGTTAGGCTAGTGCAACAATATACACCATAATACCATAACATACCAACAACAAATATGAAAAATTAAAACACTCACCTCGTCTTTCACCCATGTGAGCCATCAAAAACATGCTAAAAATCTCTTCTTCACAATGAGAAAAGAAAATGACTCTTTTTTTTAGATAAGTTAAAGGAACACTTCCAACCAAACAAAAACGAATAAATGAAATAAAACTCTTCTCAGAAATAATCTAAACTCCTTCAAAAAGTAAACTCAAAGAAAATATCCTCCACAGAAATTCTCCGATCTCCTTCAAAAATCACTTTCTCGGCAAATAAAAGTCTGTCTCAAGAGTCTCGCCTTCAAACACCCAACAATCAGAAATGAAGAGTTCAGGCTTTTATAGCTGCAGATGGAATTCACGGGTTGCTATAGCAACTCAGATTCAGTTCAACACAATCCAGCTCGCGCTGAGACTGTGCTTTCGTGACGTAATGTGCGCCGACTGGTGAGATATCTGTAAAATAAAACCTCCATCATTTTTTGTTTTAAGAACTGGAAAAAAATATTTTATTGATAAAATGAATTAAAGCATGATTAATTTTCCGTATGTCCGTATGTTTTTTTTGTATGTTTTTGAATTTGCAGTGGTGACCAGACCCCGTTTTTCAGGGACAGTCCCGGTTTTTGGGGTCTGTCCCGGGTTTACAGCACTTTGAAAGCAACCCGCAAATACATCGTAAAGCCCGAGCAATATACAGGCAGCTGCTCATCGTATGATTGTGATTATGTTCACCAGCAGAGGCGCTGTGAGCTACAGTGAAAATGAAGAAGTTGGAGAGAGCAGAGCGCTATTCACATAGACATATAAAATACATTTATTATGTCTATGGCTATTCATGGGTTCCAAAGACGTCACTTCCGTTATGCTCGCCGCCATATTTGTGTCCGATGTTACAACGAGCACAGCACATCTCTATGATATTTAATAGATATTAATATATTGAAACAATAAATTACCTTTTACTACCATTTCCCACACTGATCCCTGGACTTGATTGTATTTTTAGGATAACAAGTGTAACAGTTAGACCATGTAATGTCCTGATTACTTGTAAATTTAAAACTGACATCAGCTCAAAGCACTTTTGAGTCAATGATAGTGTAACAAGATAACGTTATTAGCTTACTACACAATCTGAATTTAATTAGCTAATATTAGCACAATTTATAATAAATCAGCCTTTCTGGACAAATTACTGTTTGAATTGACGGTTTTGCAATCCGTCCCCTCAGTTTATAAACCGTACTCACGAATTCTTAAACTGTTCCCTCGGTTTAACAAATCGTACCCACGGATTAATAAACCGTACCCACGAATTCAGAATCCGTGTGCACGCTTTCGCAATCCGTTTCCGCGGGTTTGTAAACTCATGGATCTGTGGCCCCGCCCCAATTATTTTACTCACCAATAGGATAAAATACCGCCGCCTGTGCTAAATAAATGCTAAAAAGAAGAAAAGAAAATTTACTGAATTTTCTAAAGAATCGATAGAGTTTCAAGAGGAGAAGGTAAAAAGCAATACAAAACAAACAATGTACCGGTTATGTTGTCATTCCTTTGCTCTCTAACTGAATGCAATGTGATTATAGACCTAAAAGTGAAACATGCATCTAACTATGGGGGAAAAAGCTTAGTATAATAAAATCACCAAAATAAGTCTTCATGTTAAGAATGAATAGTACACAAACACATTTCCAAAACTGTAAAAGGTTATTTAAAAAGAAAGCATTCATAAATTATTTTATGATAAACATTTTACTTCGTCTTAAGTGCACTTATTTCTTTAGCCTATTAATAATAATAATAACAATAAATTGTTATTATACGGGCCATTCCACCGAATGGGTGCCATTTGCTTCAAAAACTCTTTATTTATTTTTTTCATTTTTCTATCTTTTTTAAATACTGAATCTAGTAATACACATGTTTAACTATTAAAAATCTGTATTGGCCTATCTCAGGTAACTTTATTTAATTTTTTACACATTTTTTAAGTGGAAGATGGATGCATTTTTCTCAGTCCTGTTACCAAAACTCTAATGTCTTTTAAAAAAGCATGTTTAAAAATATGTCAACAAATTCCTTCATTTCCCCCTCAGGCAGGTGTTTATTTTAAAGAAATTGTTGGTTTCATGGTAAAAACAAAAACAAAAAAAAACCTTTTAATCATACACAAGGTGTATTTTTCTAAAGTACACAAACTCAAGCGTATCAATTTTCTATGATGCTATTTATTAAACAATGGGATAAATTATAGTTTATTTACTTAATAAAAAAAAAAATAGTGGTTTAACTTTATTTTTTAAAGAAAAAAACTCTTTAGTAACAGGAATGAAATGGGTAACAGGAAGGAGTATCCATTATATTAGTATACAAGTTTAACTACACATGTGAGGTGTTAATGTCCGCACTGATATAGTGAAAGTGTTGAACATTGACTTGTGAGCTGACCTCACTGCTAAAAAAGGCCAAATCATGTTTCTATTTACATCTAGTGGTCTGCAGAGGTTTTTGTTAGGGTTATGAGATAAGATATAAATTATGAAAAAATTATAAATATTAAGTAAACATGTATATTGAAAATAATAAACTTAACAAATAATATATTTTCAGTTTTTCTGTGGATATTGTTTTCTTATAAGCTCATAATATATGAGTCTAATACTGTCAGGGTTCTGTTATGTGTATCATGTGTTCCCGCCTCATGTTTCCATATTTGGTTTGTTTCCTGTCCTTGTTTCATGTCATTATGAGTTAAGTATGTTCCAGCTGTGTTTGTCTCGTTATGTGTTAATTACCCTGTGTATATTAGTCCTGCCTTTTTGAGTTTGATTTCGTCTGGTCTACTCGTTACTTCCCGGTGTATCTTGTCTGTAAGTCTTGCCTTTTCCTACCTTGATGTCCTGCCTTGTCCTTATTAAATACTATTATTTGAGTTTATGTCTCCGTGTTCCTGTTCCTCCCTCGTGTGTGCACCGTGACATAATTGCCACAGGACAGAAATTATAAATTTTATGTCATACTTGCAGGAATGTAATACAAAACAACAATGCAGGAACAACCATAAGTTTTCTCTTATGGTTGTCTCAGTGTGGATAGAAGGCCAAAACATTGAGAAAAATGGTTTGTCTATATGGATGTAGCCTAATATTTATATGAATAAATCTGATGAATATTTATATGAATAAATCACTCCTGTTACTTTTACTCAGTTACTATATATATATATATATATATAAGTATAGGATATATGAGTAACAGGATTGAGATTTTAGGATAAAATTAGCAAATACATATAATCTAGCCAAATGTAGTACATGCTAATATTATGAGAATATTCAGTGAATTATAGTGATTCACCAAAGATTTGTATTTTTAAAATAAACAAGTAAACAAGTAAAATAATCTAAGAAATAATTTAGGTAACAGGACAGTATATTTATAATGACGCTCCCAGCCACCATTATCATCAAATATACAGATAAGAAAATAAGACCGCATGCTTCCGATCATTTCATTGCCTTCAGAAGATCCAGATGTTGCAATATTATGTTGAAAATGTGTCTTGTGGATTTTTCCCAGTTTTTTAGAGGGGGAATGTGTTAGGGTAACAGGACTGAGTGAAAACCTGGGGACATGACTAAAATGTGTATTTTATCCAAAATATTATAAATTTATTTTTGAAATAAATGTATAAAGTACAGATGGGATATGGAGGTACACAAAAATGCAAAATAAAAATTATTTCTGAAGGTTTTTAAACATTATATTTCATGTTAAAATGTATCGTTAGACACTGGGGACATGTACAAATGGTATATTTTCAGTGTTTTAGGTTGTTTTTAATAATTTTTAATATTATAGATTTAAAATTTGCAGTTAGATTAATGTGCAGGACACTTTGCGTAATAATAAAATGTATTTTATAGTTAATTTGTATGCATTTTTGTACCTATAATTTCCTGAGGACAGAAATGGCACCCATTCGGTGGAATGGCACATACATTTAGGTTAGGCTACTTATGCATTTATAAGAAGCTTTTATCCAAAACGACTTACAAAAGAGGAACAAATTACTCCAAAGTCAGCCACAATGCCAGAGGGGTATTGCACAAAAGCAAGATAAGGGATTAAGCTGGGATTTTCCAGTTATCCTGTCTGAATTTAGCCCTGACTCGGTTGCATGAAGGGAGGCTAAATTAATCTACATTAAGTTACTATGGAGATTTACACTTTGCAGCTAGCCTGCTCCGGAGCAGGCTAACAACCAGGCTAAGATTAATCCTAGTGATTTATCGGCTAGTTCCTCCCTAAATCCTACTAGATATTAATGTGTTTTAGTCACTTCATGGTCCTGCATTAAAATACTAGATATACTGTCATTCATCTAAGTATGCGTACTGTTATTTTAGTTATTATTGAAAACTGCTGTTCATTTCACTGTCAAGAGGTTTGATGAATATATATATTATTCGAGACATAAAGCATTTATTGTCATACACCCAGTGAGGAAAGCAGATGTTCCTGAGCAATTATTACTTTGCTGTCCACAATGAATGCCAACACAGTGCAAAAGAACTATACTATACAATATGAGAAATGGAATATAGACTATGTATATCTATATATGCAAGTATAGAGTAGAAATGTACTGTTGAATGAGAAAAAATATCAATATATCATATTTTATTGCAGTTGATGAGATAATAAGAAATGGCTCATGAAGTTGCAAATGTGGTTTCAATTAAGTCCGTAACGAGGTCAATATGTAGTGTATATATAGACTAAAGATTTGTGTGTTTCCTATTCACAATGGCTTGCCCTTTGTTGGATGATGTAGTTGATGAGGAAGTTTTAATACTCAGACGAGCATTCAGGCATGAAAGAGTCTTCCGAGATAGGGCAGACCCATTGGCCTTTTCAGACGAATATCTGACTGAGAGGTACAGATTCTCAGGTGATGGCATCAGATATTTGTGTAGGCTGCTGGGTCCAAACATACAGCACAGGACAGCACGGAGCCATGCTCTCACTGTCCCACAGATGGTCTGCGTAGCACTGCGATTCTTTGCAAGTGACATGTTTCTGTATTCTGTCGGTGATGCAGAAAACCTCAATAAAGCCACTATTTGCCGCACAATAAGAAATGTAAGTCTGGCATTGAAATCTCTTGTGCACATATTTATCACCTTCCCTGGTCACAGAAGATTCATCCACATCAATGAGGAGTTCTACAAGATTGCAGGTAACACGAATAATAACAGATTACTATAAAATGTTACATTAGCACAGTCACAGTATGACACTCATTATTTTGTGTTACAGCTTTTCCTAATGTAATTGGTACAGTGGATTGCACCCATATTCGTATCCAACGCCCCTCAGGGGCACATGAGGGAGATTATGTTAACAGGAAATCCTTCCACAGTGTCAATGTTCAGGTAAGAATGAGTTATGGTTACTGTCAGCTACATAATTATTCTGTGCATTAAATGACCTTAATAGGCTATATATTTTTACAGATGATCTGTGATGCTGACTGCCTTATCACAAATTTAGAGGCAAAGTGGCCTGGCTCAGTCCATGACTCCAGAATCTTTCGGGCCAGTAGAATTCACCAGAGACTCTCTCTAGGTAAGCCACCCCATTTTTTTAAGCACCTTGAACATCAAGAGTACAGTACTTGTAAGAATTATGTTTTGTATTCGCAGGTGAGTTCTCTGGTGTGCTGCTGGGGGACAAAGGCTATGCCTGCGAGACATTTCTGATGACTCCCCTTACAGACCCCCAAACCCCAGCACAGCAAGCTTACAACCATGCCCATGCCAAAACCATATTGCCAGCCTAAGAAAAGAAAGGGCTCCCAGAGTTGCTTTGGATGTTGATTGGGACAATGCTGCCATATTCCCAGATAACAGAAATGGTAGACTTGTTAGAGAACAATACATTGCAAATTATTTCAGTTAATTAATTTTAATAAAATTATAATTTAATAAAAGATAATTTAGGCTATATAACTTTTTCCATGTGTACATGCATTTTATTTGGCATCGGTAGCACACACTGTGGTTATCTTCCCAAATTCTAGTTCCACTTCACTGAATCAATAACTATAAAGTGTACTTTACATTCATAAAAAAAAGTTACAAGACCACAATGGTTTTGGAATATTTTTCTTTTATTATTTTGCTGTTATCACTTGTCAGCTTGGAGCTTTGGAGAGAAAAAAATATGATGATTAATACATTGTGTTACAGTCATGGTTACAGTATGAACTGAAGTCACTTACTTCTCTTTCTAGTTTCTGGATTTCCAGTTCTAGTTTCCTCAGTGTCTTGCGTTTAATTTGCATCTCAAGGTCCATGTTCTGCAGCTTTCTTTTGTTCACATCAATCTTGACTTCTGTCAGCTCGATCTGTCTCTTAAGATGTGTTGTGTAGAGATATCTGACAGTTTGTGAATTCTGTGAACACCTTTTAGTTAGCATAGCAGAATTTTTGCATAATGTAAATTTACTTTAGGCAATACTCACTATGTTACCAGGCTGCTTATCAGGCTGCCCAATGTCAGGATCCTGTAACAAATGATATTTTCTATTAGTACCACTTCCCTGACTTCTTATCTATTATGAACTTAAAAAAATGTGTCTATTTCCACAAAATTGACATGATACCTCGAGCCTTCTGGAGTCCAGCGACACGGTCTCATCATCGGCAGAAGTGCACTCCACTGCTGTAGATGTGGCTTCCCTCTGCCATATTCAATACTTTTATTGATATTTTTGACAGGACATGCAAAGCCTATGATTTAATAAAGAGTACTCACCGGCGAATCATAGTCTGATGGCTCCAAAAGTGTAAGGGTGTTGCCAGCCACTGCAAGGTAAGGCAAAGTCACACAGTCCACATAACAAAATATATATGGATTTCAATATTTTCCATGTGCAGTAGTATGGCAATAATGTACCTTGTATGAAGAGGCCAGTATCCCTTGCTGGGCCAGAGTCAGTGGCTGTCCCTCCCTGGATCCCTTCAATCACTGGCTTCCCTTTATTTAGGTCCAGGGCCAGCTCCTCTGCTGTGGTGAAGTCTTGGGTTGGAGGGCCACCCCCCGTACCAGATATATTACTTTTTTTTTTTTATTGCTAAAATCAGCACAGACAATAAAATGTCAGCAAACATGTCACCTATGTTCTCCGCAAACAAGTCAGTTACCAGCCTGCAAAATATTCTTGTATTTAATCTTGACTTGCTGCCAAGTCCTTTTTTGGCCAGACATGTTTGTTCTTTAAGAGGAATAGATAGATACAAATGATAAAATAGATTAGATGGATAAAAATAGAGCAAATTATCTGATTATAGATTACATCAAATCAATTAGAAACAAAACCTACATACAAACAGATAAGAGTAAAAAGATTAAACAGATTATAGACATAAAAGAAACTAAATAGATCAAATAGATGCACATAGTGGGTAGGTGTTTGCAATTATTCTTCATGTTAAATGCATGTCCACTGATCACATTTAAGGCAAAGTATACAATTATTTTTGAAAATGACAAGTAACTCCTTGAATTGTAATTATGAGGGTTTCAGTGGAGCACTGGTTATTTGGACTACTTACGCATTCAATCGGTCCGCTATTGTTTGCCAGGCATTCTCTCTTTGCTTTATTACAGCAGCTGTATTGCCTTTTTTACATATTATATGTTTCACTTCTTCATACGTTTCCATAAGAAGCTGTTGCTCATTAGGCGAAAAGTATGCCGCACGGGTTTTGTCCATTTTTGCATCGGTGATTCTGTGATCGATTTCGTGATCTTTTTAAGAATGCCGTGAACGTGCATTTATCCAAACTATATACACCTGGCTTGACATATCCGCGCGTTCTCATCCTGGCTCAGCAAACGTGCAACGGATTAAGCCAGGATGCACTGATTAAACTAGGTCAAGCCGCGACTGTTCTGTTATCCTGGCTTTCTTAATTCTACTTTTGTGCAATACCCCCCAGGTTTATTATACAATAATAATCAAGTGCTAAGATTATCACAAATTAAACAAGATTTTGACGCACATCTTTCTTATTAAATCGTTGTATTCCTCGTACCCGATACAATAGACAGAGAATCACTTAAAACAATTTACTGTATAGTAGGCCTACTATTCCACATAATAATATGCAATAAAACAATAATAGTCTACAATCAATTAACACGTCCTACAGGTGACGTGCAAATCACGTGATTACTGATCATGAGCCCAACATCCAGCAAGCCAAGAAAACATGCAATCTACCTGAGGGAAGACATCATTCACTTCTAGTGTAGGCTATTCTTAAACCTGGATTTCATTATTGAAGCACAAATACAGGCACCAAAAGCAGCCCACACCAAGTTCTCTTTAATTAAAAATATGCATTTTCATTTATTCATAGTCTACATGGCTGCAATAACATTTCAGTTCCAAATTTTGCCATTGTTAAAAAAATGCTTTACTGACTGACGATTCAGACTTTCAGTTGTTATGCTCTCAAAATGTATGCCATATATATGTAGACTATGTCCTAAATTATTACACCACTTGTGCAGCCAGTCACAATTCACAAAGGTAATTTACTCAGGACGTTTTTTTTTTGTATGACAAATTCAATATGATAAATAAATAGGTTTAGCAAAACAAATGTGATTATTTTTGAGAACCTTGTGATTATTTTTATACACCTGTAAATATATATTTATATAGCCTATATATATATATATACACTTTACTGCAGACACAAACGACATAGCCTCTGTGGTACAATACAAATATTTTAGCGTCCTTTATTCTCCTATAAAGAATCACAATTGTCTCTTATTATCCTTTTCTGACAGTACGATAGCTGCCAGTGGTGCCTTCTGATTGAAGCCAACAATTTATTCCGCGAGGCTCAGTCCGGCCAGTTCACCTGATGCGCGTGCACCTTTAAACAGGTAAGTAAGGGCAACGATCTGTGTATGTAACGAGATCACGGGTTTAATGGTATTATTTTAATTATTTCTGCATCACGTTAGATGAGGTAATGTGTTAAAACGGCAGCGTATGCGTTCAAATGTTGTGAGTCAGTGGAACAGTGGGCTGCTTAGCACAGCTGGTAACCTGTCATTGACATTAGCCTAAGCTAACTTCTACTGTATGTTATAGACCTGTTTCCGTTTGAAATAAATAAATAAAACCGTTTTAATCATGTTGTGACATGGGTCTTCAGCTTTTAGACATGGCTGATGACAGCACAACAAATCAACCAACGCAGCATTGCGTGATAATTGTGATCATGTAAAAATCCACACATTTACCATATTTTTACCATAGTAACTGTTGCTCGACCATGTCATGTGTAGTCAATACACAGTAACTACAACATACCATGCCTCTCATCACCTTAACTGTAGTTTAACTGTGGTATTTTTTTTTTGTAGGTATGGTAACCACAACACCTTTTCATGATTTTACCATGGTAAAGTAACTGTGTTTACTGTCTACTCTTTGTATGGGTTTACCACAGTAACCGTAGTTTTACTGTGGTATTTGTAGATGAAGCACAATAACCACAACACGTACTATGAGTTTACCACAGTAACCGTAGTTTTACCGTGGTATTTGTAGATGAAGCACAATAACCACAACACGGACTATGAGTTTACCACAGTAACCGTAGTTTTACTGTGGTATTTGTAGATGAAGCACAATAACCACAACACGTACTATGAGTTTACCACAGTAACCGTAGTTTTACTGTGGTATTTGTAGATGAAGCACAATAACCACAACACGTACTATGAGGTTACCACAGTAACCGTAGTTTTACTGTGGTATTTGTAGATGAAGCACAATAACCACAACACGTACTATGAGTTTACCACAGTAACCGTAGTTTTACTGTGGTATTTGTAGATGAAGCACAATAACCACAACACGGACTATGAGTTTACCACAGTAACCGTAGTTTTACTGTGGTATTTGTAGATGAAGCACAATAACCACAACACGTACTATGAGTTTACCACAGTAACCGTAGTTTTACTGTGGTATTTGTAGATGAAGCACAATAACCACAACACGTACTATGAGTTTACCACAGTAACCGTAGTTTTACTGTGGTATTTGTAGATGAAGCACAATAACCACAACACGGACTATGAGGTTACCACAGTAACCGTAGTTTTACTGTGGTATTTGTAGATTGAAGCACAATAACCACAACACGTACTATGAGTTTACCACAGTAACCGTAGTTTTACTGTGGTATTTGTAGATGAAGCACAATAACCACAACACGGACTATGAGGTTACCACAGTAACCGTAGTTTTACTGTGGTATTTGTAGATGAAGCACAATAACCACAACACGTACTATGAGTTTACCACAGTAACCGTAGTTTTACTGTGGTATTTGTAGATGAAGCACAATAACCACAACACGTACTATGAGTTTACCACAGTAACCGTAGTTTTACTGTGGTATTTGTAGATGAAGCACAATAACCACAACACGTACTATGAGTTTACCACAGTAACCGTAGTTTTACTGTGGTATTTGTAGATGAAGCACAATAACCACAACACGTACTATGAGTTTACCACAGTAACCATAGTTTTACTGTGGTATTTGTAGCTAAAGCACAATAACCACAACACCATGCTTTTACCACAGTAACTGTACTGTATACTATTTGTAAAGCAGTAACAATGCTTGCCATGCCTTTAATATGTTTTTGTGAAGTAATTCAATATTTTTTTCTGTCTTGCAGTTACGCCAGATCACATACTCCAGCAGCTCTTTTCAGAAGCGCTCTCTCTCTCTCTCTCTCTCTCTCTCTCTCTCTCTCTCTCTCTCTCTCTCTCTCTCTCTCTCTCTCTCTCTCTCTCTCTCAGCTTTTCCGTTCTTATTTTTACCAACTGTAATCCGTAATTCAATTATGGCTTGTTTCCACTGAGCGGTACGGGTCAGTACGGTACGGTACAGTACGTTTCCACTGCCAACAGTACCCTTTATTTGATAGGCGTGGTGTATGCCGGAAAGTAGCGATTGACAATAAAGCGCGAAAATAAACACAACTCTGCCTCTTTTATGTCAGTTTTAATGGACAATAATAGCCATTATACTGTAAAAGTATAAGTACAAAGTATAAGAGGCTTATATAAGAGGAAATAAAGACAAAAGCTAACAATTACGTCAAACGTATGCTACAAAGTCAGTGCTGTACTCCGGTAAAGTTCTAAATAAATATTAAGTTAAACTTTGTGCTCAGTCAAAACGATATGACCAGGAACAAATAATAGATTCATGAGACCACGAATGCCTGTTAAATATAAACAAAACAAATTGATTCTAATATTTAATCACCACAGAGACATCGGAGCCAGTGGCAAATGTCGGAAAGGACCAGTGTTGGGCACGTTACTTTAAAAAAGTATTTAGTTATAGTTACTAGTTACTTCTCACAAATAGTAACTGAGTTACATCATTATAAAAGTAACTAATTACCAGGGAAAGTAATTATTGCATTACTTTTTTTTTTAAATATGTCAAATAACTTGGATGCCCCAATATTAAATATGTTAAATGAATGAAATGGACACTAAATAGAATAAATTATTATTATAAAACATTGTACATTAATCGACACTATTTATCTGTTGACACTTAGCATCAGTCAGTCAAGCATTATAATATGATATTATGATAATTTAGCATTATATGATGATATAATTTTAGTAATTAGAATAACCAAGTATGAATTCATATTTGTCATGTTGACTGAACTTAGGACTGGTGGTGGTGCTTAAGATATTGTTTGTCACGTGTTTCTATAAAAAAAGGGGAAAAAAATTGATAAGATAACAAAACTAATACGAATTATACCACTAATAACAATATAAAACGCACTAAGGATTAATGAGCTGCTGGGTTCATGAATATTAATCACGTTGTATGGGTTCGCCCGAAATGATTTGCTGAAATCAAAACAGGGATGATAATAGGTGAGCGCCGGCCAATGAGATTGCCGTTTGCGCATTAGCTCCGCCCACTAACAGAGAACCCGGCAGTTCTTAAAAGCTGAAGAATTCCAAAGAAACTCCGTTATTTTGACACGAAAACACAACAAAGAATATCGTTTACATGTAGCGCGTCAATTCTGCATGTTATGAAAGACTCTCTCGCTCTGTATCTTTCTTTGCGCGCGCGCGCGTGTGTGTGTGCGTGTGCGTGTGCGTGTGCGCGTGCGCGTGCGTGTGTGTGTGTGTGTGTGTGTGTGAGAGAGACATAGCTACGGCGTCGTCGTGCGCTTCACACTAGAGTTTACGGTTCGTCAAATACAGCTACACTGCGCATCCATTCAGATGAACTGAAACATAAAATGATAATATTATAATAAATTATAGTAACGCCTCATTTTATTGTCAGTAACGGTAACGGCGTTGTAACGGGGGAAACGGTAATTAGTTTGATTACTCGTTACTGAAAACAATAACGCCGTTTATTTATAACGCCGTTATTCCCATCACTGTTAATCTCACACAAATATTTTATTTTAAATGACAAGCATTTCAATTACGATATACATTAAATTCAAAAAGTCCGGCTGTGCTTAATGGGTACATTTTTGTACCCGAGACACAAAACAGTGCTGTGACTGTTTGAATTATTTTTGTTGGCGAAATAGAGCAAAAACAGGCAATATGCTGTCTAAAACGTAAGTCTCTTAATATTAACTTCTCATTGAAATCAATATCACATTTATAATCATGCTGACTTTTGGAGAAAAAAAAACGTCCCTCTTCATGTGATATTAACTATATTAAATGATATAAATATATATCTTTTCAGCCCCCATATCTTGAATTATGTGATAATTCTAAATGCATTTTAATAGACTGAATCATGCAGTGAAAGAAGTCACTATAGTGCACTAGTTTAACCTCGATGAATTGGACAATTTTATTCTTCAAAATTAGCATCTGGAACTGCGTTTTATTGATAACTGCAAAAGTGCAGATTTATTTCCACTAATGTCTTCAGTATACTTCATGACACTCACATATACATGTACAGTCTCAGACCTACTGATTTTTTTATAAAAAAAAAATAATGGGTCAATAGACTACATTTCCATCTTGTGTTTATTTCAGATTTGAGAGTCTCAGCATTGTACACTACTACAATACTTGTACTTCCAGCGGCGGTCTCTGAAAACATTAAAAAGATGTCATATTAGCATTCAAATATGCAGTTAGGATTCAATTATCACATTTGAATCTCCTTTTTCCACTGTCGACCAAAAACCTTTATCAATATTCAAATTAACCCAATAGTCAAGAGAGAAAAGAGAAACAAATCTGCTGCTTTACTTACTCGTGTTTATTTTTATGGTAGCTTTCAGCACCCACCAGGAAGTTTTGGTTTGGTACAGTCCAGTGGAAAAACTCATCAAACCAGTTCACATAAGTCGTCCAGTCGCAGTTAGCAGTACAGTGGCCATTACTTCTACAGCAGTAAAACTGCCAGCTGTGAGAAAGTAAAAAAATAATCATTAGTTCTGATTATCTCACAAAACCTCAAAACCAGAGCTCACCGTCGGTCCTCGTGGTGGTTGTTGTGGTAGCTGCTCATCCCGGTGATGATGTAGTTTAGTGGACACACATAGGAGAACTCTTGGTCAAAATCATTGACGTAAGGTGACAAGAAACACTCTGTGCCCGAAACAAAGGTGTCTTTACAGCCGAACTCCCACAACCGGTCCTCGTGATGATTATCATGTTGGCTTGGTTTATTCATTAGGCAAGGAAACATAAGAGGCAAATGTTCGGTTTCATTACTGTAGTATTATTTGAGAATGTACACGTAAGCTCCTTGGAAACAGAAAATTAACCACACTTTTCTGGGGTTACAAATTACCATGCATGCTTAACTTCCATTTTAGTGTAAACTGCATTCATTGATCCATATGTTGTAGGCCCCATTATGGTTTCTTACTTTAGTAACATTTTAACAATAAGTATCTTTACAGAAGTACACTGCTTTTTACTCACCTCTTTATGTAAGAGATGGACTGTCCTGCAGGGCAGTTAAAGTCTAGAGGCTGGTCATAGCTGTTTACCCAGTCCAGCTCTGTGGGATTTAATTCACACTTAACAAGCATTTCCACCAATTTGTAAATACAAACTGTTTTGCATAAAGTTTCCCACCTTGTTTATTGGCCAAGAGACCCGTCAGTAGTATTAACAAAGCAGCTCTCCTCATGGTGCTGTTGAGTCAAATTACTAGACAGAAAGGTACGGCTTTTATAAAGACCTCAGTCCTTATGGTCACATAACGGATGGTAAGTCTTTTGCTTAACAAGTGGGATCTAATCATGATTGAACAGGTGGCACTGATTAACCAAGGTGATTTCTCAGGAACAGACATGCTGTGATAAAAAATAATCATCCTTCATTTTTTAAGCTGTTTAACTTTTTGGCTGCTTATTGTTTGTCTTTATTAGGGAGTTTTTGATCTGTATTATCTGTGTGAAAATAGTACATGCGCACCTTTAGCAGTAAACAGTTAAGCATGATACCATTTTATTTTTGTGCTGGGTGCTTGATGTTTAAAGGTAAACTTATGTAAGATGAGTTATGCAATCTTACTCAGGAAAAGCTAAGAGTTATTGCACTGAGAGGAGATCAATATCTATTATATACCATATGATCAGAACAATAATCAGATTTGTTTTGGTGTCACAGATCTGCCAGGCTCATCCAGCACCCAATCACAGCGCACACCAGCACCTGAGTATTAACTGCACGCACCTGTTTGGAATCAACACTCTCATTAGGACTCACACCTCACTTCACTCAGTGTCTGGTCGCAGTCCTACGAAGTGGATTCACTCAAATGCTATTCAAGCGCTATCTAGAAATACTTCCCTTGTATACTCACCATTTGTGTCTCCTCCAGTGTGTTTCTGCTCCTCGTGTTAACGTCTGTTCCAGGTGTCATATCATTGTGGATTTTTTACAAGAGAATGCGATTTCAGTCTTTTACTTCAGACTTTCACGTTTAATTCAATGTCTTTGCTGTTTCTTGGTAACTAGAATAAACGTACCTATTAAGCTCCCCAAAATCTACATTGAGACTGTTAGTGCACAAGATATTGGTTTCAGTACAAAAAAATAAAATATTAATCTCCAGTGTTGGGCACGTTACTTTAAAAAAGTAATTAGTTATAGTTACTAGCAACTTCTCACCAGGGCCGGCCCAATTCTTTATGGGGCCCTAAGCAGAGTTTTATTTGGGGGCCCCTCGGTGCCGCCAGTATGACTGATTATTGTCAAAGCTTGATTATAAATCTAACACACCCATTATCAGTTTTGTTTGATGTAGCTGTGTTGCTTACATCATACTATTGTCTGCCTGCATGTTTTTACCCTTCTGTGATTTTTAATTGTAACCGTTACAAACTTACTAAGAGTGGTCGGGTGTTCATTTGCACTTTAACATTAAAGTGTTAAAGTATTAAGTGGCATACTTAATGTGGTGTGCTGAATAGCTAAATAAACCAGCAGGCAATACATTTACAGAACAGAATGTTATTGTTTTTTTTTTTGTTATCAACAATTTTTTTTTTTCATTTTTTACAAACAACACAGCATGATATCCAAAATAAAACAAAACAAAACAGCAGACATATACTCAACATCTAAAAGTTCAATCAAAAGGGAGGGAGAGAGGGAAGGACAAGAACACAAAAGTCACTCCTTTAAATAATCACGTACATTCAGTAAAAAACACTGCCAAGCCTCAATGGTTGAAGGCCTGGCCCCACTGACTCGCGCCGTTGTACATTCACATGAGACAATTTGCAGGAGGCTACGGATCCAATATGCCTCTCTACACATGTGTGGTGTAAACCAGTTCTGAATTATTGTCTTCTTCGCAGCTGTAAAACCAGCAAACAACATTCTTTTTTGCATTGAACTAATACAGAGACCAGAATCATCATTAAGAAGACATAAACTTGGGTTAACAGACCAATCAATTCTCAGTAATGATGACAAAACCAGGTTTACATGTGTCCATAGACTGATGACGACAGGACATTCCCAAAACATATGCAGAAAAGTGCCTGATGATGTAGTGTTACATATATGGCAGTTCAAATTTGACTGTAGTTTCATTTTAAATCTTTTGTAAGGAGTTATGTATGCTCTATGAATGACTTTGAAGTGAATAAGACGATGAGCCAGATTTTTAGATGTTAAGCTGAGATTAGACCACACTCTCTCCCAGTCGACAGATAAATTAAGATCAGATAATTCCCTATTCCAAATAGTTTTAATAGAAAGAGATTTTGTAATACAATCAATAATTTTATTATATATTAAGGAAACAGATGGCCGACCAGCAGATGGTGCAATCCAGTCCCGCATAGGATGAGAGGAAATGGAAGAAGACCAAGGAACGCCATATGCTTTGAGAGCAGAACGTAATTGAAGAAAAACAAAATATGCAGATGCTGGTAGACAAAATTTGTCTCTCAATGCCTGAAATGAACAGAGGCCCTGGTTATCATACATATCACCGCACGTGTTCACACCTAAAGAGGACCAAGAGGGTTGGACAAATGGACGATTTCCACATACAAAGTTAAAATTGTGCCATAAAGGTGTACTGTTACAGAATTTGAAGGGTCCACCTATCCGACGTTCAACCGTTTTCCAGATTTTAATAGAGTTAGTCACAACCGGACCAAATTTATAATTATCCCCTTTTTTTCCTGTGCCAGTAAATAAAATATCTTGAAGTCTATTTGGTTTAACCTTGTCAGCTTCAATCACCCTCCATGAAACTGTAGATTGAGGATCAACCCAATTATGAAGGGCCTTAAGCTGGAACGACCAATAATATAATTCAAAATTTGGTACAGCCAGTCCTCCTGCGCTATTAGGATGTTGTAATGTGGTAAGTTTAATTCTGGGACATTTATCATTCTAGATAAACTTAGAAATTATGGAGTTGATGTCCTTAAAGTAACCTGGAGGGGGAGAAGGTGGTAGCATAGAGAAAAAAAAATTAAATCGAGGTAACAAATTCATCTTAACAGTGGAGATTCTTCCTTGGAGAGAGACTTTAAGATTCTTCCAACTTTGAATGTCATTTTTGACCTTAACGAAAATGTTATTAAAATTGTCTCTGGCAATCTTATGAATGTTTTTATATATGGTAATGCCCAAATAGATGAAAGATTCCTTAATAGGGATAAATGAGGGAATAGAAAAATGAACCTTAACATTGTTAATTGGCATTAAAGCAGAATTGCTCCAATTTATTTTATATCCTGATAGGCTACTAAAATTATCAAATTCCTTAATTACACTAGAGACTGAAACATCAAAGTGGTCTAAATATAGAATAATATCATCAGCGTATAATGAAATACAATGATTATGGTCATTAATCTTAATCGATACTTCAGATTTCCTGATGGCTTGCGCTAAGGGTTCGAGAGATAGACAAAACAATAAGGGGGAAAGTGGACACCCCTGTCTCATTCCCCGCTGTAAAGGGAATGAGGGGGGAAATAATATTACCAGTTATGACTGATGCTGCAGGTGAGTGGTATAATGTCTTAATCATAGAAACGAAGTGTTCACCGAAGCCAAAACATTGCAGAACTGCCCACATATAATTCCACTCTAGCCTGTCAAAGGCTTTTTCTGCATCAAGTTGTAACGATCGGCCTTATTGGACGATCTACATAGATTTAAAATGGGGTCAGATTAAACTGTGTGAGGTCTTTGAGTGTTTAAAAAGATGAGACAGACAACAATGTTAAGAGGTGAATTCAAATATGTTGTATTTACAATGTTCACAAGGAAGCTAAAACAACACAATAAAACTAGAAATCCTAGGCTGTTAAAAGCACAGAGTCTAGCAGTTCCATACCATTAAAACAGTCCTTAAGAATTCCAGCGTGCTGTAAGTCCCAATGTGAATGTGAGAAGTGTCCACCGGTGTATATACAATCCAAAGAGAGTGATAATCCAATAAAGTGAGCTTCTGGAAGGGAAAGTCCTCAAAGGTAACTCCACCATCCAGCCTTTGGTCAATGACCCCCATTGTTTTGCATGCTGCCTCCTTTATGCTGGTCCACTTCCTATTTCCTGTCAAGTGATCAGTCACATGACAGGCAGACCCAGACTCATTTAAAGACATACACGCATTAAAATGGTTAAGAGGAATAAAATGGCTAAGACAACAGGAAAACCTATTAAAACTCAAATATATATAAAATCATTAGATATACTGAGCAGGTTAAAACATGTGTCCTGTGTGACAGTGTCACATAGTCCCCCCCCCTTAGCCTACGGCTCCCGGGGAAGAGACTAGTCCCTTAAAAGGTACTGTCAGCCATTGTCCATGTAGTGGGTATCCTCTAAAATGTGTGTCTTAAAATGTCTTTGTAATAAGTTAGATAAAACTAGGCCCTCCCACACAGGCACTAGTCCGCCGGAGGAATCTATGGGAACACTAGAGAGAGATGGAATCCAATACCAGCCTGGGTGTTCTTGGGTAGGTGGCGCCGCTCCTCCCAGGACTAAGTTGCACCCAGCCTTGCTGGTCCGCCAGCCCCCCTGGCGTTTCCTCCTATCCGGATTGCGGGTCTCTTTGGTGGATGATGTGATTGATGCTGATGAACGGGGATGAGGTGGATGATGAGGTGGTTTGTTGCTAGGGTTGATGACAGCACACTTCTTGGCCTCCACACCACACGACTTGCAGTCCTGGACGAACGCCCAGATGTCGCTGCGCATTGAGGGCCACCAGGCAACTTCCAGGATCTGCAGGAGGGTCTTTAGACGCCCATGGTGTTTCTCTGCTGTCCTCTGGTGGAAGTGCTGTACCGTCTGGCGGACCAGGGTCTTCGGGACGACTAGCTGGATCTTGTAGATGTCGTCCCCCTTCTGGATCCGCCGGTACAGCAAACCCTGGTGTTCCTGCACTTCGATCCTGTTGGTCAGTGGAGTGGAGGGAGAGATGGAAAGTCCCTGGAGAGTGCCGTCATCCCCCTGTGCGCTGCTGAGTTGCTCTCTGGAGAAGGGGAGGATGGAGAAGATGTGGTCGACGTCTGGCCCTGTTGGAGTGGTGGCGCAGAATTCTACATCGGTTGCTCTGTTGGTTGTCCGTGAAGTGGTAGATGTGCTGGGATGGTTGGCCGGAGGAAAGCCAGGGGTTGACGTGTGAGGCACTGGGCTGGTCGTCGCAGTGGGAGGGGAGATGGCGGCTTCTGGATCTTTCGTTTGGTCCAGCTGTTTCGCCCATTTCTTGTCTCTCCTCTTAAAACAGTCGATGACTTCTCTCTCTAGTGTCGCCACGGCATCCTTGATAGATTCCTCCACTTTTCCAAATTTAAAATCCACAGCCTCTCTAAAACACACTTCACGGTTAAAATTACTTTCAACAGAGTCTTTAAAATCCTTCTCCAGTTTTAAAACAATGTTTTTAAGAGCAACCACCTCAGCACGAAGCTGTACACACTCACAGTGATGTAAAACCCGTTCATCATTAAAACCAGCAGATGTATTAAAAGAAGCAGCATTGACTTGGTTTGTTGTCATCTTAAACACTCTTCTCAACACAGCGTTAAAATCTTTAAACGTTCCCCGTACGGGCCACCATATGTAACGATCGGCCTTATTGGACGATCTACATAGATTTAAAATGGGGTCAGATTAAACTGTGTGAGGTCTTTGAGTGTTTAAAAAGATGAGACAGACAACAATGTTAAGAGGTGAATTCAAATATGTTGTATTTACAATGTTCACAAGGAAGCTAAAACAACACAATAAAACTAGAAATCCTAGGCTGTTAAAAGCACAGAGTCTAGCAGTTCCATACCATTAAAACAGTCCTTAAGAATTCCAGCGTGCTGTAAGTCCCAATGTGAATGTGAGAAGTGTCCACCGGTGTATATACAATCCAAAGAAAGTGATAATCCAATAAAGTGAGCTTCTGGAAGGGAAAGTCCTCAAAGGTAACTCCACCATCCAGCCTTTGGTCAATGACCCCCATTGTTTTGCATGCTGCCTCCTTTATGCTGGTCCACTTCCTATTTCCTGTCAAGTGATCAGTCACATGACAGGCAGACCCAGACTCATTTAAAGACATACACACATTAAAATGGTTAAGAGGAATAAAATGGCTAAGACAACATGAAAACCTATTAAAACTCAAATATATATAAAATCATTAGAATATACTGAGCAGGTTAAAACATGTGTCCTGTGTGACAGTGTCACAAAGTGAAAAGACCGCACAAGGAGTTGGGTGGGAGTCCGCAAAGTCAAGAATATGAAGGAGTCGACGCATATTGTCAGATGCATTGCGCCCCTTGATGAAACCAGTTTGGTCCTCCTTGATCAGACTGTGAATTACCTTCTCCAAACGAGAAGCAAACACTTTAGCATAGATTTTTAGATCACATGGAATAAGCGAAATCGGTCTGTATCTAATGGATCTTTCCCTTTTTTAAGAAGTAATGAAATCAGTGATGTTTTTTGATCTCTATGAAATGCCCCATGTTCAATTGCAAAATTAAATGAGTTAAGCATAAGTATCCCTACCAAATCCCAAATTTCTAAATATAATTCAGGGAGGAGACCATCTAGACCCGGCGATTTGCCCTTTTGAAGGATCTTTAGAGAGACGTGAAGTTCCTCCAGACTTAATGGGGCCTCCAAAGATTCTTTATCCATCTGTTAGATCCGAGGCAGTTCCAATGTATCTTTTTTTTTTTTTTTTTTTTTTTTATTCACCCAGGTAAAGCCCATTTACCCCGCCTCTATTAGAGCCGGGCCCAAGCGCATGCACCAACCCATGCTCCCGGCGACACACCAACCAGGACCCAAGCCCCCCAGGCCCAGCCGTAACCCCAACCCGAAGGCAGAGCGCCCCCAGAACCCCAAGCCCCCCCCGGACCAACCCCGGAACAGTGCGGCCGCCAGGCTGGCAACCTACGTCCGCCGGCACAGGCATCCCCAGCAGCGCCGCATGCAGCCGCCAGAAAAACAGCACCCAACAGTCACCAATACCCCATCCAGGCCAAGGTCGCAGCCCCAGCGCCGAACCCCCCAAGAAACCCATCCCCAGGGAACCCCCAGATGCCCCAGGCCCATATCGCCACCCCACGCCAACAACAAAAACCACAGCCGGTCAGAATCGGGACCCCCACTCACACTAGGTGATGGAGCTGATCAAAGGAGCCCAGAGAGATTGATCTAATGTGGCAGCAGAAGCTGTGTCAAGACTAATATAATCCCACAAATAATCTCTATATTGGTTGATATTAAGATTATTTTTATTTTTCCAGTTCATGAGGACAGTTTTCTTAGCAATGCATAGGGCAGTGAAAGCCATGTGGATTGTGTTACCTTCTGTAGTGACACCATCTAGGTCGCCCAACAAGCAGACTAAAGGAGAGGCTGGAATAGAGCATTTAAGACACTTTGATAAGTCTTCACAAATCCTGTACCAGAACCTCTGAACAGGTGGACAGAACCATAGAGCGTGGATATAATTGTCAGGTGTATTGCCTTTACAGTGTGAGCAGTTGTTAGAAGCTGTAAAACCCATCCTGAACATCCGATGACCTGTGTAGTGCACTCTATGCAGGATTTTGTATTGTATTAATTGTAAACCAGGATTTCTAATCAGTTCAAAGGTTTTTAAACATATCTGAGACCAGAAATTATGGTCCCAGTTTACTGATAGATCTGCCTCCCATTTTGCAATAGGAAGTGATACTGATTCATCTATTTTGGAAAGTGCCCTGTATATTAGAGAGAGGCAGTGCACCTTGTGTCAAAAACTTTGATTTATTGCCCTCATAAAAATACCACCCATCAAGTCCCCCCAATCCCTCCCCCCCCCCCCCCCCCCCTAGCTGGACATCTGTTTTGGACACCTGTTGTACACCTCCCCCAGGATCAGATGATGAATTGATTATTAGGTCCGCTGTGTTTAAGGAATTTTTATGACTGTTGTGCGTGGGCGATAGTTATGTGATTTAAACTTTAAATGGTGAAATTGTGTTAAAGGGAAGTTTTTTTTATTAAAGTGTTTTTTCACATTGTGTAAAAACGTACAATGATTTATTTTCCCTACAAGACGTCTTGTTGTAGGGAAAAAGCAGTGTTAGGCAAAGCTAGAAAATAAAACATTAGTTTTCTTTTTCTATCGTTTGACAGAGTTAAAGAAGAGATGTTTTGTCCACAAAATAGTAGCAAACACGTACGTTAACACTAGAAATTGGTGTCTTATCTTATCGTGTTTGTGAAATAAGATCATACGTTTTAAAAGTAAAAAAGAACCTTTAAATAAACAATAGTATCCGGCAGTTGTCTGTCGTTACAAGTTAGTTTGACAGAGTTAAAGAAGAACTGTTTTATTCAGAAAAAAGGCTGTCTTATCTCACCGTGTTGCGACCATACGGTTTAAAAAGTAGAAAAAATAACCTTTAAATAAACAGATGAATATCGTTAAAACAAAGGGTATCCTTGTCTGTCGTTGCAAGTTAGTTTGACAGAGTTAAAGAAGAAATGGTGTCTTATCTTACCGAGTTGTGAAATAAGATCATACTGTTTAAAAGTAAAAAAGAGCCTTAAAAATAAACAAAGCTATCATGCACTAGTCTGTCGCTGCAAGTTAGACACAACAGAAAAACTTTAAAGACAAAGAATCCACCGAGAGTTGATCCGTCAGACGACCGCTCTCGTAGTTGGCAAACTCTGAATGTCGAGCGGAGAGCCTCGGACCAAACCACGCCTACGGCCGTCCCCCTAACACGTGTGAGGCGATAGCCCACGGATGTAACGACGGGTTTATAAAGATTTAAAATAAAGTAATGTTTCTAACATTATTTTAATAAATCTATGCCCGTTCTTTAATTAATGAAAACCTTCTCACTTTTAAAACTGTTTATTCTTTTAACTCTAGTTCATAGGAAAACATGTTGTTTTATTTTATCTTATATAGTTATTCACAAATGATTCCTTTACTCTAGCGTTTTTGTCAAGTTAAGATATAACAGTCTTTTAAAAATGAGCTTATACAACTAACCTTTTAAACAAACAACTCTGGTGCTTAGGAAAAAAGCTTATTTTTATTTAATTATTCGTACTTAATTCAATCAAGCCTATTATTTACTATTTAAGACATCACGCTATGATGGGAGGTATAGATTGAACTACACAAGAGTCCTTTTAAACATAACCTCTGATTTGTTTTATTCAGTTATTCACGCTTAATAACTTTATTTTACTCGTTGATTTTGTCGATCTTAACTTATAGCATGTTACAACGGTTAAAACGCGCGTACGCGCGTGTGTATGCTGACGCAAACAGGATTTCTCTCTTTGATTTTCCAGTCGTATTGTCCGAGCCGGCGTTATCTATTAATTGAGACAAACAACAAAGAAATGCAAACACCTCGTGCGCTACGTGAGACCCGGATACCCGTCCTTATGTTGTAACAGTTTAGCAATCTAACTAGTTTTTGAGGGGGTCTTCCATCGTAAATTTTGTTAGAAGATTAGTTTAAAAGCCGTAGATCAAAGGACAGCCATAGCATCAATTTTATGACGTACACCTGCGTGTGTGAACTCTGTCAAAAGTTCGTTGGATTGGTTCACAGGATGGTCAACACACACACACACACACACACACACACACACGCGCGCGCGCGCACACACGCACACACACACACACACACACACACACACGCGCACACACACACACACGCGCACACACACACGCGCACACACACACGCACACACACACACACACGCGCACACACACACACACACACACACACACTCACTCCTACATTTAAACATTTAGACTTTTACAAATGAAAAACTTTTAGAAGTTTATCTAATGAAAAAACAGGTTGATTAAACAACGATATGACATTTGTTTTAACAAATACATTTTTAGATCTTTTCAAACCTAAAACCATGAAGCTCTAAACCAACCAAAGATTAGAAGTAGTCAAACGATCCTCTGATGAACACAAGACGGGTACAGAGTCTTTCTTTATGAATTAGCCCTAAATTAGACTAAACAGATTAGACTTTCTTGTTCACTTTAAAATGGTTTTATTAAAGGTGTGTTTAAATGCGGCATGTTTAATTTTTCCACAGTATAATGGTTTATTTTATTAAAATAAAAATAACTGGTCTATATAGTTTTATTTTTTACTAAGATTTGATCAAATAACTGATATAAGAAACATGCAAATATTCGTTAAGTCCATCTAATCACCCCCAAACTGATGTGTCTGACGGTTTGTGACAAATATCTTTGACTTTTGACTGATACAGACGTGTTAAGATGTTAAGTAACTGTAAAAAATATAAGATAAGATAAAATAAAAGACATCTTTTTAGCATTCATGTAGGATTCGTGACCGCACTCAAGTGGTTTTTATGTAACAGAGTCCTGAGACAATTGAAAATAGAATGCGTGAAAGACTTTTCTCTTTAAGATATTTGTAATGGCAGACTAAATGCATTAGATTGATTAAAACAATTGAGTGTACGCATTTCTCTTGAATATATATACAGTAACCAGTGAGTACATGAATCAGTATAAATACATATCTTCATAAATTCAGTGGGACTCTATCATATCAATCAATGACTTAAAAAAAAAAAAGATTTGATTTATATACCATATACCTGACTTTCTCTTCAAAACGCAATAAACTTTCTTACTACTTTTTAAATGTGTAGAACAACCGCATCGAGGAGGGGAAAATCACATAGTGATGTGTTTCTAAGTTAGGATGCTTGTAGTTTTTAGTTAATCACATCTTTAACCTAAACATTTTTTTTTTTTTTTTTTTTTTTTTTTTTTCATTCAAACTCTCTTACGTACGCCTGCAGCTTTCTCAGACATCCGCAATTTGCCAACAACATTCTTAAGTCTGTTTTATCATTCAGCTGTAGCTGAAACCCTATTACAACTATAGATGCTGAAATAGATCATTAACCTGTTTAACTCTAAAAATGGTTTGACAAACAAGGGTACGTTCATAAAACAAGCCTGGATCCAATTTGAAGCGTACAATCATTGCAGAAAATTTATTATAGCACCGCAGTAAGATAAAGCTCTGTATGTGCGAATGACCAACTTTTCAGATGTTCAACGTATTATTACAAGGAACTGTTTACCTAGTTTATGATGAAACTAGAAAATATAGGCGGTCGCGTTCAATTAGATGAAGACGTGCAGTGGTAGCGAACACAAGAAACTTGGGGTCATGAAGCAAACCGCCTATCACGACGCACGTTCTCCAGAATGGCTTTGATGATGCGGTTCATAATTTCATGATGAAGACGGACTGAATATTCAGATAGCAGAGGGGTCTGACTGACTTTTTGCTAATATCTGATTTCAAGAACGCACAACCAAATCCTAAAGCCATTTCACAAAATAACACAACAACGGGTGGTCCATTTCAACATGTCAAGTCTGCTTTACCATAAGTACAACGTATTCTTCTTATATATATATATATATATATATATATTTGTTTAGGCTAAATACGTTTTAACAACTCTTTTTGTTTTTACAAAGCTGTTAAATTGAACGTTTGTAACTAATACTCATTCAAATGTTGCTGGCCTTTCAGGTCAGCGAACTACAATACCCTGCATACACCTCAGACTACAAACATGGCCGTCGGGGGGTTCTATTTCCCATAACAGGACATACGTGACAGATCTCTAAATCGTCAGACTTCTGATTATACGCACGCTCAGATACCTTATATAAAAAGACTTGCATTTCCACACTTTTTTTGCGAAGTAGCCTATATGCTTCTTCCGTATTGTGATGTTACAAACCGTTTTTGTGATCACCGTTAGTGATGCGAAGCCCGAACCATTCGGTTCATCGTCTCCTTAAGTCATCTCGCTGTGATGTCACCGTACAATTATTTTCTAACAACTCATGGTCATTTTATATCAGTGAAACATTCAAATAAAGTTAACGGTGTAAAGGTGTCTTTTGTTCATTTAACCTGATGATGTTTGTGGTTGCGGTTACATTCACAGATCCTTCATGTCGGATACGAGTCATATTCTGTCTAATATTGACCAGTCTACACATAAACACTATGTTCTACATGTCTAAAGTATAAGTCTGTAGAAAGAATAAACAGGTCTTATAAACTCATTGATTTAACTTAACAACTTTACAATATAATCTGCACGCACGATAAACCATACAAAATATGTGTAAAAGGACGGATAACATATGTTAACGTGATGTTTTGGTTTGCGACTTACACAATTGTTTGTTACTTAACGTTTTCATTAACTTTTAATATGAAAGATAATAGTCTGTTAACAATTTATATGGTTTAATTATGAAATAGCACAAAGAACCGCTGAAGTATACTGTTTGATAAAATTGAAATAATAACCTACTATGTGCTCATTTATCCGCTTTATTTACATTATGCTGAATGTAAAACTCTTAAACAGAAACATTAAAACATTTCAAACTTGTCAAACAACCGTTTCAATACATTCCTCTTATGAAAACGCTTAAATAGAATACTGTCAAACAGGACGTTGTCTGCGAGTTCCCGACGCGTAAATTACCAACAAGTTCTCAAAGAGAACATACCGTGCTTGAAAATATGTTCAAAACACATAAATAGCCATCACACACATAGTTCATGCTTTGTTCTAACGCATTCTGCTCACCTTAAAACGATACATTCAATCAAAAATCTGACCGAAAGACAGACAAAACCTCAACGGTAGCTGAGATGGGTCGAGAGGAAAGGGTACAAATAATTATTCTTTGCCACAATAACACATTTGATAGCCTTACTGTAGACTTTCTCGACATTCTTTATCCTAGTTATTATTTACCTCTTATTCAATCATAAAACTACAAGAGTTAAAGAAAATTCCTTAATTGATAACGTTTTAACAAAATTCTCTAAGTGAAGAAATTAAATCCTGTGTTTTATATTCAGATTTGTCTGATCATTTTCCGATATAGCGTTATTCCGTAATTATGATAGTCCCTCTACAAGACGCTGCTTAGGACTAAACAAAATATATTTCTTTTAGGACATCTTTCCGGTCTGTCTACGATGCGGGTTCACAAGACAAACCGAACATAAAAAGCGAGTGTTTGTGTTTTTCTGTTACCTGTACAGCTCTTAAAGCTACGCATTTCACAGCGCGTACATGGATACGGATTTCTTTCGTGTATGTCTCTAAACAATAGTTAGGTAAACGGCTTACAGTTGATACGAAGTTTTAAGTGAATGGAGGGATGATTCGTGTCTTTTTTATTCTGTCCACACCAGTGCTTTGAAAGGTGCACGTTTTTGACCATTTTAGACACATGTTTTAAGTATTCATCTGACTTTGATCCTGGGGAAAACAGCGGCTGTGTGTTGTCATGATTGTCTTCAAAATTGATCCACATTTATTTAAACGATGTTGCATGAAGTTACTGTATTCAACAGCACAGTCCCTTGAAATATTGTAGTATAGCTTTTTTCCCTTCTAAACATGTATTTAGCTTAAATATTAATTGTTAATTGTTTACAAAGTTGTCACAACTGTTGTTGAATTTATAACATATATTTCGCCAAACCTAGAAGACTGAAAACAGGTTTAGCATAAGTCCGCATTTCAGCCATTAGCCTGAAAATGCAAGACAACTGAGATTTCATTACTGAGATAATCTACAGAATGTGAAACAAGCTCACAGTTACATTAGAGTATTGGCTATGTTGAATATTATTTGTTACTGTTTCAGAGGTTTAACGACTCATTACTTGAAGACTGTACTGTATAAATTAAAAGTTTTCCGCCGTAGTAGGCCGTCTCTGAATCCATCGTTGTGTTTTTTATCTTTCTATGTTTTGTTTGTGTTGTTCTGATCCGCAGGGTTCATTTTTAACATCACAAATCGTATTGTATTGTCATGTGTGAATGTCTTGTTGTATTTTTATTTTTGTTTCTTGCAAACAGTACCGTTGTAATGTTAGCGAGCTCTTTGTGTTCACATTCGTCAATATTTATGTGAATTTGTTTGATTAAATGAAGTATTTAACAAAATTTTGGGGTAATGTGTGTGTGAATATAGAATGCCGCACAAGGCTCTTTGAAAATATTTGATCTTGAAACATCCACGTAGCAGTCGGAATCATTTAAGATTAATAATAATACAATTAACGCATTAACATTTTACAGGATATGTGAGTTCTTGGCTGTTTTGTACATTATTAAATTAAAATAATTCTGTTAAACAGGGTGCATTTACCAACAAGATCATTTTAATGACTTGTTCGCAAGAAAACATAAGATTGTTTAAGAGATAATAATCTCACCGAATGTATCAAACCATCCGATGTTTATGACTACTGAAGGCGCCACATCCTTGTTTTTTCACACCCACAGGCCCCAAAGTTAACCGGAGAAGGTATTTACGTTATATTATTTATACTATCCTAGTTTATATCAGATATAAGATACAAGATAACGAGTTGATTCAAGCTTTTATTTCAACAATATATCGATGAACATACATTGAATTAGTGAAGAAAATGTTCAAATCACAGTTACACACAGTGGTCTAGCCAGCAAAGAAAATCTCTGACGGCCAATACGTTTTTGTGTAAAATGAAATTGACCTGCGATTCAATAATTTCACATATCACGGATTCAAAATTTTTTGCAACCAGCGACGAGCATAAATCTGTTACACATGTACACAGACAGAGAACCTCGTAAAGTCCCATTTGATCACTACGTTCAGTCATCATATCCAGAATTTCTCTGGTGGTTATACAGACCGGCTCCTTGCTGTAAATAAACATGCTAGTCAAATCAGGCCATGGGGTATTTTTTAGGCTTCTTACAAAGCCCATTTCATTCTTGAGATTTTTTACACGTTTGGTATCTCCCGTGCAATCGTGATTCGGATCGCAAGTATGCTCGATGACCGTTTGCATCAGTTTAATCATCTGTCCTCGGTAATGCGGTTTGTACGCAGTGTCTATGAAGTCAATTAAATGACATGTTTTCCCCGCGGGGCATCCGCACCTCAGCCGATCATCCGTAGTTGCGGCAGAACTCCGGTCACGCTCCATCACCTTTTGCGTAGCGTCAGACATCCTGTTCAGAATTCAAATCTCTCCAAGAGATAAACTTTGTTCCCTAAACGATCCGGACTGTCCAGGCCTTGTGCAATTTCCAGCTTCAATATCCGTTTATGGTTCAGAAGCGTTATTAGTAGAAAAATTGGATTGTTGAAGATGGTCCGTATACTGTAGATAATGCAGAGGACAGGCACTCTTTGCTCACAGGGGATGTAGCGTAGCTGTAATCTTCTGTACATTCGAGCGAACATAAGTTGTTGGGGGAAAGATCTTGTTTCTACGTTTCGGATGTTGGTTGGTTAGTTGTTGAGATGGGTGTGTTGCACTCAATAGTGGAGGAGGGTGAAGCGGGCCTGGTAAGGGTTTTCCTTTGACCGACAAAGTCACCAAAGAGAATTTCTTAATTCACTAGTCCCATTCATTAAACAATTAAACATACAGCAAGTAACATATAGATGGCTGAGTAAACATTACGACATCGTTGTTCATGTTTGTTATACCGAATACACATACTGATTATTTGGTTTAAAATAAATTTAACTTGACTGAAACAGCACGTCTATCGCTGAAAAAACGGTGTTTAACACAGGTACATCGCTTTGCTCGAAATATAGACTCTTTTTGCAGCATTCAAAAGGGTTGACCTCAGGTAGAGGCCAGTCTCTATCATACTCATCAGAGTCAGACTCATCGCTACTTTGAGACAAAAAGTTTGTTTCAGAGTTCTCCCGACGTTTATTTACCAGTATGAGATAATTTTGGTCATGAAGCGTTTTGTTCATACAGGATGATACGGATATGTAGTCTGGCGGCTTGCTTGCATTATACCTCATGCCGGGTATTGCTCCATCCCACTGGAAATTGTACCAAATTTTTTCATCCATAATAAAGTTTCTCCAAATTTGATTGTAGAAGTATGTCCAGTCTATGGCGGGCAAAAGCAGATAGGAGCATTCGGGTGTATATTCATCGTAAGATTCCAAAACGTAGAGTTTCACACTCTGCAACTCTTTGTCAAACACAAATCTCCCCACACGATCACAAGACACAGTGAAATCTTGTTTCACAATATCTTCAACGAGAACCTTTCTTAGGCTCTTCCCTTGATTTTTCCTCGGTGCTAAAGTCAACTCCTCTCTCATTTCAATAGAACTTTTTGGTGGTGTTACACACATCATTCTTCTAGATGTTTCAGGACTGTTTGGAACAACACCAAAAAGTTCTATTGAAATGAGAGAGGAGTTGACTTTAGCACCGAGGAAAAATCAAGGGAAGAGCCTAAGAAAGGTTCTCGTTGAAGATATTGTGAAACAAGATTTCACTGTGTCTTGTGATCGTGTGGGGAGATTTGTGTTTGACAAAGAGTTGCAGAGTGTGAAACTCTACGTTTTGGAATCTTACGATGAATATACACCCGAATGCTCCTATCTGCTTTTGCCCGCCATAGACTGGACATACTTCTACAATCAAATTTGGAGAAACTTTATTATGGATGAAAAAATTTGGTACAATTTCCAGTGGGATGGAGCAATACCCGGCATGAGGTATAATGCAAGCAAGCCGCCAGACTACATATCCGTATCATCCTGTATGAACAAAACGCTTCATGACCAAAATTATCTCATACTGGTAAATAAACGTCGGGAGAACTCTGAAACAAACTTTTTGTCTCAAAGTAGCGATGAGTCTGACTCTGATGAGTATGATAGAGACTGGCCTCTACCTGAGGTCAACCCTTTTGAATGCTGCAAAAAGAGTCTATATTTCGAGCAAAGCGATGTACCTGTGTTAAACACCGTTTTTTCAGCGATAGACGTGCTGTTTCAGTCAAGTTAAATTTATTTTAAACCAAATAATCAGTATGTGTATTCGGTATAACAAACATGAACAACGATGTCGTAATGTTTACTCAGCCATCTATATGTTACTTGCTGTATGTTTAATTGTTTAATGAATGGGACTAGTGAATTAAGAAATTCTCTTTGGTGACTTTGTCGGTCAAAGGAAAACCCTTACCAGGCCCGCTTCACCCTCCTCCACTATTGAGTGCAACACACCCATCTCAACAACTAACCAACCAACATCCGAAACGTAGAAACAAGATCTTTCCCCCAACAACTTATGTTCGCTCGAATGTACAGAAGATTACAGCTACGCTACATCCCCTGTGAGCAAAGAGTGCCTGTCCTCTGCATTATCTACAGTATACGGACCATCTTCAACAATCCAATTTTTCTACTAATAACGCTTCTGAACCATAAACGGATATTGAAGCTGGAAATTGCACAAGGCCTGGACAGTCCGGATCGTTTAGGGAACAAAGTTTATCTCTTGGAGAGATTTGAATTCTGAACAGGATGTCTGACGCTACGCAAAAGGTGATGGAGCGTGACCGGAGTTCTGCCGCAACTACGGATGATCGGCTGAGGTGCGGATGCCCCGCGGGGAAAACATGTCATTTAATTGACTTCATAGACACTGCGTACAAACCGCATTACCGAGGACAGATGATTAAACTGATGCAAACGGTCATCGAGCATACTTGCGATCCGAATCACGATTGCACGGGAGATACCAAACGTGTAAAAAATCTCAAGAATGAAATGGGCTTTGTAAGAAGCCTAAAAAATACCCCATGGCCTGATTTGACTAGCATGTTTATTTACAGCAAGGAGCCGGTCTGTATAACCACCAGAGAAATTCTGGATATGATGACTGAACGTAGTGATCAAATGGGACTTTACGAGGTTCTCTGTCTGTGTACATGTGTAACAGATTTATGCTCGTCGCTGGTTGCAAAAAATTTTGAATCCGTGATATGTGAAATTATTGAATCGCAGGTCAATTTCATTTTACACAAAAACGTATTGGCCGTCAGAGATTTTCTTTGCTGGCTAGACCACTGTGTGTAACTGTGATTTGAACATTTTCTTCACTAATTCAATGTATGTTCATCGATATATTGTTGAAATAAAAGCTTGAATCAACTCGTTATCTTGTATCTTATATCTGATATAAACTAGGATAGTATAAATAATATAACGTAAATACCTTCTCCGGTTAACTTTGGGGCCTGTGGGTGTGAAAAAACAAGGATGTGGCGCCTTCAGTAGTCATAAACATCGGATGGTTTGATACATTCGGTGAGATTATTATCTCTTAAACAATCTTATGTTTTCTTGCGAACAAGTCATTAAAATGATCTTGTTGGTAAATGCACCCTGTTTAACAGAATTATTTTAATTTAATAATGTACAAAACAGCCAAGAACTCACATATCCTGTAAAATGTTAATGCGTTAATTGTATTATTATTAATCTTAAATGATTCCGACTGCTACGTGGATGTTTCAAGATCAAATATTTTCAAAGAGCCTTGTGCGGCATTCTATATTCACACACACATTACCCCAAAATTTTGTTAAATACTTCATTTAATCAAACAAATTCACATAAATATTGACGAATGTGAACACAAAGAGCTCGCTAACATTACAACGGTACTGTTTGCAAGAAACAAAAATAAAAATACAACAAGACATTCACACATGACAATACAATACGATTTGTGATGTTAAAAATGAACCCTGCGGATCAGAACAACACAAACAAAACATAGAAAGATAAAAAACACAACGATGGATTCAGAGACGGCCTACTACGGCGGAAAACTTTTAATTTATACAGTACAGTCTTCAAGTAATGAGTCGTTAAACCTCTGAAACAGTAACAAATAATATTCAACATAGCCAATACTCTAATGTAACTGTGAGCTTGTTTCACATTCTGTAGATTATCTCAGTAATGAAATCTCAGTTGTCTTGCATTTTCAGGCTAATGGCTGAAATGCGGACTTATGCTAAACCTGTTTTCAGTCTTCTAGGTTTGGCGAAATATATGTTATAAATTCAACAACAGTTGTGACAACTTTGTAAACAATTAACAATTAATATTTAAGCTAAATACATGTTTAGAAGGGAAAAAAGCTATACTACAATATTTCAAGGGACTGTGCTGTTGAATACAGTAACTTCATGCAACATCGTTTAAATAAATGTGGATCAATTTTGAAGACAATCATGACAACACACAGCCGCTGTTTTCCCCAGGATCAAAGTCAGATGAATACTTAAAACATGTGTCTAAAATGGTCAAAAACGTGCACCTTTCAAAGCACTGGTGTGGACAGAATAAAAAAGACACGAATCATCCCTCCATTCACTTAAAACTTCGTATCAACTGTAAGCCGTTTACCTAACTATTGTTTAGAGACATACACGAAAGAAATCCGTATCCATGTACGCGCTGTGAAATGCGTAGCTTTAAGAGCTGTACAGGTAACAGAAAAACACAAACACTCGCTTTTTATGTTCGGTTTGTCTTGTGAACCCGCATCGTAGACAGACCGGAAAGATGTCCTAAAAGAAATATATTTTGTTTAGTCCTAAGCAGCGTCTTGTAGAGGGACTATCATAATTACGGAATAACGCTATATCGGAAAATGATCAGACAAATCTGAATATAAAACACAGGATTTAATTTCTTCACTTAGAGAATTTGTTAAAACGTTATCAATTAAGGAATTTTCTTTAACTCTTGTAGTTTTATGATTGAATAAGAGGTAAATAATAACTAGGATAAAGAATGTCGAGAAAGTCTACAGTAAGGCTATCAAATGTGTTATTGTGGCAAAGAATAATTATTTGTACCCTTTCCTCTCGACCCATCTCAGCTACCGTTGAGGTTTTGTCTGTCTTTCGGTCAGATTTTTGATTGAATGTATCGTTTTAAGGTGAGCAGAATGCGTTAGAACAAAGCATGAACTATGTGTGTGATGGCTATTTATGTGTTTTGAACATATTTTCAAGCACGGTATGTTCTCTTTGAGAACTTGTTGGTAATTTACGCGTCGGGAACTCGCAGACAACGTCCTGTTTGACAGTATTCTATTTAAGCGTTTTCATAAGAGGAATGTATTGAAACGGTTGTTTGACAAGTTTGAAATGTTTTAATGTTTCTGTTTAAGAGTTTTACATTCAGCATAATGTAAATAAAGCGGATAAATGAGCACATAGTAGGTTATTATTTCAATTTTATCAAACAGTATACTTCAGCGGTTCTTTGTGCTATTTCATAATTAAACCATATAAATTGTTAACAGACTATTATCTTTCATATTAAAAGTTAATGAAAACGTTAAGTAACAAACAATTGTGTAAGTCGCAAACCAAAACATCACGTTAACATATGTTATCCGTCCTTTTACACATATTTTGTATGGTTTATCGTGCGTGCAGATTATATTGTAAAGTTGTTAAGTTAAATCAATGAGTTTATAAGACCTGTTTATTCTTTCTACAGACTTATACTTTAGACATGTAGAACATAGTGTTTATGTGTAGACTGGTCAATATTAGACAGAATATGACTCGTATCCGACATGAAGGATCTGTGAATGTAACCGCAACCACAAACATCATCAGGTTAAATGAACAAAAGACACCTTTACACCGTTAACTTTATTTGAATGTTTCACTGATATAAAATGACCATGAGTTGTTAGAAAATAATTGTACGGTGACATCACAGCGAGATGACTTAAGGAGACGATGAACCGAATGGTTCGGGCTTCGCATCACTAACGGTGATCACAAAAACGGTTTGTAACATCACAATACGGAAGAAGCATATAGGCTACTTCGCAAAAAAAGTGTGGAAATGCAAGTCTTTTTATATAAGGTATCTGAGCGTGCGTATAATCAGAAGTCTGACGATTTAGAGATCTGTCACGTATGTCCTGTTATGGGAAATAGAACCCCCCGACGGCCATGTTTGTAGTCTGAGGTGTATGCAGGGTATTGTAGTTCGCTGACCTGAAAGGCCAGCAACATTTGAATGAGTATTAGTTACAAACGTTCAATTTAACAGCTTTGTAAAAACAAAAAGAGTTGTTAAAACGTATTTAGCCTAAACAAATATATATATATATATATATATATATAAGAAGAATACGTTGTACTTATGGTAAAGCAGACTTGACATGTTGAAATGGACCACCCGTTGTTGTGTTATTTTGTGAAATGGCTTTAGGATTTGGTTGTGCGTTCTTGAAATCAGATATTAGCAAAAAGTCAGTCAGACCCCTCTGCTATCTGAATATTCAGTCCGTCTTCATCATGAAATTATGAACCGCATCATCAAAGCCATTCTGGAGAACGTGCGTCGTGATAGGCGGTTTGCTTCATGACCCCAAGTTTCTTGTGTTCGCTACCACTGCACGTCTTCATCTAATTGAACGCGACCGCCTATATTTTCTAGTTTCATCATAAACTAGGTAAACAGTTCCTTGTAATAATACGTTGAACATCTGAAAAGTTGGTCATTCGCACATACAGAGCTTTATCTTACTGCGGTGCTATAATAAATTTTCTGCAATGATTGTACGCTTCAAATTGGATCCAGGCTTGTTTTATGAACGTACCCTTGTTTGTCAAACCATTTTTAGAGTTAAACAGGTTAATGATCTATTTCAGCATCTATAGTTGTAATAGGGTTTCAGCTACAGCTGAATGATAAAACAGACTTAAGAATGTTGTTGGCAAATTGCGGATGTCTGAGAAAGCTGCAGGCGTACGTAAGAGAGTTTGAATGAAAAAAAAAAAAAAAACAAAAAAAAAAAAAATGTTTAGGTTAAAGATGTGATTAACTAAAAACTACAAGCATCCTAACTTAGAAACACATCACTATGTGATTTTCCCCTCCTCGATGCGGTTGTTCTACACATTTAAAAAGTAGTAAGAAAGTTTATTGCGTTTTGAAGAGAAAGTCAGGTATATGGTATATAAATCAAATCTTTTTTTTTTTTAAGTCATTGATTGATATGATAGAGTCCCACTGAATTTATGAAGATATGTATTTATACTGATTCATGTACTCACTGGTTACTGTATATATATTCAAGAGAAATGCGTACACTCAATTGTTTTAATCAATCTAATGCATTTAGTCTGCCATTACAAATATCTTAAAGAGAAAAGTCTTTCACGCATTCTATTTTCAATTGTCTCAGGACTCTGTTACATAAAAACCACTTGAGTGCGGTCACGAATCCTACATGAATGCTAAAAAGATGTCTTTTATTTTATCTTATCTTATATTTTTTACAGTTACTTAACATCTTAACACGTCTGTATCAGTCAAAAGTCAAAGATATTTGTCACAAACCGTCAGACACATCAGTTTGGGGGTGATTAGATGGACTTAACGAATATTTGCATGTTTCTTATATCAGTTATTTGATCAAATCTTAGTAAAAAATAAAACTATATAGACCAGTTATTTTTATTTTAATAAAATAAACCATTATACTGTGGAAAAATTAAACATGCCGCATTTAAACACACCTTTAATAAAACCATTTTAAAGTGAACAAGAAAGTCTAATCTGTTTAGTCTAATTTAGGGCTAATTCATAAAGAAAGACTCTGTACCCGTCTTGTGTTCATCAGAGGATCGTTTGACTACTTCTAATCTTTGGTTGGTTTAGAGCTTCATGGTTTTAGGTTTGAAAAGATCTAAAAATGTATTTGTTAAAACAAATGTCATATCGTTGTTTAATCAACCTGTTTTTTCATTAGATAAACTTCTAAAAGTTTTTCATTTGTAAAAGTCTAAATGTTTAAATGTAGGAGTGAGTGTGTGTGTGTGTGTGTGTGTGTGTGCGCGTGTGTGTGTGTGTGTGCGTGTGTGTGTGCGCGTGTGTGTGTGCGCGTGTGTGTGTGTGTGCGCGTGTGTGTGTGTGTGTGTGTGTGTGCGTGTGTGCGCGCGCGCGCGTGTGTGTGTGTGTGTGTGTGTGTGTGTGTGTTGACCATCCTGTGAACCAATCCAACGAACTTTTGACAGAGTTCACACACGCAGGTGTACGTCATAAAATTGATGCTATGGCTGTCCTTTGATCTACGGCTTTTAAACTAATCTTCTAACAAAATTTACGATGGAAGACCCCCTCAAAAACTAGTTAGATTGCTAAACTGTTACAACATAAGGACGGGTATCCGGGTCTCACGTAGCGCACGAGGTGTTTGCATTTCTTTGTTGTTTGTCTCAATTAATAGATAACGCCGGCTCGGACAATACGACTGGAAAATCAAAGAGAGAAATCCTGTTTGCGTCAGCATACACACGCGCGTACGCGCGTTTTAACCGTTGTAACATGCTATAAGTTAAGATCGACAAAATCAACGAGTAAAATAAAGTTATTAAGCGTGAATAACTGAATAAAACAAATCAGAGGTTATGTTTAAAAGGACTCTTGTGTAGTTCAATCTATACCTCCCATCATAGCGTGATGTCTTAAATAGTAAATAATAGGCTTGATTGAATTAAGTACGAATAATTAAATAAAAATAAGCTTTTTTCCTAAGCACCAGAGTTGTTTGTTTAAAAGGTTAGTTGTATAAGCTCATTTTTAAAAGACTGTTATATCTTAACTTGACAAAAACGCTAGAGTAAAGGAATCATTTGTGAATAACTATATAAGATAAAATAAAACAACATGTTTTCCTATGAACTAGAGTTAAAAGAATAAACAGTTTTAAAAGTGAGAAGGTTTTCATTAATTAAAGAACGGGCATAGATTTATTAAAATAATGTTAGAAACATTACTTTATTTTAAATCTTTATAAACCCGTCGTTACATCCGTGGGCTATCGCCTCACACGTGTTAGGGGGACGGCCGTAGGCGTGGTTTGGTCCGAGGCTCTCCGCTCGACATTCAGAGTTTGCCAACTACGAGAGCGGTCGTCTGACGGATCAACTCTCGGTGGATTCTTTGTCTTTAAAGTTTTTCTGTTGTGTCTAACTTGCAGCGACAGACTAGTGCATGATAGCTTTGTTTATTTTTAAGGCTCTTTTTTACTTTTAAACAGTATGATCTTATTTCACAACTCGGTAAGATAAGACACCATTTCTTCTTTAACTCTGTCAAACTAACTTGCAACGACAGACAAGGATACCCTTTGTTTTAACGATATTCATCTGTTTATTTAAAGGTTATTTTTTCTACTTTTTAAACCGTATGGTCGCAACACGGTGAGATAAGACAGCCTTTTTTCTGAATAAAACAGTTCTTCTTTAACTCTGTCAAACTAACTTGTAACGACAGACAACTGCCGGATACTATTGTTTATTTAAAGGTTCTTTTTTACTTTTAAAACGTATGATCTTATTTCACAAACACGATAAGATAAGACACCAATTTCTAGTGTTAACGTACGTGTTTGCTACTATTTTGTGGACAAAACATCTCTTCTTTAACTCTGTCAAACGATAGAAAAAGAAAACTAATGTTTTATTTTCTAGCTTTGCCTAACACTGCTTTTTCCCTACAACAAGACGTCTTGTAGGGAAAATAAATCATTGTACGTTTTTACACAATGTGAAAAAACACTTTAATAAAAAAAACTTCCCTTTAACACAATTTCACCATTTAAAGTTTAAATCACATAACTATCGCCCACGCACAACAGTCATAAAAATTCCTTAAACACAGCGGACCTAATAATCAATTCATCATCTGATCCTGGGGGAGGTGTACAACAGGTGTCCAAAACAGATGTCCAGCTAGGGGGGGGGGGGGTGGGAGGGATTGGGGGGACTTGATGGGTGGTATTTTTATGAGGGCAATAAATCAAAGTTTTTGACACAAGGTGCACTGCCTCTCTCTTATATTTTAGACATTAATTTGGGGGTTTTGAGATTAAGAAAATCTGCCACACTTGGTGGTATTTGTAAATTGATATGATTAGACTTAAATTTCCTTTTTACAATAGATTTAATTTGTTGATATTCTAAAAATCTGTGTTTATTAATCCCATATTGTTTAACTAATTTGTCAAAGGGAATAAAGTCTGTCCATTCGAATATATGTTCCAGGTATTTAATACCTTTACAACTCCAATCTGTGAAGTTTATCATATTGTTGTTTAGCAATATGTCAGGATTGTTCCAGATGGGGGTACGTTTGCATGGGATTAGTGAAGACTCCGTCATTTTTAGAAACTCCCACCATGCTGTCAGAGAAGAGCTGATACTGATGCTTTTAAAGCATACGTGTCGTTTACTGATCGAGCTAATGAATGGCAGATCCGAAATCTCTATATTATTGCATAATGCCTGTTCTACATCTAGCCAAGGCTCATCTAAGAGGGTGTGTTTTAACCACCCTGAAATGTGTTGAAGCCTGTTGGCTAAGAAATAGTGGTGAAATTTATCTAAATACTGCTTACAAATTGGTTCATCAAAATCTGTTTCGGCTTTATACAGATTTGTGTAAAAACCTTTAAATATGTCATTAATTGCCACAGGGTTCGTAGTGACCTGATCATCCGATGATTTTATTGCGCTAATATATGCCTTAGACTCGCATTCTTTCAACCTAAGGGCCAGTAAATGACTAGGTCTCTCTGATTCAAAATAATATTTTTGTCTAGTCCTATGTAAAAAAATTCTGTCTTTGAGTGTGAAAGTAAATCATATTCTTCTTTTAAAGAGGACAGCTGTGTAGCCTGTTGCTCAGTAAAATGTTGTTTTTGTAGGTTTTGTAATGATTGGATTTTATTTTCTAATTGTGTAAACTGGTGAGTTTTCGCTTTGGCAAGAGTAGAAGAGAAAGATATACAGAAACCTCGTATAGCACACTTAGTCGTTTCCCACAGTATTTGAGGATCCACATCAGAGGGCATATTAATTTCAAGAAAGTCCTTAATATATTCTTTTAGAGAGGTAATGAAAGTCTGATTACTTAATAATGATATGTTAAAGCGCCATCTAGGGGACTTGGCTTTGACATCGGAAAGAGGAACACTGCACAACATAGCAGAATGATCAGATAATAAAATTGGTAATATAGATATAGAGGAATTAGATGAAATTAAAGATGGGCTGAGAAATATGTAGTCTATCCTAGAGAAAGTCTTGTGTCTATTAGAAAAAAAAGTGAAGTCCTTAGCTTTAGTATTCTGAATTCTCCATAAATCGATTAAGTTGAGCTCAGTGATAAATTTATTCAATTATTTAGAGGATGGATTGGCTGTTTTATCAGATTGAGATTTATCTAAAGCAGGATTTATGACAGCATTAAAATCACCACCCACCACTAGAGGGCAATCAATCTCCTCAAGTAAAGTTTTGGAAATCTGTGTAAGGAATGCACTGTCTGTCTCATTCGGACCATAAATAGAGACCAATGCTAACCTATTATTATATATTTTGCATCGGATAAAAACAAATCTACCCTTCTCATCACTACCAAGGTGTTCAATCGTTAAATTTAACTTCCTGTTAACAAGGATAAGCACCCCCTTAGTTTTATTTTGAGCGCAGGAAAAAGCTATTAATTTGTAATACTTATTCTGGAAACGTGCCACGTCAGATTGTTTTAAATGTGTCTCTTGTATTAAGGCACAGGAGATAGATTTACGGTGTAAATATTCTAATACACGGGTTCTTTTAACAGCAGAATTTAAACCATTCACATTCAGTGATAAAATATTTAAAGTATGCATTGAATATTCATAATCCCAAGATTGTACACAATAAATACAAAAAACAAAAAAAAACAAAAAACAGAAGCACTTCCATTCCGTAAATAACCCGTAAACACTGATGTGCATTTTAGATACCAAACCTCCTATATGAAAAATCCCTTTAGAAGTAATGTAAAATAGATAAAAGTATAAATGTCTGCTGTAAAAAACAAAAACAACATAAAAATGTGAACAACCGACAACCATAAACAAAGAACAACTCAGACCGCACATTACCGAAACATAGGTCTGACTGAGCAACAAAAAACGGTGATAGGTTGTGACCGATCCACCCTAACGCAAGACATGTCTCCCAAAAGGCTCACACAGCCAAAAAAAATATATTTTTTAGTAATTAAACCTACTCTCCATTAGTCCCCTCCAAAAAAAAAAAATGGAGTGTCAGTCTTACCAGCAAAGAGTCGTTGTACCGGATAAATAAGGACAATATCCCAGTATAAGAGAAGAAAATGCAAACAATAGGTTTAGCAAGCATCCATGTTCATCCTGCTATCATCCCCTTCTGGGCAGCTAGGGCCAAGTCCATCAGTGTTGCCAGATCGGGTTGACGATTTCCAGCCCAAAGCTCACCAAAACCCGCCCATTTCAACAAAAACCAGCCCAAAATTTTAACTGCCAAAATGATGAGAGAATTTAATTGCCATGTCAATCAAGGTTGATAAGGACCATTTTTATCTCCTTAAAATAAAATAATGATGACAAAATAAAATAAAGATAAATCAATTTCACAGGAACATGGAGGGCAAATGCGTTAAAAGCGGCAATCAAGAAATTAACTGATGACTTTAACCCTGAAAAAATGCATCATTTTCAATGTCTACAGTAAGAATAAGCTAATTTTTGTGCAAAAAGTGCACAATAACGTGATCAGAAAGCAATGTAAATTAGCTGGCATTTACTCTCGTTCATGCACCACCCCGACAGCCAAAAAATATTCATTGATACATACTGTATGATAATCTGACAGCAAAAATAAAATAATAATAATAACAATTAGCAACAATAATGCGCTTACCTTTGTCTTGTGCTTTATCTTCAGACAGAAGCAGCACGTATTTCACGAAGTACACATTTTAGAACATAATGCAGAAGTTTGCAGTCAAAACTGTTCAAGTTCAGCAGCTGCATGTCAATGCCAAGTATACCAGAGTAGAGTCTGGACGGTTTAAAAGATGTTCTGATGCAGAACAGCATCGCCATATTCAGTTTTGATTTTTAATAAATCATTCAACTGTTCTCTCATTTCAGATACAGTTATATTTAGAAATCTTCTTTTCATCTCTCATCACGTATAATCCACGTTGTGAGATTTGAGTCACTCTTTCTCGTGTAACTTATATTTAGGCCACTTTGCCATCGCAATCACTTAAAATAAATGAATGAATGAATATATAGCTGCACATTTAAATCTTGCCCTTTATAGCGCCAAAACCCCGTCACTCACGAGTCATCACATCTCACCAACATAAAAGATGGTAAATTCACTGACAGGTCTCGGTTAAACTGAACCAATAAGAGTTGATGACTGCACTACACATTATTTTACTGTGATACTTTGAGCTCGAAATATTAAAATAACATGACTAAAGATAAATGCGAAGAAAAAAAGCAGCTGATTGGGCGGCTTTTAATTTTTTAAAAGCAGCCCACATTTTGTCTACCCGCCCAATGCGTTATTCTCCGGTCCAAGCCAATTAAAAGAAGCACAATTGGGTGGCAACCCGCCCAATCTGGCAACACTGAAGTCCATCCCGGCCGTCACGCCCCTCCCGTCGAACTGGAGCAACAGCGGCCGCTGCTCCCCCGTCCCCCCCCCGCGGAGCTGCGGCATAGGACTTCTGCTGAGACATGGAACTGATAAAATCCTCCGCTTTCTGAGGGGAATCGTAGCTTAATCACCGCTGGATAGATGAGGAAGGGCTGGAGACCAAGTGCTGTCATCTTCTTCAAAACCGGACCAAATGCCTTTCTCCTGATCGCTGTAGCCGGACTAAAGTCAGGAAAAAACAGCAGTGTGACATTGGCTGCGTCCGAAACTGCATACTCTCTTGAGTAGGTACTTATTTTGAATAAGTACGTACTTTTCAAGGGTAAAAAAGTACATTCTTTCCCTGAATCCGACATATTAGCTTTGTCACGTGACTTATGACATCATCACAAGCGCAAAGATTTAAAGAGAACAAGCTAGATTTGTGCAAATACCTTCATCAATTACCTGACTTACCTGCTGATTTGATCACCGCGTTTTCATTTATTATGCCATTCCAAACCTCAGCACAAAGGAGGCGTCGGGCTGCTGGTCGAAGAGCACGCCTTTGGAGATGTTTGTTGATTTTATATTCAGAAAATGTAAGTTAAAAAGTAGCTATATATTGCATACCTGCACCCCCTTACACACATGTGCACAATAATATACTTATTTGTAATAGATTATTATTTAAATTTAATTAGACAGACAGATATGTCACATCATGGCAATTTATTGAATTCACAATATTCAACTATAGGCAATTTGAGTAAATGAATGTTTAATTTTTTTTTTCAAGAAAAGATGAATAAAGATGACTTGTTTTACTGACAAAAACAGAATATGAATAAAAAGAATAAAACAAAACATTCCAATGAATAAATACATTTATACACAAGTATTAATTGAACATAACATAAATCAAAACTTACACAGCACAAATGTATTGTTCTAACAAACTATGTACAATCAACAGATGGTGACCCCCACATCATCTTACTGCCACCTGAACAGAGCTGTGCCAATCCTGCAGCTGTATTTTGATGAGGCAGTTGACCTCCGTAATGACCTCCGTCTTTCTCGCCAGTCCATCTTGTCCCTCACTGCTGCAATTAGGCTGGATTCCGACCATGGGTGGGAAAGGGACATTGAGGTGCTGCTGTTCCTCTTCTGGCTTGGTCATGCGGCATCCTTCAGGGTGGTGTCTCGGACCTTCGATATCCCCAAGTCCCCTGTGCATGTTATTGTGCACAGAGTGAGCAATGCAATCACCAGGATTTTGAGGACGGTGATTGCTTTCCCAACCGGTGATGACCTGGTGGCGGTAGGAGAAGGTTTTGCCCTGCTGGCAGGGTCCCAGCTTTCAGCTCAGCAGTTGGTGCAATTGACGGCTGTCACATCCGTCTTAAACCTCCAGCAACTACCGCACAGTGTTATCTGAACAGGAAGCTGTTTCACTCCATTCAGCTACAGGCCATCACTGACCACCTTGGGAAATTTATTGACGTCTTTGTGGGATATCCTGGGTCCGTGCATGATGCCAGGGTGCTAAGGAACAGCCCTGTCTATACTGGTGGCCTTTATCCACCTGCAGGCAAGTGCATCCTCGGGGATGGTGGCTACCCTTGCCTGAGTGCACCCATCTGCCTCATCACCCCATACAGGGAGCCTGTACAGAACCCTTTACAGGCTCACTTTAACAGCAAGCACTCCCGTGCCCGGAACATCGTTGAGAGAGCTTTTGGGATGATGAAAACACGCTGGCGATCTGTTTTCTTTAAGGCCATGGAAGTGAGCCCTTCCTTCGTGCCTGAGGTAATTGCATGCTGCGCTGTGCTCCACAATATCGCTCTTCAAAATGGGGACATCATTGAGCCAGAGGTTGGGGAGAATAATGATGATGCCCCTCCTGAAGCCCGCAACCCCGAAACAAGATCAGGAGAACATGTGCGGGCCAATCTGGCTGCTGCTGTATCTGCTCCAGACATTTGTGTTCCTGCTCTCCATGACCATGACTACCTGTGAAGCATTACATAACAGGTTAACACTTTTGCCCAAAGCATTGAGTTATGTTATTTTATTATAGCTTTCTTGTAGTTTTTTCCCCTAAATACTATTTTTGTTTATCAGGTGCAAAGTATCAATAAAATATTCTTTCCTCTATAAAGGCATGCGTTTTCTTTTATTGTGGGGGGAGGAGGAGGGGGATTGTATCATTTCTGAGCCAGGGGCCTTTATTAACCCCCTGGAGCCACATGGATTACTTTTATGGCACCATTCTTCTAAGGAACCAGTACTTTTAAGGTACCATTCACTCCCATTATAAAGCTTGTAAGAGCCAGGATATTATAACTCTGATTGTGGTAGGCAAAAAAAAAAAATCATATACACTTAGGATGGCTTGAGGGTGAGTAAATTATGGGATTATTTTTTTGGGTGAACTATCCCTTTAACATTTCAAGCATGAAAACGGTTTGGAATCCATTGTGAACACATGATGAAAGCAGGCATTTGTAACTGTTGTTCCAGGTTGTGTTTGACAGTGTTAAACCAGTGGCTCTCAAACAGCAGCTGGCAAACATCAGCATTGCGACTGAGAAAGCTGAAGGACCTAATCAAGGAGATGGAGTAGAGGGAGGCTGAGAGAGAGCAAAAAGCAACAGAGGGGAGGAGAGACGATGGCCTCCACCTGTCCTAATCCAACACACCTGTAAAATTGAATCAAGTTATTTTAGGATTACTTCAAAATTACAGACAGGTCTGTTTGATCACAATTGAAAATCAGGACCTGACTTAGGTGTCCCTGAGCTGTTTACATTCTATATACATTTAGTAGTGAGATAATAAAAAAATAAAAAAGAAGCCACGTTTGTGTTTGAAGTCTTACAACAATCATGACAGCCAATTATCAATTAAATGAACTTATATCAACCTCTCAAGAAAATATCAGAAAATATGTGAAATGTCTATAATTTACTTTGAATGCTTACAAATAAGTGATGCTGTTTGATCTGAAATATTTATTTTTAATTATTTATTCAAATTATATGTTGACTAAAAAAATATGTCTAAATACATTATACACACACACACACACACACAAAAAAAAGCGGTTTGTAATATGGATGCTTGTTTACAGAAATGTAAATGTGTGATTGATTTGAGGATGGTTTCCATAAAAAAAATATTATAAAGAAACTTTATTTTTTGGCGATAAGCTCAAGAAGGGCAAGATATCGTTATCTCTTTCCCTGGTCTCCCTCTCTCTCCTTTCCTCTCTCTCAACTGCTTCTCGATGCCTTCTTTTTCTGTGCTCTGGCTTCTCGTACCCATCTGTCCTCTCGCTCTTGTCTTTCTCTTTCTCTTTGTTCCTCCTTCGCCTCCATTTCCAATGCTTTCAAGAAAACGATGTTTAACAAAACTTGAGAAGTTTGTGTGCTTAAATGAAGCACGACTGGTACTTTAGCTATATGAAAATGAAATGTTTTACAACAACTTAAATATCTAATAAATCAATATTTAATGTCTTAAAACCAACAGTTTCCTCGTCAGCTGTGAAATAAGTGAAATTGAAACACAAATAATAGCTTTGTTGTACTTACACTTGAAAACAGCTGCGTCTCTGTCCTCTGCCATGTTCGTAAATGACGATTCCCCCGTTGCCTCATGGGAAATTAAAGTGTCCATCGGATGCACACTTCAGAATTGGGGGGAGCAGTAGGCCATCTGGGGATTTCTCGCCTACTGTTTTATAAATACGGAGGTTTCGGACATACTACTCTTTTCACGTACTGTTTTCTCCTTCTAAATAGTAGGCAAGCAGGCATATTCGGACACAATATTAGTATACGCACGTCTGAATCTCGCGAGAATTAATACATCACCCAGGTATTTCTCGCCTACTATTTTATGAATACTGAGGATTCGGACATACTATTTGTTCGCCTACTGCTTTTCCCCTACTATATAGTAGAGAAGTATGCGGTTTCGGATGCAGCCATTGTTCTGTGCGCACTTCACGGATAAGCCTGCCGAGCACCCTTCAGGATATCTGATCTGTCATGCCATCTCAGTAACGGAAGATGAGAGTGCGCGGCCGATCGGAGCCCCTCCCTCTATCATACACGCGATGCGCCCGATCAATCTCAATGTCACGGCCCCTCAAGGAAGGAATCCACTTGGAAAGATTAGCTCGGAGGAAACTAGCTGCATCTGGACCTTCCATCCCTTCTGGGAGCCCCACCAGTCTAACATTGTTCCGCCTGCACATGTCCTCCATATCTGTCATCTTCTCGGTGAGTCGCTCCAGATGATCCTTTAAGTCCGTGACTGTTCTCTTATCTTCACGCGCCGCTCCTGAACAGAATCAACGCGGTCACGTGTCTGCTTCGTCTTGGTAACTATGGCCTCAAACTCCTCTCTTAGCTCTTTAACAGACTTATTGGTTGCTTGTATGTCCTCACGCAGTTCGCGCAATGCTGGAATCAGCACAGAGTCCATCACATCTCTTACTGCCGAGTTCACAACCGAATTCAAAGTGCTTTGGTGTTCTTTAAATGCTAGTTCAATGCGGCTAGCAATAGCACTGTCCAGGTCTTCACTGGAGATGGCTGAATCTCTGAATTTTTTCTTCATTGGCGATAGCTCAATCTCCCTTTTCCGACCTCCTTTGTCTGCCTTAGCACTCATGATGGGTCTAATGCAGAGTGGTTCAAATTTTACTGACAGGATCGTAAAATATTTGGCAAAGTGAGCGGAGCGAAAAACTAAGCCTGCATCACCGTCGAGGGGTCACGTGATCCCCAACAGAATGTTATTTTAACAACATAAATATTAATCGAAGTTGTACTTTTATTACGTCATACTTTATTATAATAAATAATAAACACAGCAGAGAGCATCTGTACATATAAAACAACAACTCTTAATCTTTATCTAGCTAATTGAGGCATAATGATATTGGAATATAATAGCAAAGACCCAAAATGTAGGCTAAGGTAAATAATGTTAAACTGTTATCAGTTTATGAAACACAAGCTTATTTATATTACAAAAATATATATACGTATTTTTATTTTTTTATTCAGGAAAGTTATTTTTACGCAGAAGACAAAAACTTAAATCTAAAACTAAGTAAAATGTTATATTTATAATATATTAAGATGATGTTTTGATGTTCAAACACGAAGTTCCCTTAAACAAGAAGATACCCTACCTAGGCTATGCTGATTAACTGGAGGGTTGGGGGGGGGGGGGGGGTCTGAGCTGATCAGGGGTGCGTTTCCCAAAAGCAGCTGGTCGCAAGTTCTGTCGTTACCAATAGAGTTCAATGGAAATAACGATCATTGTTAGCTAACGATGGTTTTGAGAAACGCACCCCTGATTTTGCCGCAAAACCCCCATGTTGGATTTGTCCCCCTTCACCCCCAAAACACGCTCGATTTGAACCCTTTGACGCGCCGCGCTGAGCCAGAGAGAGACGCGCTCAGTGCTTTTCATATTTCATAACTGTTCAGTGTTTTCAACCTAATAAGACATTTAAAACACTTCAATTAAGTAAAAATACATTTAGTTTGTTAAATAGGCTCCACACGGATTTCTATAGAAAGCGGCAATAATATTCCTTTAAATTAACGTTAACGGACAACGTGTTTTATTCCTATCAAATACACATTGTGTAGGTTACTATAAAGTTTACTGTGTTTCTTCCAGCTAACTGGCCACTTACTTTCATGTATTTCGGGAGAAATAGGTGAATTTACATTATGTTATTAATCCGACAGATCCACACGGCAGCGTCCAGCGCATATTATCAACATGCTCATTATTGTGCCTGCATGACACCTGCTATGGGAATAATAACATCATATGTATAGATTATTTAATTATTTAATATTGTGCTTTCGTATAATTACCACTGTCCATTGACATTTCACGAATTAAAATAGAATAAAATAAACTGTAATTTCATGTAGGCTACTTGTGGCCCTCTGGTGGCCTCGGGGCCCTAAGCAGCCGCTTAGTTCGCTTATGCCGGCTCTGCTTCTCACAAATAGTAACTGAGTTACATCATTATAAAAGTAACTAATTACCAGGGAATGTAACTATTGCGTTACTTTAAAAAAAAAAAATCAAATGTCATATAACTTGGATGCCCCAATATTAAATATGTTAAATGAATGAAATGGACACTAAATAGAATAAATTATTATTATAAAACATTGTACATTAATCGACACTATTTATCTACTGACACTTAGCATCAGTTAGTCAAGCATTATAATATGATATTATGATAATTTAGCATTATATGATGATATAATTTTAGTAATTAGAATAACCAAGTATGAATTCATATTTGTCATGTTGACTGAACTTAGGACTGGTGCTTAACATATTGTTTGTCACGTGTTTCTATAAAAAAAGGGGAACATTTTTTATAAGATAACAAAACTATTACGAATTCTACCACTAATAACAATATAAAATGCACTAAGGATTAATGAGCTGCTGGGTTCATGAATATTAATCACGTTGTATGGGTTCGCCCGAATTGATTCGCTGAAATCAAAACAGGGATGATAATAGGTGAGCGCCGGCCAATGAGATTGTCGTTTGCGCATTAGCTCCGCCCACTAGCAGAGAACCCGGCAGTTCTTAAAAGCTGAAGAATTCCAAAAGAACTCCGTTATTTTGACACGAAAACACAACAAAGAATATCGTTTACATGTAGCGCGTCAATTCTGAATTCTCTCTATTAACTACCCAGCCGGCATTGGTGAATCAACGTTGGATTATGTTTCGATTTTGCAAATTGGATCAACGTTGATATTGTGACGTTGTTTCACCGCAAAATCATGACGTTGTTTCACCGTCTTACCTTCAGCATTGGTGAATTAAGGTTGTTCTGTAGACGTTGGATTAACGTTGAATTATGTGTTGATTTTGCAAATTGAATCAACGTTGATAACACGACGTTGTTTCACCGTCGTACTTTCAACATGAGTGAATACACAACTGTATGTTCAATTAGAACCTAGTTTGCATTTAGATCAACACTGTACACATACATAAAGCTTAAAAATCAAACGACTGGCAGCAATGGCTTTACAATCAACTTCAATAAACTACCACACGCTGAAAATGGTAAAACAGCAGTTTTATTTTGGAAACATACAGTATAAAACAGATGAAAATAATGACAAACTTTATCTTGCAGTGTTTGTGCTTGGATGTATTGTTAAAAACCTGTAAAATCCAAATACAACATTTAAAGACTCAAAGTGTTTGTACCATAACATGCATATTTTGCGCTGCACTTGCAAGAGAAACCCTTGTACTTCTTTTGACTGAAACCAGTTGATCTTTTATTTTGGTGGAAATCTATAGTTTCTGTGAAAACATGTTTTACTAATGTGTCTCATTACAAGAGATTTGCACATTTGTGCAGTGAGAACGTGTTGAACAGTTTGAGAATGGAACCTGCAACAGAAACCATGTCGGTGGTAGAGGATAGGACTGCCTGAGTTTTGTCGACAGCCAGAGGAAATTCTTTACACAGAAAAAAACGCTGCCTTGAATGAAATGTATTTAATATTTTAAGTAGAAATTTTCTTCAAATTCTGATAAAATGTTAGAACCAACTGCCTTGTACTTATAGCGTGGTTGTGCTTTGGGTGATCTTGAAAGAGTCCCAGCTCAGGTCCTTTCTGATGCTGTGTCCTCCTCTCTCTCACACTTGTGCACTTTCTGTACTGCCCTGTATGTATAAATAACAAAAACACCCAAAATAAATACTCATAAAAGATCAACTTTGATATTGTGAAATATATTTAACTGAAAAGTGAATGCAAAACAAATCACATACAAATATTTTCACTTTAAGTTCAATAACAGTGGGGTTGGAAACAAAGTGTACAGCACTATTCATTAAACACCTATTTAATGTATTCAGATGAAAGTTTGCAATATTAAATTATTCACAAGCAGTTTTTTCAGAGCCCCCAGTTACACTGTTTTAATCAGATTCCTAACTATAAAGTGTATTTAGTAAAACAAGTCAAATCAAATAAAGTAAATTTTTATTAAGTAAAATCAAAACCTTTCACAAAAGGTCAATGAATCTCTTCCAGAAGTGACAGTGCAATGAGCAGATGAACAATTCCTTACCAAATTGCCAATAAACAGCTGGATCCTTGATGAACCTACAAGGGGAAAGAAGAAATGGTTCACTGAAAAGTTTTTTTCCTAATAAGAATACTTATTGTTGTCAGCCACTTTAAAATTGTAAATACAGTTTGAACATTAACACTACACGGTGCGTACATACAGGTAAATACAAAATTTAAATAATGATTAAATTAAAATGTGTTGTACCAAAAGTTAAATAAAAACTGTACTATACTTAAATGTAAAAAAAAAAAAAAACTTTACTCAAATAAAGATTAAATTAAAATGTATTGACATTAATTTATATTTAATTTGTGATTCCTCTGCGTACCACTAGAGGGAGCCTGAGTAGCACTAGTGGTGCTCATACCACACTTTGAGAATCACTGCTTTAAACAATCTTAATTCGTTTAAATTTGCGATTATATGATATTTAGAAAACATGAACAGAGTATGTTATCTTTTGAGACTATTATACGATTAAAAATATAACAATGCATAGCATTCACATCAGAAAAATCTCTAAGACAGACATTAAAGTAACACAACTTGCAACAAACAACATTAGCATCTGTGATAAAGCAACACAACACACACACACACACACACACACACAAGACACAGGTATTTATCTTCTGCAGGTTAACGTTACATGTCATTTAAGTTACCCATTTTTAAACTCTGATAACATTATACTTTACTATTTTTGAAAGGTAAGATTTTCTTACCTGATTTTGTCCGTGTGTTTGCAGGACTTCGCAGATCACACCTGACCCTTCCTGTGTTCACATTCTAGTTTTTGTTCTCCGTTGACATGTCACGACTCAAATTCACTCAAAATAAAAATTTAACAGGCAAATATTTATATTATAAATAATTCGGAAACGACCGAGCAATCTCAACGAGCAGCAGCTCACACACACAGTCAGTCTGCCGCCTCACTCAGAAAGACGATAATAACGGTCATATTTTCAAACTGAGAAAGGCGGCGGAACAGTTTCATTGGCCAGTTTCCTGGATGACAGTCAGATTAACCAATCATGATCAAATAAATAAGGTAAACGCAGTGAAATGTATTTAAGTTTTATTGTTGTTAATGATGATAATATTTTAACATATACCTTTAGATTTTAGAATAGGTTTAACGATCAAAATATTGTAAAATGCTAATAAAATAATATGATTTTAAATAATTTAGTAATAATAATTTAAAAGGCAGAAATTTATTTTGTATGCTGTTGAAGACATTAAGTTGATTCAACATACAGTTCTTGTAAAAAAAGCAAATCAACGTTGATTTACAAGTGTTTTTGGTAACCTTTTTCAACCATTTAGCATTAAACATTTTTTCAACGTTGTTTCAATGTTGAAGCAACAACTGTCATTATTTCAACCATATTTCAACGTTGAAGATTGGTCATGTGCCGGATGGTTTTCAACCGTTCAGCATTCAACGTTGTATTAACGTTGTTTCAACGTTAAAACAACAACTGACCTTATTTCAACCATATTTCAACGTTGAAGATTGGTCATGTGCCGGCTGGTTTTCAACCGTTCAGCATTCAACGTTGTATTAACGTTGTTTCAACGTTAAAAAAACAACTGACCTTATTTCAACCATATTTCAACGTTGAAGATTGGTCATGTGCCGGCTGGTTTTCAACCGTTCAGCATTCAACGTTGTATTAACGTTGTTTCAACGTTAAAACAACAACTGACCTTATTTCAACCATATTTCAACGTTGAAGGTCGGTCATGTGCCGGCTGGGTATATTAAATGATATGAATATATAAATTTTCAGCCCCCATATCTTAAATTATGTGATAATTCTAAATGCATTTTAATAGACTGAATCATGCAGTGAAAGAAGTCACTATAGTGCACTAGTTTAACCTAGATGTTAACTTACTAGACTTCATCACGTAATGTAAGTGTGCACTCTGTAGGTGTGTTTTGTTTGTCGCGATATACTCGATAATGTCAAATCGCACATCTTTAAAACTACAATTACGATATTATCGCAGACCACGCATATTGCACACCCCTAAATGTAGTTTTCTTATCGATCCACCAGTTCACATTTAAAGCTCTGCGTGTTTTCAGTGTAAAAACTTCACATTTGTCTGAACTCTGATTATTGAAATTGCACATTCATTCTCTGCCAGCAGGTGGCGTGTTTGATAAAAGAACTATTTCCCGGTGTTGTTTATTTGAATATTTGTATAATATTTGTAATAGTTGAATTTTATGTACGTATGTATGTATGTATATATTTGATTTGTATTTATCTGTATTTTTGCGTTCTACTGTTAGTGTTTAGTGTTATCTGTATGCACCAGGGGTCTGAAAGTAACGCAATTTCAATTCTCTGTATGTACAGTGTCCTCCACTAATATTGGCACCCTTGGTAAATATGAGCAAAGGCAGCTGTGAAAATAAATCTGCATTGTTTATCCTTTTGATCTTTTACTAAAAAAAAATCACAAAATTCTAACCTATCATTGAAGTAAAACAATTGAAAGTGTTGAGAAAATCTCATGATGAAATAAATGTTTTTCTCCAATGGATGTTGGCCACAATTATTGGCACCCCTAGAAATTCTTGTGAGTAAAATATCTCTGAAGTATATTCCATTCATATTTAATTTTTTTAGCACACCAGGGTGACTAGGAGCATGAAATTGTCCAGCCATGACTTCCTTTTCCACAGGATTATAAATATGAGGAACACAAAGACCAAATTCCCTTAATCATCCATCACAATGAGAAAAACCAAAAAATATATTTCTGATGTGCAGCAAAGGATAATTGAGCTTCACAAATTAGTGACGTGGCTTTAAGAAAAGAGCTAGAGCAGTGAAAATTCCCATTTCCACCATCAGGGTAATAATTAAGAATTTCCAATCAACAGAAAATGTTACGAAACTGCCTGGAAGAGGACGTGTGTTATATCTCCTAATGCACGGTGAGGAGGACAGTTTGAGTGGCTAAAGACTCTCCAAGGATCACAGCTGTAGAATTGCAGAATATAGTTGAGTCTCGGGGTCAGAAAACATTAGAAAAAAATTGTCAAACAGTCCCTACATCACCACATGTTGTTTGGGAGGGTTTCAAGAAAAATTCTCCTAGCTCATCCAAAAACAAACTCCAGCATATTCAGTTATCAGACATGACTGTAACTTCAAATGGGACTGGCTTCTATGATCAGATGAAACTAAAAAATGAGCTTTTTAGCAGCAAACACTCAAGATGGGTTTGGTGCACACAGGGATAAAAAAGAACCCCATGTGTACAATGAAATATACTGCTGTATTTTTTATGTTGTGGGCCTATTTTTCTGCTGGAGGTCCTGAACATCTTGTTTAGATACATGGCATCATGGATTTCTATTAAATACCAACATATAAAAAATCAATAAGTGACTGACCCTGTTAGAAATCTTATAATGGGCCATGTTTGGATCTTCCAACCGGACAATAATCCAAACACAAACCTCAAAAACAACACAAAAATGGGTCACTGAGCACAAAACCAGGCTTCTGCTATAGCCGTTCCAGTCCTCTGACCTGAACCCTGTAGAAAATGAATGAGGTGATCTGAAGAGGAGAAGCACCAACATGGAGCTGTGAATCTGAAGGATCTGGAGAGATTCTGTATGAAGAAAATGATCTCTGATCTCTTATCAGGTGTTCTCCAAACTCTTCAGGCATTATAGGAGAAAACTCAGAGCTGTTACCCTGGGAAAAGGACATTGCAATAATTGGGTGCCAATAATTGTGGCCAACATGAACTAGAGAAAGTATTTCTTACACAATGAGATTTCCCCCCACTTTCAATTGTTTTACTTCAATGATGTTGGAATTTTGTGAATTTTTGGAATGAAAGATAAAAAGGATAAACAATGCAGATTTATTTTCACAGCCGCCTTTGCTCATATTTATCAAGGGTGCCAATATTAGTGGAGGGCACTGTATGTACGGTACATGTGGCAGAATTGACAATAAAGCAGACTTTGACTTTTGTGTCCAATTCTGACCCCTGCCAGATTATTACCCCCCTAGTATTGGTAGGTTTAGGGTTAGGTGTGGGGGAGGGGTTAGGGTTAGGCAATCATATAGCGAGAGGGGGTAATAATTTGTCAGGGGGTCGAAAATGGGCACAACACCGGCCTACCTGTATCAGACTACAACTTTATATATTTCTATTTTTACCCCATATATTAAACCGTGTGTAGCGCTCATAACACGATGTAAGGTACATGCCATGCATGGTCCTCTCCGATACCGTGACCCACACAAAATTGACAAAATTATATCCCAGTATATCATTTCATGACGATAAAGCTCCCAGGATTCTGCCTATGTCTATTTTAAAAACCATATTTTTATTAAGTCTCTGCATTGTTCCAAAGACTCTAGTTCTCAACTGAACGTGCGCGAGAAGCATTACTAAATTTGGCCAAAGAAAACCTGTTAAAATCAACATTTTTCTATATTAATTTGTGCATTTTTCAAATGTTTATTAAAAGTACAAAAAGTCATAAACAAAAATCTGAAAAGAAGTCAATATTTTGCCTTTTCATGAAGAATTTTGTGTGTACGTTTCTAATTTTAATTTTGGTTTTCAGCATAGCATTTAAAAATACAATAACCGTTCTTTTTTCATGTTTTTCATCTGGGTTAAAAAACGAAAAACGAATGGCCGCAAAAGTACACGGACCGAGACCGCTTGTCTTCTCAATAAATATTTATTTTTTGAAGATATAAATACATAATATTATATCAAACTGGATGTTTTACATGAAGCAAAACTAGAATACAGTGAAACCAGAATATTTATGTGAGGTTATTAAAAATATTTTGTATAATGATATTATAAATATTATTATATTTGGTGTTATAATTTATTTGAAAACACCTCATAATAAAACTGCTTATATTTCTTTATCAAAAAGCTGTCTCTGATTTTTAGATTATTTTTTTTTTGCTGTTTTCTTGTGTAAAGGAAAGGACGTGACGTGTGGTCAAGTATGGTGTCCCACACTTGAACTTGTGCTCTGCATTTAACCCATCCAAGTGCACACACACAGCCGTGAGAATTGAACAAACACACTCACACACATGCTTCTGTACGCTTCTTTTAAATGCTTTTCATGTGGTTGATTCTAGCAGCAGCCAATCACACATCTGAGTAGAGCAGCAGCCAATCACGAGTCTGACTCCAGCAGCACCTGCTCAGGAATTCTGCATCTGTACTGAAGTGCTGCTTAAAATAATGTAGTGCAACTTGACCTTTTGGTTCTTGAGGATATACATAAACTGCTTGTGAAGCAAAACAAGAAAGCTTCCTAATGTGAGGCTTTACAAACCAGTGCAATTAGAATATATATGTTTACATTTATGTATTTAGCAGCTGATTTTATCCAGAGAGAATTACAAGAGGGGAACAAAAGCAAAGCCATTTTTTGCTTTTAAAAAAAGAAATGGTGTTACGTTATAATTTTATTTGTTTTTTTAAGTTAAATAAAATACAATTGCATATTTATTCAAAGATCTCTGAATCTTTGATTTTTGTTTTCATGTGCAACAGTGAAACATCAAGTACAACTTTAAATCATAAAGTCTCAATTTGATTGAAATGGTTTTTGAAGCTTTTCCCACTAAATTTCCGCATGAGTTTGCATCTCTTTATGTGGAGCCTCATGGGTTCAAGAAACACTTGACAGTTACTCATGACTTACGCTCACCTGTTCACCTCTAACTACTATTGCTAATGCGGATGCTCTAAACCAGTGTTTTGAACCCAGTTCCGGGAGACACACCAACAGGACACATTTTGGATGTGTACGTTATCGGAGCAGTCGGTTTCAACCAATGAGCCTAGAAGTTGAATCAAAGTCAACTGTAACGTCATTGGTCTGATTAAGAGGAGATTGAAAATGCTTTGTGTGCTTCCAGTAACGGGTTGAGAAAACTGCTCTAAACAAGCACATCGACTCAAGGTAAGAGCTTCAGAATCAAATTTTGTTTTAAAGGTGATAATCTATTTACCAATTTGATAATGTCAGCCATAATCTGACTTGAGTGCCGCACTCCCATCGTTTTTTTTATATGAGGTCCCAGATCTGGTAGTTCTGATTCCCTCAGTGGCCTACACATGATAAAATAGGAGCAAATAAAAATAAGTAAATGTTTTGTAGTAAAATAGTGATCGTGACCATGTGAACTACTTGTGCAGATGAGATGTTCTTCCATTGTAGCTCTCAAATCACGCTGAAGACATTTGCAAATTCATGTACATTAATATAATTAAAATGTTCACTATGATTATGCGGAAAAATATACTTATAATGAAAAATTCTGATTAGTTTCAGAGTTTAGGACCCCAAAGGTGTGTAGTCAGTTCAAGAAAAAGTAATCAAAGCTAATTTTATGAATTGGACAATTTTATTCTTCAAAATTAGCATCTGGAACTGCGTTTTATTGATAACTGCAAAAGTGCAGATTTATTTCCACTAATGTCTTCAGTATACTTCATGACACTCACATATACATGTACAGTCTCAGACCTACTGATTTTTTTATAAAAAAAAAAAATGGGTCAATAGACTACATTTCCATCTTGTGTTTATTTCAGATTTGAGAGTCTCAGCATTGTACACTACTACAATACTTGTACTTCCAGCGGCGGTCTCTGAAAACATTAAAAAGATGTCATGTTAGCATTCAAATATGCAGTTAGGATTCAATCATCACATTTGAATCTCCTTTTTCCACTGTCGACCAAAAACCTTTATCAATGTTCAAATTAACCCAATAGTCAAGAGAGAAAAGAAACACAAATCTGCTGCTTTACTTACTCGTGTTTATTTTTATGGTAGCTTTCAGCACCCACCAGGAAGTTTTGGTTTGGTACAGTCCAGTGGAAAAACTCATCAAACCAGTTCACATAAGTCGTCCAGTCGCAGTTAGCAGTACAGTGGCCATTACTTCTACAGCAGTAAAACTGCCAGCTGTGAGAAAGTAAAAAATAATCATTAGTTCTGATTACCTCACAAAACCTCAAAACCAGAGCTCACCGTCGGTCCTCGTGGTGGTTGTTGTGGTAGCTGCTCATCCCGGTGATGATGTAGTTTAGTGGACACACATAGGAGAACTCTTGGTCAAAATCATTGACGTAAGGTGACAAGAAACACTCTGTGCCCGAAACAAAGGTGTCTTTACAGCCGAACTCCCACAACCGGTCCTCGTGATGATTATCATGTTGGCTTGGTTTATTCATTAGGCAAGGAAATATAAGAGGCAAATGTTCGGTTTCATTACTGTAGTATTATTTGAGAATGTACACGTAAGCTCCTTGGAAACAGAAAATTAACCACACTTTTCTGGGGTTACAAATTACCATGCATGTTTAACTTCCATTTTACTGTAAATTGCATTCATTGATCCATATGTTGTAGACCCCATTATGGTTTTGACTTACTTTAGTAACATTTTAACAGTAAATATCTTTACAGAAGTACACTGCTTTTTACTCACCTCTTTATGTAAGAGATGGACTGTCCTGCAGGGCAGTTAAAGTCTAGAGGCTGGTCATAGCTGTTTACCCAGTCCAGCTCTGTGGGATTTAATTCACACTTAACAAGCATTTCCACCAATTTGTAAATACAAACTGTTTTGCATAAAGTTTCCCACCTTGTTTATTGGCCAAGACACCCGTCAGTAGTATTAACAAAGCAGCTCTCCTCATGGTGCTGTTGAGTTAAATTACTAGACAGAAAGGTACGGCTTTTATAAAGACCTCAGTCCTTGTGGTCACATAACGGATGGTAAGTCTTTTGCTTAACAAGTGGGATCTAATCATGATTGAACAGGTGGCACTGATTAACCAAGGTGATTTCTCAGGAACAGACATGCTGTGATAAAAAAGAATCATCCTTCATTTTTTAAGCAGAAGTTTAAGCTGTTTAACTTTTTGTCTTTATTAGGGAGTTTTTGATCTGTATTATCTGTGGGAAAATAGTACATGCGCACCTTTAGCAGTAAACAGTTAAGCATGATACCATTTTATTTTTGTGCTGGGTGCTTGATGTTTAAAGGTAAACTTATGTAAGATGAGTTATGCAATCTTACTCAGGAAAAGCTAAGAGTTATTGCACTGAGGGGAGATCAATATCTATATATACCATATGATAGAACAATAATTTCAGATTTTGTTTTGGTGTCACAGATCTGCCAGGCTCATCCAGCACCCAATCACAGCGCACACCAGCACCTGAGTATTAACTGCACGCACCTGTTTGGAATCAACACTCTCATTAGGACTCACACCTCACTTCACTCAGTGTCTGGTCGCAGTCCTACGAAGTGGATTCACTCAAATGCTATTCAAGCGCTATCTAGACATACTTACCTTGTATACTCACCATTTTGTCTCCTCCAGTGTGTGTTTCTGCTCCTCGTGCCACCGTCTGTTCCAGGTGTCATATCATTGTGGATTTTTTACAAGAGAATGTGATTTCAGTCTTTTCTTTCAGACTTTCACGTTTAATTCAATGTGTTTGCTGTTTCTTGGTAACTAGAATAAACGTACCTATTAAGCTCCCCACAATCTACATTGAGACTGTTAGTGCACAAGATATTGGTTTCAGTACAAAAAGTTATGTTAAGATAAAATATTAATCTCACACAAATAATTTATTTTAAATGACAAGCATTTCAATTAAGATATACATTAAATTCAAAAAGTCCGGCTGTGCTTAATGGGTATATTTCTGTACCCTTTAAGCTCACATGTTTTATTTAAAATTCTTGTTTATTTTAAGGAACATTTTTAATATATATATATTTTTGAAGGTACAAAGTCAATCACAAAAAAGCAGAACACTAAAATCAAGCAGCAAGGCATTCAAGTCGATCAGTTATATATTCATAATGAAGTGAATCTAAGCACATTGAAACATCTACTAGTCCACGTTCAGCTAAGTAACGCATTCAAAAAAAATCAAAAAAAACAAACCAATAAAACATTTTCTTCATGGGGATGAACACAGAAACTAGCCTCATCGTGAAACCTCTTTTTAAATGGATGTCATCTTATCTATATTCTCTTATGGCTGGAGAACATGATTTTTGTCCTGATTTTCCACAGATTTACCGTCTGGAGAAGTTGATGCTAGATGCCAAAGATCAGAGCCAGTCTGCAGATCTGAGTCGACAGAATCCATAGAAAATCACTTAACTTGAATTAAAGTGACAACCATCAGTTAATATTTGAAGTCTGTTTATGAAGTATTTACATAGACGTTCAGTGTGGAAGAGCTTAAAGAGAGCAGCAACAATTTAATACATTTCATGTAATATTTATTAAAATGACAGGATTTTGCTAAATAAATAGTCTTGGTCATGTATTATGTTCACAAATACCGTTAATAATAGTTGTTCATATTAAAATATCTATACAGTTCTACTTTTTCTTATTGATGCCCAGGGGCGGCGCCAGAGAATGTTGAACGCAGGTGCTGAGGGGGTGCTAGATCAATGACAGGGGGAGCTGGGCAAATAATAGTAAATATGTCCAAAACAGGTTGTTATTATTATTATTTTTATATGAATAATAAAATCCCTATATAGGCGCATTTCAAATGTTTATGAGGAATGTGGGAGTATTATCGCCTTACTGCATGGGGGGCGCGCACGCAATTATTTATTTATTTATTTTTTCCTGCGGAAAGAGCTTATACTCCCGTTTTTGGATGTGTTTTCTGTCGTCTCATGCAGTCTCTGTGAATGGAGCGCGTCACAACAATGAACCAGCTCACAAAGAATAAGAAATAAATCTGCAGAAAGCTTGAAAACCAATTAAAATAAAAAAACAAATCTTCTCTGATTATGTAGTCCGTATAGGTGCATTTCTCTATTAAAGGCACGTCCACTGTGGAGATGTTGAGTCTGAGAAAGCACTAGTTTATTAATAAATAAGTAAAATGTATTTTTCCCCGATGCATTCATAATCATTACTTTAGCCGGTGTTTTGCGGCAAGCGTTATGCGTGCGTTTGAGCGCGGAATAATACGCCTAAATAATAGGCATAAATAATAACCTAAATGGTTATTATACTATCAATTTAATATAAACGTGCGAATAGTTGACTAGAAAAATCTTTAGTCGGGGCAGGCCAACAGTACTTGGTACAAGGAACCGATCCGTTTTTTTAAATAAAATGCTGACATGACTTGCGACTGCAAATCACATTATTGAATTGCAGTATTTATGCATGTGTTTAATGAGTCAAAAGTTTTTATTTTATTTCATTTTTTATGGGGGTGCTTTGGTTTTTCTTGGGGGTGCTGGAGCAACTGCTAGCCCCTCCCTAGCGCCGCCCATGTTGATGTCACACTGAAGCTGTGATTTTCATAGTAGTGTACCCTTAAAGCTCACCTTAAAATAAAATGATCTTTAAAAATTACAGCACTGTAAAACCACAGACCAGCAATAAACTGTCAATTTATAATATCATGGATGTAAAAGTACAAGCCAGCAATGCCTGTGAAGTATTATATTAGCGTAGCACAATCTTCTACAGCTAGTCAGCTAACTGTGTTCTGTAGCATCTGTGCTGATGCTAAAACTATCTTTTGGATTAATGTAATTTCCCACATCCAAATTAAAGGTTATAATATGCAAAAGTATGAACATTAATCTCTTCATTTTACAATAAGTAGTGAAACTTACCCAAAATAAACATCTAAAAAACACACATTTAAGGGGCTCCTCTTTTGGTGAAAGTTATTAGACAGCTTTCAAAATGGCCGCCAGACAGGTGAACAACGGAGACCGATATCTCAGTGTGCAATGATCTGATTGACTTGAGTCTCGCCTTCAAACACCCAACAATCAGAAATGAAGAGTTCAGGCTTTTATAGCTGCAGATGGAATTCACGGGTTGCTATAGCAACTCAGATTCAGTTCAACACAATCCGCTCGCGCTGAGACTGTACTTTCGTGACGTAATGTGCGCCGACTGGTGATATATCTGTAAAATAAAACCTCCATCATTTTTTGTTTTAAGAACTGGAAAATAAATTAATTTATTTAAATGAATTAAAGCATGATTCATTTTCCGTATGTTTTTGAATTTACAGTGGTGACCAGACCCCGTTTTTTAGGGACAGTCCCGGTTTTTGGGGTCTGTCCCGGGTTTACAGCACTTTGAAAGCAACCCGCAAATACATCGTAAAGCCCGAGCAATATACAGGCAGCTGCTCATCGTATGATTGTGATTATGTTCACCAGCAGAGGCGCTGTGAGCTACAGGCCAGTGATTATGAAGAAGTTGTAGAGAGCAGAGCGCTACCCACGTAGGAGGGGACGTTCTCGCAACCTTGCGCAACGTTCCCTAAAAGTTCTCTAAAGGTGACGAAAGTCCCGAACCTCTACAGAACATTAGGGACGTTCCTAAAACGTCCTCTTTTGGTTATGAAAGTGCTGGTGCTGAATGTTCCTTATGTGACTTTAGGGGGACGTTCCTTTTTGGTTATTTTTTGGTCACATAAGCACGTTACAAAGAGGACATTTGGGACTTTAACAGAACGTTCTCACATGGTCCTCTTTTAGTCATATAATAACGTTCCCAATATGACTTTAGGAGGACGTTCTATATTGGTTATTATTTGGTCACATGAAAACGTAACAAAGACGACATTTGGGACGTTAACAGAACGTTCTCATATGGTCCTCTATTAGCCATATAATAACGTTCCAGATATGACTTTAGAAGGACGTTCCATTTTGGTTATTTTTTGGTCACATGATAACGTTACAAAGAGGACATTTGGGACTTTAACAGAACGTTCTCATATGGTCCTCTATTAGTCATATAATAACGTTCCAGATATGACTTTAGGAGTACATTCTATATTGGTTAATCTGTGGGCACATAGCAACGTTACAGAGGACGTTTGGGACGTTGACAGAACGTTCCCATATGGTCCTCTATTTGTCATATAATAACGTTCCAGATATGACTTTCGGAGGATGTTCTGTATTATTCTATGGTCACATAACAATGTTACAAAGAAAAAGAAGCAAAGTACAATTACTACTTATCTGAACTAAGCTAATGTTGTGAACATACCTTGCTAAGTGAGTATTAAAGTTTAGCAACATAAGCTCATGGGAATTCGTATCTATGGGGTTCTACAATTAAACGTACAGTACATGTTTGCATACACTGAAATAGCTTATTGACAACATAAATCCTTATAAATATTGCAATCGCGGCATTAATATTTTTATTAGATTTGTTGTCGTACCAAGGCAATATGTTTTCAAGTGCATTTATTAAATTAAGTTTACTCATTTACTTAATATGAAATAATAACATTTCAGTCTGTTCTGTGTGATTTCTGCTGTCAACTCATTTCAAACAATAAAATGTTCAACTACAAACCCTTAAAATGAATAACATTTCTGTAATTATTTAACCATTTTTATGAAATATTTATTTTGTTTGCCATGGGACATAAAAGCCATTTTCTCCAACATGCTGTGACTGACGATAGAACTATAAAACACACCAAAAACGCAACATAATTACAAAAGGATTCCATTTTATTTGTGCGCTGTACTCCAAGTCTTCTGAATTCATAGGACTGGGAAGACCAGACCCAAATTCAACCGTTTATTCAGCGATCTTCATCCATCCTCAGCGACCTTATAAACATCAAAGCCTGTGCTGACGCGCTCGCTCCAAATTCAAAATGTGCCGCTTCAACTGACTACAGCAATAAAATCGAACGCTCATTGGTCCTCGCCTGCTTCGTCACCGATTGCGTCATGCCGTGCTTCTGGTGAGGTACATTTGAATGATGCACGAGACGAGAGAGGATCGGGATGGTAATCTGAATAATATTTTCAGCAATTAACAATTTAAATTCTGCTCTGTATCTCACACAAAACTATTGTATTTCACCTGCGGCTGCAAAGCATCATCATTTGGACTACTTTTGGTAATGTTTTTGACATTTTTGCAGTAAATTATTGGAATTGCACTTGTCTGTCCGTCATGCTTTTATTTATAGCATTACGTTACTGTAAGAAATGGCTGTGGTTAGGTTTAAAGGTAGGAGTGGGATTAGCGACCCAAAATATTTTTTTGTAATGCTATGTTGTTACAAAAATGGTAATTTCCTTGCATATTTCTGTCTATTACGTTTCATATGTTTTATATTCGTTATTATATGCGTTTGTTTGGGTTTGGGGGTAGGTTAGGTCTAAAAGTGAAAATTGCTTATCGATAAAATTATTTAAAAAATAATTTATATTATATCGTAATGATATAAAAGATTTGTACATATTTTACGTTTTTAACTGACCAGGCTCAGATTAAACAAGACGTTTGTGGATCAGATTGTTTTGTTTCTTTTCGGTTGTTTATCTAAGTTATTAACTAATTAACTTTTTACAGTAGTCTTTTCTGTTTGCACCCATTTTGGTATTTTCATACAACTCCCCTCTTCAATGTTGAGGCTGGAGTTTCACATGATTCACAGCCACAGTTGCCAACTCTCGCGAGACAAATAAGCAACCGCAGCTCCAAAAACAAGCCCAATATTTTTTTGATGATTTATTATCATCAATATTATTTATTATAAATTATTTATTACCAATAAATGAGCCTGCAACATATTACACTGAAACCACTGTTTTATCTGAAAAGCAAAAACAGAAGCTATTTTACAAAAATTAGCAAACTGCAACAAAAGTGGGAACAAAACTCGTCTCCATTCACCTGTGAGCAGAATAGGATTGGAGAGATGGAAAAGGAGAAAAACACAAGAGCTTCAAAGGGGAGCTGTAACATAGCCACATATTTATAGCCTAAAATATATAGGGGCCATTCTATGGAAATGTCCATTTTTCTGTCCCTAGCCTTTACAGAAATATTACACTTGAAAAACACTTGGTTACAATTTTATATACAGTATATATATATATATATTAAAATGAAACAATGTGCTATTTGAACAATTACACCTTCTTGAGCCATCAATGTGGCAATATTTGTTTTTAATTAATTATAAAGTATTCCAAGCACCACAAAACTGCTCGTTACAGCCGTGTACAGAGGGAACGTGCTTTATTTTGAGGTCAAAAACAGGTTTTTCTACCATTTAAAATAAAATAATGTATACATAACTATCAAATAAATTACATAAAAAAACAAAATGCGTTAAACTAAGCACTTTTCTCAGTTTGCTCTTCCTATAACCACTCCTGCTTAGCTAGACGAGGACATACAAACAAGCAGAACCAACATTAACAGTGAATACAGTGATGGAAGAAAATTTGCAATCTCTCCATCACGTGCAGTGAATGCAATGTTTTCATACTGTGCCCTTTTCTGTGCTTTCCAGACCCTGCCATGTACCCTGCCCTCTTCATACAGGCTGTCATGATGTCATCTCAGAAGGTAGGCTCATCTTGCAAAAAGGGTTATCAAATTTGCAGCAGCATATTGCTGACAGGCCAGAAAAAAAGTATCAATGTCATGTTATAATGCCATACATTACCAGTTAAAAGTGTTTGAACAGTAAGATTTTTAAAGTTTCTTAAAGAAGTCTCTTCTGCTCACCAAGCCTGCATTTATTTGATCCAAAGTACAGCAAAAACAGTAACATTTTGAAATACTTTTACTATTTAGAATAACTGTTTTCTATTTGAATATATTTTAAAATGTAATGTATTCCTGTGATTTCAAAGCTGAATTTTTAGCATCATTACTCCAGTCACATGATCCTTCAGAAATCATTCTAATATTCTTATTTGCTGCTCAAAACACATTTATTATTATTATGATGAAAGTAAATATGAGTATAATTTTTTTCAGGTTTCTTTGATGAATAGGAAGTTTAGAAGAACAGCATCTATCTAAAACATATATTTTGTAACATTATAAATGTATTTATCATCACTTTTGATCAATTTGAAGCATCTTCTATATTTCTATAATCCCCCCCCCCCAAAAAAAAAAAAAAAAATAAAAATTATACTGACTCCAAGCTTTTGAATGGTATAGTGATAAATGCTGATCTTTGGATCTTTCTATTCATCAAAGGATCCTGAAAAAAATCTACTAAATACTCAACTGTTTTAAATATTGATAATAATAATAATACATGTTTCTTGAGCAGCAAATCAGCATATTATTATGATTTCTGAAGATCATGTGACACTGAAGACTGGAGTAATGATGCTGAAAATGTAGCTTTGATCACAGAAATAGATTAAATTTTAAAATATATTCAAATAAAAAGCAGTTATTTTAAATAGTAAAAATATTTCACAATATTACTGCTTTTGCTGTACTTTGGATCAAATAAATGCAGGCTCGGTGAGAAGAGACTTAAGAAAAAAACATTGATAATCTTACTGTTAAAAAACTTTTGACTGGTTGTGTAAGTTTATAGTTTTAACAAGATTTCACCTTATAAAAATATTTTCGTTATTAGGATATACAAAAATATTTTATAGCAGGAAACTTTTCTATACAATTGTGTTAAACCGAAGCATGAAATATTGAAATAATCAAATTGTGTATATTGTGTATTAAAAAATAATGTGTATTAAGAAATGTCAATGTTGCATATGGAAAAGTAAAAATAAATAAATCTTGAGATAAATACATGTGGTAATGAATAAATATATATATAAAAATAAATGAATGCATACATAAATAAATAAACTTAAAAATAAATTAATTAATTAAATATAAAAAAGATGAAAGAATAAATAAGTTAAAATAAAAATAAATATAAATACAGAAAATAATCAATAAATATAAAAGGTAATAAAATTAATTCAGGATAAAATTTTATTACAAGTGAATTATATTTATTTCATCCAATCATTTATTCCTTTATTTATTTATTTAATTTTTATTTATCTATCTATATACGGTACTATGCAAAAGTCTTAGGCCAGTAGTATTTTCACCAACAAAAAAACAGTTTTAAGTTCGTTATTTCTATCTTTTGCTGTAGTTTGTCAGTGGAAATATCAGTTTACATTTCCAAACATTCATTTTGCCATTAATTGTAATAATCCAGTGAGATTTTTGTCTGACAACAGCCAATGCTCCACACAGAGATCTGATCTGATCATCATCAGTCTGTCTGGAATGACATGAAGAAACAGAACAAACTGAGACAGACTAAATCCAGAAGAACTGTGTCTCCAAGACGCTTCAAGAAAGCTACCCGAATAACTATGCGCAAGTGCACCGAGGGCAAAAGCTGCTTTAAACACAAAGGATGGTCACAACAAATGTTGATTTAATTTAATTAATAGAACTTAATTGATAAATTACATCTATTTATGAGATTATTGTTGACAGCATCCTCAACAAAATTTTCACACAAGTGCCTAGAACTTTTAACAGTACTGTAGCTTTGTAGATAGGTCTTTTGAAGCATCTTGGAGACGTTGCCACAGTTCTTCTGGATTTAGTCTGTCTCAGTTTGTTCTGTTTCTTCATTTCATTCCAGACAGCCTGGATGATGTGATTTTATATATATACCTGTATATACACACACAGCTGTGCTCATAAGTTTACATACTACAAATGAATTTATAAAAACTACCCTGTTCAAACGTTTACATACCCTTGAATCTTAATACTGTGTGTTGTTTCCTGAGTGATCCACGATTGTTTTTGTTTTGTGATAGTTGTTCATGAGTCCATTGTTTGTCTTGAGCAGTTCAACTGCCTGCTGTTCTTCAGAAAAATCCTCCTGCTCCTGCACATTCTTTGTTTTCCAGCATCTTCTGCATATGTGAACTCTTTCCAACAGTGACTGTATGATTTTGAGATCCATCTTTTCCATCGGAGGACAACTGAAGGAATGATACACAACTATTACATAAGGTGAAAATATTTACTCATGCTCGGAGAAGGCCACACAATGCATTAAGAGCCAGAGGGTGTACACATTTGAACTGGATGATGATGTGTAACTTTTGTTTAAATATCTTTTTTTTTTCTTTTTTCATTTAGTACTGCTCTTCAGCAACTACATAAATAATTACATGTTTCCCAAAAGACAAAATAAGTACAATTTATCCTAATCATCCATTTAAAAAAAGTTTCCACCCCCTGGCTCTTAATGCTTTGTGTTTCCTTCTTAAGCATCAGAAAATGTTTTCATCTTTTTGTAATAGTTGTGTCTGAGTCCCTCAGTTGTCCTCAGTGTGAAAAGATGGATCTCAAAATCATACAGTCACTGTTGGAAAGAGTTCACATATGCAGAAGATGCTGGAAAACAAAGAATGTGCAGGAGCAGGAGGATTTTTCTGAAGAACAGCAGGCAGTTGAACTGCTCAAGACAAACAAGGGGCTCATGAACAACTATCACAAAACATCGTGGATCACCCAGGAAACAACACAGTATTAAGATTCAAGGGTATGTAAACTTTCGAATGGGGTAATTTTTATAAATTCAGTTATTATTTTGTCTTGTGGAGTATAAACTTCTGTTATGTGAAATAGCTTATTCAGGACAGTACTACATACAAAATAACATGCAATTTTCATGATCCCTGGTATTTTGTTAAAATTCTGAACATTTTGCATATTCTGCAAGTGGTATGGAAACTTATGAGCACAACTGTATATGTGTATATACACACACACACACACACACATAAATATATATATATAATTTATGTTTTTGTTTTGTTTTGTTTTTGCAGGTTTGGTCCTCTATACTTATACACCTAAGTGTAATTAAAAGCAATTAATTGAAGTGATTGCTAAATATTGTTATTTGCTTTTTTTCAGGCAGCGGAAGAACAACTTGGGACACCTCCTGAAGATGGAGACAGTAACTGACACACGCACACACACACTGAATATATAATTAATATAAATTGTTATTTTCTTGTTACTGTTTCCATTATTTGGACACATTTTGGTGCTTTACTGTGGAAATTGTCATGGCAATAAAGCCAATTTGAACTTTATTTTGTATGTAGTACTGTCCTGAATTTAATTCTACAGCATACTGTCATGCACATTCTTTTATACCTTATATTTTGTTATTTATATCTTATTTTTTATTCATTTTATGTTATGTATACTTCCCTTGTGTTGTATTCTACAATATTTGCACTGTCCATGGAGTGGACCTGACTCACATTTCACTGCTGGTTATACAATCTCTGTATAGTCGTGTATGTGACAAATAAAACTTGAACTGAATTGACTGAGTTCCCCCCTCTCTATCTCCCCCACCCTTCCTATGCATGACCATATTTAATATTCGTTTATAATCTGTTTTTGTTCACAAAATAAATGAATGATGTTTTCCTGCTTTGTATTTTATGTTTGAATGTGTTAAGCGTGAACACATTGCCTGATTAAGGTTCTGCAGACCAAGAACCAGTTTGAAAGAAGTGCTGCAGTAACATGCTAGTTTGATCCCCTATAGTTTTCTGTAATGTGTTACTAAAGGTTCTGAAAACATTCAGTAAATGTGATGGAAGTACCTAAATAGGACAATTTTTTTTTAAAACATTCTAGGTTGGTCCTGCAAACGTTATGGCAATGTAGTGTAGAGACCAATTGGGAACTTCCTATAGTAATGGTCCCCTTAACGTTCCCAAAACGTCCTGAATGTTCTGTTAAGGTCCTCCAAATAACGTCCCCCATCCCTTTAAAGAACTGAACATCATGACCGTCTCGGAACGTCCTGGGAACGTTACTAGACGACGTCCTTGACACCAGCGTGGACTTTCTGAGGACGTTTTGGGAACGTCAATTTTCACATAAAATATGGTCCCCTAAACGTCCGGAGAACGTCCTGAATGTTCTGGGAAGGTCCTCCAAATAACGTCCCCCAACCCTTTAAAGAACTCGACATCGTGACCATCTCAGAACGTTCTGGGGACGTTACTAGGCAACGTCCTAGACACCAGCAGGGACGTTCTGAGGACGTTCTGGGAACGTCAAATTTTCAAATAAACATGGTCCCCTAAACGTCCCGAGAACGTCCTGAATGTTCTGGGAAGGTCCTCCAAATAACGTCCCCCATCCCTTTAAAGAACTGAACATCATGACCGTCTCGGAACGTCCTGGGAACGTTACTAGACAACGTCCTTGACACCAGCGTGGACTTTCTGAGGACGTTTTGGGAACGTCAATTTTCACATAAAATATGGTCCCCTAAACGTCCGGAGAACGTCCTGAATGTTCTGGGAAGGTCCTCCAAATAACGTCCCCCAACCCTTTAAAGAACTCGACATCGTGACCATCTCAGAACGTTCTGGGGACGTTACTAGGCAACGTCCTAGACACCAGCAGGGACGTTCTGAGGACGTTCTGGGAACGTCAAATTTTCAAATAAACATGGTCCCCTAAACGTCCCGAGAACGTCCTGAATGTTCTGGGAAGGTCCTCCAAATAACGTCCCCCAACCCTTTAAAGAACTCGACATCGTGACCGTCTCAGAACGTTCTGGGGACGTTACTAGGCAACGTCCTTGACACCAGCAGGGACGTTCTGAGGACGTTCTGGGAACGTAAAATTTCTAGCGGGGATCAGAGCAACCTGGGCTCTCATAACACCTGAGCAGTGCCACAGACTGATCGACTCCATGCCACGCCGCATTGCTGCAGTAATTCAGGCAAAAGGAGCCCCAACTAAGTATTGAGTGCTGTACATGCTCATACTTTTCATGTTCATACTTTTCAGTTGGCCAAGATTTCTAAAAATCCTTTCTTTGTATTGGTCTTAAGAAATATTCTAATTTTCTGAGATACTGAATTTGGGGTTTTCATTAGTTGTCACTTATAATCATCAAAATTAAAAGAAATAAACACTTGAAATATATCAGTCTGTGTGGAATGAATGTATACATTATACAAGTTTCATTCTTTGAATGGAATTAGTGAAATAAATCAACTTTTTGATGATATTCTAATTATATGACCAGCACCTGTATATTCTCTTATGGCTGGAGAACATGATTTTTGTCCTGATTTTCCACAGATTTACCGTCTGGAGAAGTTGATGCCAAAGATCAGAGCCAGTCTGCAGATTTGAGTCGACAGAATCCATAGAAAATCACTTAACTTGAATTAAAGTGACAACCATCAGTTAATATTTGAAGTCTGTTTATGAAGTATTTACATAGACGTTCAGTGTGGAAGAGCTTAAAGAGAGCAGCAACAATTTAATACATTTCATGTAATATTTATTAAAATGACAGGATTTTGCTAAATAAATAGTCTTGGTCATGTATTATGTTCACACATACTGTTAATAATAGTTGTTCATATTAAAATATCAATACAATTCTACTTTTTCTTATTGATGTCACACTGAAGCTGTGATTTTCATAGTAGTGTACCCTTAAAGCTCACCTTAAAATAAAATGATCTTTAAAAATTACAGCACTGTAAAACCACAGACCAGCAATAAACTGTCAATTTATAATATCATGGATGTAAAAGTACAAGCCAGCAATGCCTGTGAAGTATTATATTAGCGTAGCACAATCTTCTACAGCTAGTCAGCTAACTGTGTTCTGTAGCATCTGCACTGATGCTAAAACTATCTTTTGGATCTAATGTAATTTCCCACATCCAAATTAAAGGTTATAATATGCAAAAGTCTGAACATTAATCTCTTCATTTTACAATAAGTAGTGAAACTTACCCAAAATAAACATCTAAAAAACACACATTTAAGGGGCTCCTCTTTTGGTGAAAGTTATTAGACAGCTTTCAAAATGGCCGCCAGACAGTGTGGACACACGGAGACCGATATCTCAGTGTGCAATGATCTGATTGACTTGAGTCTCGCCTTCAAACACCCAACAATCAGAAATGAAGAGTTCAGGCTTTTATAGCTGCAGATGGAATTCACGGGTTGCTATAGCAACTCAGATTCAGTTCAACACAATCCAGCTGGCGCTGAGACTGTAGCTATGACGTCGTGTGCTTTCGTGACGTAATGTAAAATAAAACCTCCATCATTTTTTGTTTTAAGAGCTAGAAACAAATATATTTACTGAGGAAATGGATTAAAACTTGATTAATTTCCATATGTTTTTTTTACAGCACTTTGAAAGCAACCCGCAAATACATGGTAAAGCCCGAGCAATATACAGGCAGCTGCTCATCGTATGATTGTGATTATGTTCACCAGCAGAGGCGCTGTGAGCTACAGGCCAGGTGATTATGAAGAAGTTGTAGAGAGCAGAGCGCTATTATCATCAATCATCGAAAGAGACGCTGTTATTGGTTTCAAGGTACCGTTAGTCACATACTAACTATACATGTTAAAACAAAGCTGTTTGTGTGCAGTGCACTGTATAAAAAGCATGATAAGGTAGCGGGATTGTTTTGCACACAATATTAAACATTCCTGAAACTTACGCTGTCACAACTCCGATATGAACAATATAAAAAAATAATTAATTAATCAATTACATTTGTAGACAGCACATACTTTGTGGTCAAAATTAACCTAAAATACAAAATAATAAGCCTCATTATTGATAAAAAAGATCCATTTCCAAAAGCATAAATAATATTTGAAAAGTCGTAATTAGCCTAGCTGTAGTCTACTCACAGCTTGTGAAAATGGTAAATACAGTTTAAACATATTTGTTAAATATAGTTTTATTTATCACGTTCTTATGCAGTACTTATTGTTTTGGTTTTCTAACGCCGTAATTTTGTTATCATAGGCTATTGTTTGCTATTTGCAATATTACTATACAATTTTTCATAGTGTGATTTTTGGTGAATTGTTTTGTTTGGTGAATTGATCAAAAACTAGGTTTGATCCTCAAACATCACTATAATTATTAATTATGATATTAATATATGGAACCCACAGCAATACAAAATTTATATATATATATATATATATTTATTATCCCCATTTTTTAATTCATAGATTTAATTCTCAAGTGAGTTTTCAGTGATATTTTGACGACTGTACTAGGAAATGTCCCCGGTTTTCATTTCAGAAATTAATATCTTAATTTTCATTCCACTAATATCTTGCTGCAGATTCAATGTCTTAATGAAAAACACTGCAATTAAAAATAATAATTTCTCTGCACAAAAGTACAATTTGTCCATAAAAACATATTCATACTTGTGATTTTTCTCTTTTTGTGTATATCTTGTCCTGACATGTAAATAATATTTTTAAAATTCAACTATTTTAAAATGAAACTCTTTATTGTACTACAGGGCCTTTGATTGCTTGAGAAACCTCGACTAACCAGAGTGAAAGAGATGTGTAGTGTAACTTTATTTTAGAGAAGTATTGACCATGTTGATAAAACATCAGGCCTTAAGTCATGCATCGATTATGATTCAATAGACCTTCTGCTATCTAGAGTATAATATATAGAAAAAGGCTATTATCAAGTCAGCCAGGAATGAAGAGGAGAGATCTAATCACAGCTAGACTTTTATTTAAGACAAAAACAATAAGATGATCCACTTGCTACAATGATAAACACAGGAGAAAGACACTGCAGCATAAACTCAAGACAAGACAAAGAAGTCAACAGCTGAGGACAAGATATACACAGAGTAATGAGGGTAAAAGTTCTGATTTCAAAGTTCAAGTTCTGATGTTTTGTTTTTAAAGGCTTTGTGGCAGTAGAAGCACAATGCTCCATCAATGCCAGGCTCAAAATGAAGCCATGCAAATTCTTGGTACCAGTGAGCCTGAAATTTTAGAGTTCTGTCCCGAAGCACCTGACACACAATAGTCTTAGGATCTGGCTGGTGGGGTTTTAATACAGTTACAGAAGACCTGCCTACTTCTACAGCAGTCAACCCTATGCTTGATGCTCCCTGTTCTGTCTATAACAAACTACAAATTAGTCTGATTAGTCTATGTTAAAAGGTATAAGATATATCTTATCATAGACAATGCTGTAAATAATCTGTCCTTACCTCTGAAGCCTCACTGAAACGTTCTGCCTCATTCACTCTCAACTCTGAATTCACTTCTGCCTCTGTCTATAGCAAATAAAGCAGTGTTTGAAACATGTGCATACAGGGAATAGTGACATACAGAAGAAAATAACTAATTAAGTACACTGCTGGACAATAAGCAATCATTTGTATCCTAAATTATTTTTAACACTTTAGAATGGGGAACACATATTCACTATTAAGACTTTTGCCTCAATAAACTCTTCATTTACTGCTTATTAATAGCTTGTAAGGTTGTAGTTGTTAAATTTAGGTATTAGGTAGGATTATGGGATGCAGAATATGGTCAATACAGAATTAATATGTGCTTAAGTACTAATAAACAACCAATATGCAAGCTAATAATTACCTACTGTAGTTAAAAATGATAGCTGAGAAGTTGTTCATCATACTAATGTTACATTTTTTTGACAATGTGTTTTTTATGATTGGTCCATATCAGTGTTGGGGAAAGTTACTTTTAAAAGTAATGCATTACAATATTGCGTTACTCCCTAAAAAAGTAACTAATTACGTTACTTAGTTACTTTTTATGGAAAGTAATGCATTACGTTACTTTTGCATTACTTTTTCAATATGAGCAGGGCTTGATTGTTTTTAATACAAGAAGTTGTAATTATAGCAAATGTAAAGCCCTTTCACACCAAAAAGTGTAATGAATAAACCTCAGGCTGAAGGAAAAGTAAATTCACGTCTGTACAGTAGAACGCAGGAGAAGAAGTTCAACACTCTTCAGCAATAAAAAACAATGAAGCACAATTGCTAGTTTTTCTAAAGTCATTTTTGGTTATTAGTATGGTTGAACTGGATCATCAAAGGTCAGCAGCAAAGACATTGGTTAATAAAATGGGATTAGATACATGTGTGTTGTTTAACATATTTAATTATTGCAGGTTTGTGTCATATTCTGAGTTTGCATTTCACTGTTTTAATTCATTTTGATGAATACTAAATCTGTTGTTTGCAAGTGGGATGAATTAATGCACTCACATTTAGTCTAGAACTACAGTAACATCATGTTCACACAGCGCACTGTCAGTCAATAAGTGTGAGCCTGCAGCACAAAAGCAGTCATAAGTAGCGCGGGTATATTTGTAGCAATAGCCAACAATACATTGTATGGGTCAAAATTATCCATTTTTCTTTAATGCCAAAAATCATTACGATATTAAGTAAAGATCTTGTTCCATGAAGATATTTTGTACATTTCTTACCGTAAATATATCAAAACTTAATTTTTGATTAGTAATATGCATTGCTAAGAACTTCATTTGAACAACTTTAAAGGTGATTTTCTCAATATTGAGATTTTTTTGCACCCTCAGATTCCAGATACTCAAATAGTTGTATCTCAGCCAAATATTGTCCTATCCTAACAAACCACACATCAATGGAAAGATTATTTACTCCTTTTCCTTTATTTATAGCTTTCAGATTATGTATATATCTCAATTTTTAAAAAAATGACACTTAAGACTGGTTTTGTGGTCCAGGGTCACAAATGGAAAAAAAGTAACTCAGATATTTTCTTGTAAATTAAAAAGTAATGCGTTACTTTACTAGTTACTTGAAAAAAGTAATATTATTACGTAACTCGCGTTACTTGTAATGCGTTACCCCCAACACTGGTCCATATATATAATCCTACAAACACTTGTGTATTATTGATTTTATACAATGTAAAAACAGCCAGGTGTTAAAAGCCACTCGATCAGTTCTTCACCTGTGAAGTTTGTTTTCTTGTGTGTCATCCTGATTCTGTCCTAACAAACCTATCTGTCTGTTTCTTGTGCATTCTTGACAACACATAGAAACGTAAAATTAGTGCAATGACAGAGCACCCCTAAACTAAGATCGTTCCTATATCAGATCGTCAATATTTGCATAATTGATTGAAATACATCATGTAGAATTGGCAGTTAAACATGTCACAATGCTGCAAACGCTGTAAAATCTCAGTTCAACATTATCTTTATTCTTATTTGAAGGGTTCTGATAACATACATGCGTGTTAAAATAAGAGTTACGGAAAAATACACTGAAAATAAGTGCATGTTTGTCCAGGCAGCTTTTTTTTCTCCATATATTGAACATCGAAACTTGCTAATTATTCAACAAGAGCAATAGGCAGAGTCACTCATTGTGCAACACTATTCGGATGCCACATGCCACTTACGCTGCTTGACTTTTTCGTAAAAAAGCAGTGAAGAGTTTTTTGCCGCTCTGAACTCAATGATGGATACTGCGCGGGACCGCGGGTGCGAGTCTGGGCGTGTCGTGACGTGACAACCTGAGTGACTGATTGCCATGGAAACTAAACGTCATGTATAAACTATCTTGTCTCTTTGAATTTTAAATAATTCTGCATTTATATACATTGCTCCATTAAGACCTCAACATGTCGAGAACACAACTGTCCAATGAAAAAGTGTGTGTGTGGGGGGTGGGGGGGGGGGGGCATGTCCCCCGCGTAATCTACGCCCCTGCAGCTGCCTGTATATTGCTCGGGCTTTACGATGTATTTGCGGGTTGCTTTCAAAGTGCTGTAAACCCGGGACTGTCCCTGAAAAACTGGGTCTGGTCACCACTGTAAATTCAAAAACATACAAAAAAAACATACGGAAATGAATCATGTTTTAAAGCATTTCCTCAGTAAATATATTTATTTTTCCAGCTCTTAAAACAAAAAATGATGGAGGTTTTATTTTACATTACGTCACGAAAGCACACGACGTCATAGCTACAGTCTCAGCGCGAGCTGGATTGTGTTGAACTGAATCTGAGTTGCTATAGCAACCCGTGAATTCCATCTGCAGCTATAAAAGCCTGAACTCTTCATTTCTGATTGTTGGGTGTTTGAAGGCGAGACTCTTGAGACAGACTTTTATTTGCCGAGAAAGTGATTTCTGTGGAGGATATTTTCTTTGAGTTTACTTTTTGAAGAAGTTAGATTATTTCTGAGGATAGTTTTATTTCATTTATTTGTTTTCGTTTGGTTGGAAGTGTTTCTTTAACTCATCTTTTCCTTTTCTTATCTATTCTGTTGTTTTTCATTGTGAAGGAGAGATTTTTAGCATGTTTTTGATGGCTCACATGGGCGAAAGACGAGGTGAGTGTTTTAATTTTTCACATTTGTTTTTGGTATGTTATGGTATTAAGTTGTATTTTGTTGGACTTCCCTAACATTAATAAATATGTGCAGTTTAGCGAATTTATTTAGAATACTCCCAGTTAAGTAAGCACATATTGTACATATTGAAAAATTGCCTTTTCATAAAAAAAAGAGTGTAATTGTTACGGGGTTGACGAGACGTGAGACGAGAGGATCCATTTGCAAGGCTTTATTATTAAACATGGTCAAAACACAGGCAGGGTCAGTATGCGGCAAACAGGTATGGCAGGGGCAAAACACAGAGCAGTCCGTTAAACAAGCGTGGGTCGACGATCAGCGTACAGTATCCAGAGGGCTAGGCAGAGAGATAATCCAAGGGAACGAGCAATAATCCAAACGAGGTATAATCAGAGTCCAAAGGGCAAAGCAGAGGGAATATCCAGAAACACGGGCAGAATCAAACACGGTAATCAAACTAGGAATATCAGGAAACGCTTGGTATGTAGACAGAACTAACAATACTCGGCAGAGTGTGGCAGAAAGTCCAGAGTTTAAATAGTGTGTGTGTGTGTGTGATTGGAAGATGGTGATTGAGAGATGGTGAACAGGTGCAAGCGAGATAATAGTGAACAGCTGTGTGGGTGCAGTGAATGATGGGAAATGTAGTCTAAAGCCCGATTCGGACGGTAATTGTTTCTCATATGGACGTCTGTAAAAATAAATTTACATATCACCTCAGTGATAAAACTCATGGATTCGGATGGAGATTTATTCACAGTGGAGGAGCGAGTTCTGTGATCCTGCGCACCCGGGAACGCGCTGCTCACGTGGCCAGTCACATGATTGTCTGCTGTAAATAAAATTAATTTTATTTACAAATGTATTCTTATTATTGTGTAAAATGTATTTTAAAATACTTACTATTATGTAAAATGTATTATTATTATTCCAAGCATATTTTATAATATTTATTATTTGATTATTTAAATCTCCTGTTTAAAAATAGGAAAATAGACGCGCTATAGTTGTATATAATTATACGCGATATATATCTGTTTATAATACACATTTTAAAATTGTATTGCATACCTGCTGCTGCCATAATAAAGACCCATTTGAAAGTTTATGTGCTTTTCTTCTCTTTCTGCTCCCAGTCGCTGTGGTTGAGCAGTCATGAAGTATTGTTCTTTTAAATACTTTCCAGCATTTCAGAAATAATATGTAAATTACACCGAAGTACAACGTTACGGTGTTCGGGAGCGCTCAAAAAGGGATTAAACACTGAATTTTGAATCGATTTCTTCTCGTAAACTCAGAGATGTGGATTCAGACGGCAATTAAATTACCACACGACCTCGGTGTTTGTCAAAAAACAGTAGGTAATTCGGCCGGGGATTTTTACAGGGGTGGTGAGAGAAAAACACCGACATCCTGCATTCGGACGGCGATTAAATCACCAACTACCCCCTGTATATGGTGAAAATCACTTACGTCCCCCTGAGAAACAATTACCGTCCGAATAGGGCTTAAGAGTGATCTGTAACTGTGTGGAAGTCCATGTGCTGGGAGAGTGACCTCTAGTGGTGAGTGAAGGAAAGTTCATGGCCAGGATTCGTGACATAGCCCCCCCCCCCCCCAAGGAGCGGCTTCCAGACGCTCCTAAACAATTCTAGGAGGGCAGAGGAGTGGAGGCGGAACAGGGAGAGTGACGGAGGGCCAGGTCAATGTGGAAGCCAGGGTGGAGAGGATGGAACTGGAACCCACCAGGGCGGAGCAGATGGACCCGGAGCCCACCAGGGCGGAGCGGACGGGACCGGAGCCCCCCAGGGCGGAGCGGACGGACCTGGAGCCCACCAGGGTGGAGCGGACGGACCTGGAGCCCCCCAGGGCGGAGCGGACGGGACTGGAGCCCCCCAGGGCGGAGCAGACGGGACTGGAGCCCCCCAGGGCGGAGCAGACGGGACCAGAGCCCCCCGCAGGGAAGCAGACTGGGCAGGTAGCCCTGACAGAACCTGGAAGCAGAGGAGAACAAGGACAAACAACACAGGGAGAGCAGAGACAGACAACACTGGGAGAACAGAGACAGACAACACAGGGAGAGCCTTCCCGATCTTAGGGGCCGTGCCAGGGCAGGACAGGAAATCCCAGACGGCCTCCGTAGCCATGAAAGGGCCGGACAGGGAATCACCGACGGCCTCCTTAGCCGTGTCAGGACAGGGCGAGAGTTCATAGACGGCCTCCATGGCCGGGGCAGGACAGGGCGTGAGTTCATAGACAGCCTTCCTTGCCGTGACAGGACATGGTGAGAGTTCATAGACGGCCTCCATGGCCGGGACAGGACAGGGCGAGAGTTCATAGACGGCCTCCTTAGCCGTGACAGGACAGGATGAGAGCTCACAGACGGCCTCCATAGCCGTGACAGGACAGAATGAGAGCTCACAGACGGCCTCCATAGCCGTGACAGGACAGGATGAGAGCTCACAGGCGGCCTTCTTAGCCGTGACAGGACAGGGTAAGAGCTCACAGACGGCCTCCATAGCCGTGACAGGACAGGGCGAGAGTTCACAGACGGCCTCCATAGCCGTGACCGGACAGGATGAGAGCTCACAGACGGCCTTCATAGCCGTGACAGGACAGGGCGAGAGTTCACAGACGGCCTCCCTAGCCGTGACAGGATAGGATGAGAGCTCACAGATGGCCTTCATAGCCGTGACAGGACAGGGTGAGAGTTCATAGGAAGATACCACCGACACCTCTGGAGGTTCTGCAGCTAACGCCGCCACCTCTGGAGGTTCTACGGTGGTACCATGACCGGGTGAAAGTATATTGCTGGGCGCCACCACCTTGTAAGGGGCTGAGGCGAGCACCACCGCTTGGGGAGGTTCTGAGGCAGATGCCTTCCCCTGGGGCAGTACAGTGGTGGTGTATGTGGCCCAAATGCAACATAGTGCGATCCCTATCATGGGAAGCGCTTCAGACAAGGAAATCAGTTCAGGAACAGGAGGACCGAAGTGAGTGGATTTGGGGATACCAGCAGTGCGTACAGACACCAGCTGTGCATCCCTCACGCTGGATATCAACCGGAGAACTTGAAGGACTGACCTTGAGTCTCTGGGTGGGATAGGTGCTGGCTGAGGAGCTGAGACGTGAAGAGGCTCTGACTGAGGAGCTGAGACGTGAAGAGGCTCTGACTGAGGAGCTGAGACGTGAAGAGGCTCTGACTGAGGAGCTGAGACGTGAAGAGGCTCTGACTGAGGAGCTGTGACGTGGTCTGACTCTGGCTGGTCAGCTGTGACGTGAAGAGGCTCTGGCTGGTCAGCTGTGACGTGGTGTGACTCTGGCTGGTCAGCTGTGACATGGCGTGACTGGCTGGTCAGCTGTGGCTTGGCGTGACTCGTGACGATCAACTGTGGCTTGGCTTGACTCACTGAGATCACAGGTGGCTTGGCTTGACACGTGACGATCAACGGTGGCTTGGCTTGACTCACGGAGATCACTGGTGGCTTGGCTTGACTTGTGATGATCAACTGTGCTTTGGTTGGACTCGTGACGATCAACTGTAGCTTGGCTTGACTTGTGATGATCAACTGTGCTTTGGCTTGACTTGTGATGATCAACTGTGCTTTGGCTTGACTTGTGACGATCAACTGTGGCTTGGCTTGACTCACGGAGATCACTGGTGGCTTGGCTTGACTTGTGATGATCAACTGTGCTTTGGTTGGACTTGTGACGATCAACTGTAGCTTGGCTTGACTTGTGATGATCAACTGTGCTTTGGCTTGACTTGTGACGATCAACTGTGGCTTGGCTTGACTCACGGAGATCACTGGTGGCTTGGCTTGACTTGTGGCGATCAACTGTGCTTTGGTTGGACTTGTGACGATCAACTGTGGCTTTGCTTGACTTGTGATGATCAACTATGGCTTGGCTTGACTCACGGAGATCACTGGTGGCTTGGCTTGACTTGTGACGATCAACTGTGGCTTGGCTTGACTCGTGACGATCAACTGTGGCTTGGCTTGACTCACGGAGATCACTGGTGGCTTGGCTTGATTTGTGATGATCAACTGTGCTTTGGTTGGACTCGTGACGATCAACTGTAGCTTGGCTTGACTTGTGATGATCAACTGTGGCTTGACTTGACCTTTTGACATAGGCTGTGACTTGATTTGGTTCTTTAACATCAGCGGCGACTTGACTTGGCTTTTTAACATAGGCTGTGGCTTGACTTGGCTTTTTAACATAGGCTGTGACTTGACTTGGTTCTTTAACATCAGCGGCGACTTGACTTGGCTTTTTAACATAGGCTGTGGCTAGACTTGGTTCTTTAACATCAGCGGCGACTTGACTTGGCTTTTTAACATAGGCTGTGGCTTGACTTGGCTTTTTAACATAGGCTGTGACTAGACTTGGCTCTTTACTGGCAGCACTGAAGCTACAGGGTGGTGTTGTGACCGCCATTTTGTGAGCGTGCTGTAGCGCGGCTGTGATCAAACAATTGGGTGTGATATCTCGTTCCTCCTCCACAACACCCACAGTAAACGAAGAGCCAACACATAGCAAAGCATAGTCCAGAAACTGACTGAGAGATGAACGGGGACACTCACGGATTAGCTGTGACTTGAGCGGCTGGTTAATGCCGTCACAAAAAAATCAATCAAGACATCTTCCGGAAAATCTGAATCATTAGCAACATCTAGATATATTTGAATAAAGTCCTCGAGTGATCGCTTACCCTGCTTGAGGGATAATAGTAGTCTTGCCGTGTACATACCGGGCCAGTATTGTTCAGGAAAGCCGCTGGATCCTTGTGTGGCCACGTATTCTGTTACGGGTTGACGAGACGTGAGACGAGAGGATCCATTTGCAAGGCTTTATTATTAAACATGGTCAAAACACAGGCAGGGTCAGTATGCGGCAAACAGGTATGGCAGGGGCAAAACACAGAGCAGTCCGTTAAACAAGCGTGGGTCGACGATCAGCGTACAGTATCCAGAGGGCTAGGCAGAGAGATAATCCAAGGGAACGAGCAATAATCCAAACGAGGTATAATCAGAGTCCAAAGGGCAAAGCAGAGGGAATATCCAGAAACACGGGCAGAATCAAACACGGGTAATCAAACTAGGAATATCAGGAAACGCTTGGTATGTAGACAGAACTAACAATACTCGGCAGAGTGTGGCAGAAAGTCCAGAGTTTAAATAGTGTGTGTGTGTGTGATTGGAAGATGGTGATTGAGAGATGGTGAACAGGTGCAAGCGAGATAATAGTGAACAGCTGTGTGGGTGCAGTGAATGATGGGAAATGTAGTCTAAGAGTGATCTGTAACTGTGTGGAAGTCCATGTGCTGGGAGAGTGACCTCTAGTGGTGAGTGAAGGAAAGTTCATGGCCAGGATTCGTGACAGTAATATGCGTCTCTTCGCATCATGTTCACATCTCTGATGTGCATTATTTTTCAATAGTTCAACTGACCAGAGTCAATTATTCCGCTTATACCACGGTTACCACACCTCAAGACATTGTTCAGATGTTTTATTTCAAGATGTTTGTTAAAAACCACAAGAATGTGAACTAGATTGTGAAGTGCTGCTCTTTCAGCTTTGGGCCGCTCCAGATCCACTGCTGCTTTAACCCAGATGTCTGCTGGTTAGGAGGCTGGGAGACAGTGTGGAGACCACATTCAGAAAGCACTGTCAACCCCAACCCGGCCATGGAGTCCAGTGCTGCCTGGCTATATCGCTTCTCTGCCTTCAGGGTCGACTCAAAGGAAGAGGAAGCGGCAGAGCTCGGAGGATGAAGATCCCTGCACCTCATACGAGAGACCCGCCAAACGCTCTGCTGAAGGTCAGGCTTATTCTGAACACATCGCTGAATTAAGTGATTTGACACTGAAATGTTCATTCACTGACTGATAATTACAGTAACATTCTTATAGTCGCCCGTTTTCTCATTTCTTGTGATCATGTGTTGCAGATGCGTATATAAAGGGCCCAATGCTGGGTCAAGGTGGATTCGGCTCTGTGTTTGCTGGGACCCGCAGCTCTGATGGACTGCCAGTAAGACATTTTCTTTCCTCCTTAATTCATTCAAACAGCCCTTATTCATCATGACACCGTATTTCATCTGTACAGAGCAGGAGGTTATTGTCATAATTAGCAGATGTAATTTACTGTGGTTCATCTGGCTGCAGGTTGCTATCAAGTACGTCACTAAAGATGAGGAGCACGAGTACATGAAAGTTGTAAGTTCAGTCAAGTCAAGTCAAGTCAAGTCACCTTTATTTATATAGCGCTTTTAACAATACAAATTGTGACAAAGCAACTGCACAATATCAAAATGGGAAAATAGTGTCAATAATGTAAAATGACAAGATTAAACACTCAATTTTCAGTTAAAGGCATTTCATTGTTGAATTCAGTGATGGCATCGTCCAGCTAAGTTCAGTTCAAAAAAAATTTTGTTCAATCAAGTCGACGATATTGCTGGAAATGAAGTGTCCCCAACTAAGCAAGCCAGAGGCGACAGCGGCAAGGAACCAAAACTCCATTGGTGACAGAACGGAGAAAAAAACCTTGGGAGAAACCAGGCTCAGTCGGGGGGCCATTTCTCCTCTGGCCAGACGACACAGCAGTTCAATTCCAACTGCTGCAAAGTCAGATTGGATGGCTCAACAGGTTCCCGAGGTCTTTTCCTGATGGCTCTCTAGGTGACGGGGTCCTCACTGGGGGTCTGTCTCTGGGGCTCATCTAGGTGTCCTGGTCTCCGCTGACGTTCAGGGCTGTAGTAGAGGTCGTCTCTAGGTGCTGATCCACCATCTGATCTGGTGACTGCAGTGACCTCGGAATAAGAAAGAAACAGACTAATATTAGCGTAGATGTCAATCTTCTTACGATGTAACGAGTACATCGTGTGTTATGGGAAGTGTTCCCGGTTCCGGTTGATCTAATTAATGCAGCCTAACAATCCTTTAACGGATTTGAATAATAGAAGTGTATTAGTGTGTTATGTGTACGCCAGGTTAAAGAGATGGGTCTTTAATCTAGATTTAAACTGACAGAGTGTGTCTGCCTCCCGAACAGTGTTTGGTAGATTGTTCCAGAGTTTGGGCGCTAAATAGGAAAAAGATCTGCCGCCCGCAGTTGATTTTGATATTCTAGGTATTATCAAATGGCCGGAGTTTTGAGAACGCAGTGGACGTGAAGGACTATAATGCGATAAGAGCTCGCTCAAGTACTGAGGAGCTAAACCATTCAGGGCTTTATAAGTAATTAACAAGATTTTAAAATCTATACGATGTTTAGTAGGGAGCCAGTGCAGTGTTGACAGAACCGGGCTAATGTGCTCATACTTCCTGGTTCTAGTAAGAACTCTAGCTGCTGCATTTTGAACCATCTGTAATTTGTTTATTAAGCGCGCAGAACAACCACCCAATAAAGCATTACAATAATCTAACCTTGAGGTCATAAACGCATGAATTAATATTTCTGCATTTGACATTGAGAGCATAGGTCTCAGTTTAGATATATTTTTAAGATGAAAAAATGCAGTTCTACAAATGCTAGAAACGTGGCTGTCAAAGGAGAGATTACTATTAAATAGCACACCTAGGTTCCTGACTGATGACGAAGAATTTACAGAGAAGCCATCAAGTGTTAGACAGTGTCCTAGGTTATTACTTGTGGGGGTTTTAGGTCCGATAAGTAACACCTCTGTTTTTTCAGAATTTAGCAGTAAGAAATTACTCGTCATCCAGTTTTTTATATCGACTATGCATTCCATAAGTTTCTCAATTTGGTGTGTTTCACCAGGCCGTGAAGAAATATAGAGCTGAGTGTCATCAGCATAACAGTGAAAGCTAACCCCGTGTTTCCTAATGATATTTCCCAAGGGTAACATGTAAAGCGTGAAAAGTAACGGTCCTAGTACTGAGCCTTGAGGAACTCCATACTGCACTTGTGATCGATATGATACCTCTTCATTCACTGCTACGAATTGATGGCGGTCAGATAAGTACGATTTGAACCATGCTAATGCACTTCCACTAATGCCAACAAAGTTTTCTAGTCTATTCAAAAGAATGTTGTGATCGATAGTGTCGAACGCAGCGCTAAGATCCAGTAGAACTAATAGAGAGATACAACCACGATCAGATGATAAGAGCAGGTCATTTGTAACTCTAATGAGAGCAGTCTCAGTACTATGATACGGTCTAAATCCTGACTGGAAATCCTCACAGATATCATTTTTCTCTAAGAAGGAATATAATTGTGAGGATACAACCTTTTCTAATATCTTTGACAGAAAAGGGAGATTCGAGATCGGTCTGTAATTAACTAGATCTTTGGGGTCAAGTTGTGGTTTTTTAATGAGAGGCTTAATAACAGCCAATTTAAACTTTTTGGGGACATATCCTAATGACAATGACGAATTAATAATAGCCAAAAGAGGATCTATGACTTCTGGAAGCACCTCTTTTAGTAGTTTAGATGGAATAGGGTCTAACATACATGTTGTTGGTTTAGATGAATTAACAAGTTTATACAATTCTTCCTCTCCTATAGTAGAGAATGAGTGGAATTGTTCCTCAGGGGATCTATAGTACACTATTTGATGTGATGATATAGCTGACGGCTGCATGGTTACAATTTGATCTCTAATAGTATCAATCTTGGAAGTAAAGTAGTTCATAAAATCATTACTGCTGTGCTGTTGGGAAATGTCAATACCTGTTGATGCTTTATTTTTTGTTAATTTTGCCACTGTATTGAATAAATACCTGGGGTTATGTTTGTTTTGTTCTAAAAGAGACGAAAAGTAATCAGATCTAGCAGTTTTTAAAGCTTTCCTGTAGGATAGGGTACTTTCCCGCCAGGCTAAACGAAATACCTCTAGTTTTGTTTTCCTCCAGCTGCGCTCCATTTTCCGGGCTGCTCTCTTTAGAGTGTGAGTGTGCTCATTATACCACGGTGTTGGACTCTTTTCCTTAATCTTCCTTAAGCGTAAAGGAGCAATTGTATCTAAAGTGCTAGAAAAGAGAGAGTTCATAGTTTCTGTTACATCATCAAGTTGTTCTGAGCTGTTGGATATGCTGAGGAATTGAGATAAATCAGGAAGATTACGTACAAAGCAGTCTTTTGTGGTAGAAGTGATGGTTCTACCATATTTATAAGAAGGAGTTGAATTTACAGCTTTAACTATATGGAGTTCACACAAGACTAGATAATGATCTGATATATCATCGCTTTGCTGCAGAATTTCAATACCATTAACATCAATTCCATGTGACAGTATTAAATCTAGAGTATGATTTCGACTATGAGTAGGTCCTGAAACGTGTTGTCTAACCCCAATAGAGTTCAGAATGTCTATGAATGCTGATCCTAATGCATCTTTTTCATTATCAACATGGATATTAAAATCACCCACAATTAGGACTCTATCTGCAGCCAGCACTAACTCTGATAGAAAATCAGCAAATTCTTTAATAAAGTCTGTATGGTGCCCTGGTGGCCTGTATACAGTAGCCAGTACAAACGTTACGGGGGATTTATCATTAATACTTTTTTCTCTAGATAATTTTATATGAAGCACCATTACTTCAAAGGAGTTATACTTAAAGCCTGTCTTCTGAGAAATACTGAGAATATTGTTATAAATTGTAGCAACACCTCCCCCTTTGCCTTTTGGACGCGGCTCATTTTTGTAACAGTAATCTTGGGGGGTGGACTCATTTAAAATAATGTATTCATCTGGTTTTAGCCATGTTTCTGTCAAACAGAGCAAATCTAGGTTATGATCATTAATCAAATCATTTACAAAAAGTGCTTTTGTAGAAAGGGACCTGATATTCAGTAAACCAAGTTTTATCAATTGTTTCTGTGTATTGTAAACATTTTTTATTTGTTGAACATCAATTAAATGGTTACTCATAAATAGTTTTTGACGTTTTCTGTATTTTCCAGTTCGGGGAACAGACACAATCTCTATAGTGTGATATCTAAGTGAAGGAGTCTCTATGTGCTGAGAATTAACTGACTTCTGTGACGTAAGGCGGCTAGCAGACGGTCGGTTTAGCCAGTCTGTCTGCTTCCTGACCTGGGCTCCAGTTAGTCAAGTATGAACTCTAAGACTATGTGCCAAATTTCTAGAGAGAATAGCGGCACCACCCCAGGAGGGATGAACACCATCTCTTTTCAACAGGTCAGGTCTGCCCCAAAAACTCGTCCAATTGTCTATAAAACCTATGTTGTTTTGCGGGCACCACTTAGACATCCAGCCATTTAATGATGACAGTCTACTATGAATCTCATCACCCCGGTAAGCAGGGAGGGGGCCAGAGCATATTACAGTGTCTGACATCGTACTTGCAAGTTCACACACCTTTTTAACATTATTTTTAGTGATCTCCGACTGGCACTTTCATTCAGTCACATATAAGTAGGGCTGAGTATCGTTCAAAAATGTTCGATACCGATACCTTGAGTTCGATACCGGTTCCTGAACGATACTTTTTTCGATACCAATTTTATGAAATCAGTTTTAACAAGATTACATTATCTCAAAAAACTATTTTTCAGCTTGTTGACATTTATACAGACTCAAAGCCTCATCTCCTGAGCCACTGCACAAAGGAACAAAATTTATCCAACACAATAAATCAGTGCAAATAATTTTAATAAAGTTCAAATAGTTTTCAGTTTACACTAGTGCGTGTTCATTTTAAAACACATAGCTCAGACAGAATCATAATTTCTATTCATTTATTCTAGGTTGTTAAAGACTTCAAGAAATTGAAAATCTTTATCCACTTTCATAAGAGTTTTATTTTCTTTCACCATATGTTTTATTGTTATTAAATTCTGGTGTAGTATGTGTAATTATATGAATGCATAAAAACAACTTAGTTTATTCAAATTTATTCTTAAAATAGCCTTATGTCATGTTTTATTTTTCCTCAGAAATTCTGTGTTCTGTATCT